>JAOVVO010000006.1:0-475165 GCA_028564675.1 Onchocerca lupi | reverse complement strand
ATTATTGCAATTACTAATGCAATGGATGAATTTTATTTCGAACAACAAAATTGCAAATTATTATCAATATTCTTATTGTTATTACTATATTTATAATTATTATAATTATAATTATAATTATAATTATTGTACTATAATTATAATTATAATTGTTGGTAAAAACAAAATTACAATAATAATAGTTGTTATAATCATTCAATAATAATAATCATGATTGTAATTGAAATTATAATAGTAATAATATTTATAATAATAATTACTATTATGTACTTTTTTATTTTTTTTTCTTAAAATTTCCTGTTCTTTTTTCTCAAATTTTTTCGTTTAGTAATTATCAAACATTTTCCTATGATTAATTAAAATTTTTTTAATTTGATGGACTTAAATTATAGTGATCCATTCAAATATTGCTTAAAATTACTTGATTTTGAAAAATCATTTTCTATAATAATAATTATAAATTAATCCATAAAAAAGAAAAAATACTTATAATAGATTTGCAAAATAATGACAATTATCACATTAATTATTGCAAAATAATACCGTCATTGCTTAATAAAATAATCGTGTATTTAGGTAATTTTTACTTTATACTTTTTTGTTTTTATTTTAAAATTATGTTTTTATTTCAATATTAGTGACAATAATTTTATATTGCATAAAATGATAAGAAGATAGAAGAGAAAAAGACTAAATTAAAAATAATTAAAGTTTCGTAATTATTTGCAAATATATATCACGAAATTATCATCCTTCAAATATGAAAAAAAACTCTATAAAAATAATTATTGCTCAAATTCCTTTACTAATTGTTTAAGTTTAAAAATCACTTCAAATCTTCATTCTAATAAGTAACGTAGTATGTGTTGCTTCAAATCTCTATTTCTATCACGATGTCATACGTAAAAATTAATTTACACAATCAGCTATCACAATTTTATTTTTCTAAATTTTTTTCTATCCATTTCATTGTTGGCAAAATTCTTTCTCTGCAATTATTAGCTCATTATTTAAAATAATATCGATACTAACAATAATTACGTGCCAATAATAGTTCAACTTACTGTAGCAACAAGAATAACATATCAATAATAGACAATCTTGTTACTGCAGCAGTATTAGCAACAGCAACTTGATTTGACAGTAATCTGATGAACAATAAAAAAATAATTTCTAGCAATAATTATTTTGCAAGATGTCATCAATATAAAAAATTTAATTAGCACTTCGTAAACAATTCGATATGGCAAAGTTTAATTAACATTCATAAATAATTCGTATGATAGAGAACTCGTCAGAACTTGTTAGAGCTCGGCAGCAACAAAATAACTGCGATTGTCGTCGTCGCATAATTTATCTTCGAATAGTAACACGTACGCTTATAAATCGCTTAATATAAGTACATATATCCTTCTATATACGTGTGTGCGTGTGCATGTGTGCATGTTGAAATTGCAATACAAAAGCTGGTTTTCATTGTGTTTAAAATATATAAATGAGGTAGTTCATCAGAATGATAACAAATTTGTTGCTCGATAAATGACGATGATGATGATGGTGATGATAATAATAATGATGAGCAGTCCCTTGAGCTACCGTAGTAAAATTAACCCTTCCTTCCAATAATGGTTCATTTCCCTATTTCTCCCCTTTTCCTCCCCCGCATCATCTCTTACCCATCAAAAGTTCTGCTACTGCTATACTACTACCAACCTTCTCCCGGAGATCTTTACATAAATTTTGATGATATGAATTGTCAATTGTTACAAACATCAATATAAAATTGAGTTGCATAAAACTGGCGTTGAAGGAAGAGAAGTTTGAAAATGATTGAAATGGAATAAATAAGAGGAAGAGGAAGAGGAAAAGAAAGATGAATTGAAGAGAGGGACAGATAAAAACTTCCAATTCATCACTTCCTCCAACACTCACACACTTCAAGCCAAATCATTTATTTTATTCCAATTCTATCACTTTGTTAAGACCAAACAACAATTCCATCCTATTGTTATGCAGAAATTGACGGCTGATGGTGATAAAATGATAGGAACAGGTATATTAACAACTTATCTACTAACTAACTACCTAACAACTCGAGATTGATAGAGGGATTTATTTTCCAAACAGATAATGAAATAAAAAAGTGAAAAAGAAGAGAGACTGAATGATTTATGACAGAAATGAAATGATGATAGAATGTTTTGAAAGATGAAAATGAATCAATTTGAATATTTTTTTTTGTTTTTTTTTAAATATAATCAGTATGAATATTTTTTTGGTTTAACAAATTAGCTGGCTTATTTTGATCGGATCAAATCGATTTGCAGAAGAGCACTTCAATTAATTCATCAAAAATATTACTTCAGGATAATTTGATGTTGTCTGCAGATACATGCAAATATTTATACATTTAACATACTTTATTTTTTTTTTTTTTTTTGAAAAAAATCTGATATTTTTACATAACGAGAAATTGGGCCAAAGCTGTTTGCTCTTTTTTTCGTAAAGCAAATAAGTATTATTTGATTTATTTTATCGATTATTTCAAAAAATTGAAGTTTTTAAAATTAAAAATTAAAATAAATCAGTTTGATATTAGATGATAAAATGCTTCCTCTTATGTTAGAGCTTTATATTTTATGTATGTAACAATTAGGTTTTTGATATATTTTGTTTAGAGAAAAAAAAATTATAGCTAAGGAGCTAAAAAAAATTTTTATTACGGTAAAATTTAAAGCAATTTTATTAGACATATTTCGAAAAAAAAAAAGCCTAACCAATAATAGCGGATATCAAAATGTTCATCCACAGTTTATTCCCATAGTTGCTTTATTTTTTCTTATTTTTTTTTCAATAGAAAAAATGATATTTTAAAAAAAATGTCTAATTTTAAGAATGAATATAGTATGCGCATGATGAAATTGAAAATATTTCGAAATCACCGTAGGAATTCTGTTTTATTTTAATGTCATTTTTCACTCTGATAATTGTACATCGAAATTTGTTATAATAAATATCGTATCATAATTGAATAATAATTTATGAAAAATTAAAAAATATGATTTTATTTAAAACATTAGTATCATATTATCAGAAAAAAGTAAAATAAAGGATGTAATGTTAACTTTAATAAAATATTAATATTATGCAAAGACAACGCAAGATAAAGATAAGATAAAAGTATGATATGATTAATTTGAAGAGACAAATTTGCAGTTAAAACAAAAAACAAAAAAGTTTGAATTGTATAATTTATTATGGATTAGTATGATTAATTTAAAGAGAATAATTTATAAAACCTAAGGAAAATTTTGAAATGTATAATTTAATATGATGTATGAATTTGTATTAATGACATATGGAATTGTTCTGTTAAAAATTTGATGTTGCGAAAAGCATTATTGATTTCATTCATTGAAATATTTTATTTAGCAATGTGAAAAAAAAAAAAACTTGAAAATGTTTGAAAATTTTATTCTATCCTTCTTGCTTCTTGCTTCCCAAAATTACAGAAGCAAAAGTATAAATAAAGATTGAATACACAAAAAGGAGGCAAGTAGTTACAATTGTAGGTTAATACCGGATCGTATAAACTTTGTACACTGAACTGCTGCTACTACTACTATAGCACGACATTGAATTGAGACATAATGATGATGATGATGATGATAATGGTGACGGGTATGATCATGATTATGATTACAATGATGATGATGAATGTGAAAGATGGAAGAAAAGGAGAAAAGGAGGAGATGAAAAGGTTGACAAATTGACTTTATAAACTTAGTGGAACGTTTTTTACAGACCAATGCTTTCGATCAACATTTACATTTTGGATTGATCTTGAACAATTTGGAAGTGTTGAAAAAAAAATTATATCTATCAGAAGAAGAAATCTTAAATAAATTGAAATTGAGATTTTAAAGTCACAATTTAACCTGGCTTATTTATTCAATTAAATTAATAAATTGATAGTACTGATAAATACAAATTATTGATAGTATGGAAAGATTTCAATCGGATACTGCCTTATTGTCCCAACTAATTTGTTCTGAAATTAGTCTGAAATAAGAAAAAAATGATAATTGTTACTAGAAAAGTTAAGTGAAATTAACTTTTTAGACAAGTAATACTAATATTATCTCTTCCATAAAAGTTACCTAGCAGAAAATTAAAACTAAAAAAATAAGACGATTTTTATCGAAAGATTCTAAAAATTACAAAAAAAAAAAAAAAAAAATCGATGAATGCGCGGTAATTCATTATCACATAGGATAATTTATCTATATGCAAATGAAATATGTTTGTCCTTTGTTTGTTTCTCAATTGAGGAAGAAGTAATTGGTGTGTGGCCAATATTCTAATATAATTTCAAATTCAATTTAGCTCAATTTTGCATTCAATTTTAAAAGTGCTGCTATTGAATTTAGGTCATTTTAATTTTGATTAGTTTTATTTTGATAAATTAAATCATTATTTTAGTGATAAATAAAATTTTAGCCTTATTTGAGGAGTAAAATTTGCATTATTGACTCATCAAAAATATAATAACATGAAGGAATGAATGGGTGAAAGAAATGGATGACATAAATCCATGTCTAATCAATGCTCTTTTTCTATCCATTACTTTTAGCCCTTTTTGAATTTGGATTTAAATTAAAACTAACTGAATACACCATTAATTCCAGAAAAATTTGTATTGAGAAAATTAAAATTTTTTTTGTACAATTAAAGTTTTCAATGGAAATTTTTTCACTAATTTTTAATTGATATAATAATATTTTTTCAATTTAATATTCTATCGTAATGGCAAAGTTATTATTTCAATCGAATATATCCGATGTATACGATTATCTCTTTTCTCTTCCCTCTCTGTCTCTTTCCTTCCCTATTTCAAACTCTACGTCCCCTTCTCTCCCTCTCTCTATTTTTTATCATCTCTTTCATTTTGTTTATTCATTTTTAACCATTTAATTTTAAATTTTTTCTTTTCTTATTTTTATCATAAATTTATATAATTCAAAAATTTTTTCAATTAAAAATATTACTTATTCATTTTCCATTTCTTTCTACGTCTACGTGAATAATTTTTCGAAATTTCAAGGAAAATACGTCAAAAAATAACCATTTTTAAATTTAAGAGAAATTTATTACAAATTAATAAAGAAATGGTAGAAGGTTTTTCGTTTTTGTTTATCCTACAAATAAACGTAACAATTATAAGAAATTACTCAATTATCTTTATAGCTTGGAAAAAATCTTCAATTTAAAAGTACTGAGGCGGATTATTTGCAAATATACGCATTTGACGTAAAATGCTTATGTTTGATTTCACTTACGTCAACTGCGTATATTTGCGTTATAAATTTGACATAAATAGCCCGTAAGTATAGACGAAATTATTCAATGTTTTAACTTTTCGAAATTATATAAGACGAAAAGTTAAAAGGAAGAATTGAATAAATATTGAAAATGAAATACAAATAATTAGTATTGGTAATAATAATGGATAATTAATTAGTAGTGATCTTTGTCAATAATAATAATGGTAATAATAGTAATAATGACATATTTTAATCAACAAATTAGTCTTGCTTGATTGATGGCCTTAAATTAGCTCATCATCTTTTACATATTATTTGGCTGGAATTTAGAGAAGGAATATAAGGATGACTACCGTGTGAAATTTGCATATGGCAGCCTAGCTTATAGGCCATTAAGTCAATCTTTTCTTTTCTTTTTAATAGGCCTTCAAGCTCTTTCTTTCGGTTGTTAACTGGCAAAGGAGCCAAGGATATAAAGTGCCAGCCAAGGGATATGAAAAGATCGTAGCACGGTGTGAAGTGCTTTTTAGCATATTTTATTGCACACAAACTCTTCGAAAAGAAGTAGTTATTCGTGAAAAAATCAATTATTTGCCAATCATTAATTAGAAAACAGGATATAATTACAATCAAAAAAACATTTATAAATATACCCCACATAATGGTTCATTTAAATGGCAACCAACAACAAAAAAAAATTAAATCGAGTAAATGCCAAATAAACTTTATCAATTTCTATTACTTCCAATCTCATCAAAAAGTATGGAAAAAAAAGAAAAAATAAATAAGAATTAACGAAAGCTATTTAAGTATGAAAGCAAACAAGCATGATAATATAGTTGTGATAGAAAAATTCGGATAATTTATTGATAAAATAAGCAAGTAATTTGTGAAAATTTATAAATTAAAATATTTTTTCCTTTCTTTTCTTGAAATTGATCAAGGATTAAATCTGATGACCATCTGCATAAGTTTTAGCTCTAATATAGCTTCAGCATTATGTAATTTTTGTTTGTTTAACTGATTTTCGTCTAATTTTTCTCCTACATTAGCATAATTGTTAATTAGTAACAGATGACGTTTTTGTATTAATTTAGGTCAAAAAAATCTGGTAACGCTAGCTAAATCTTAATAATGCTAGCTAAATCAATTAATTGTCATTTTTCTGACAAGTCTTTTCATTCGTTTCGTATCTTTGATCTATTTTATTTCTATTAGTTTTGCCGAAATTTTTTAACGGAAATCTTATAATTTTCACTGAATGTGATATAATTACATTCCAGAAAAGTTTTCGATTGTTTTTCTTTTCATTTTTAAAATAATTTCAAGTAAAATATTTGTATTGAATATCAATTTTCGTTGCTAATTTTTCCCAAACTATTGAAATTGTAATGGCAACAATTTTTAGAGCTTACTAGTGGAGTAACTTACAGATTATTTTTCTCATTCTGATCAATGATTATAGGATTGAAAGGTGATGAAAAGGTTAAAGGTACAATTTAGATGGATGTTTTTAAGAGCTACCTGAGAGGAAAAGTGGAAATGGACACGAGACATAGAAAATGTTAACTAATACGTTAATTACGACCTGTGTGTGAAGATTATCCGTCATCTTCCAATGGTGGAATACTAAAAAAAAGTTCTTTAGGTGCCGGTAAAATATGCGACTAATGAAGTGTAACGAGATGGTTTGTACGACAAAAAAACATTCATTTATAATTATAGTTTTTTACCCAGCCAAATCATCCTTAAATTGATTAATTCGAAATTTCAGGATTCACCTCTTCCTTTTTTTTTCTCTTCTAATTATTCACCTTGGCATTTTTCTTCAAATTCTACCATCAATAATTCGAGGGAAATATACTTATTGAAAGCGTCCAGACGCAAAATTTGGTCTAAGCTAAATTGGTTTATTAATTAGAAGGGAATATTTAGAAGTGCTTTTTTTCAAAGTAACGATATATCACCAAGATTACTATCATTTCGTTATATTATCAGTTTGAAATATATACTTTCGCCGAGGAAGAAAAAAATATAGGAAGTGAATTATCAACAGAATTATTTGACTAATAATTTATTTAATAGGTAATTTAAATTTGATGCTAAATTATAAATAAATAAATAAGTAAATAAATAGTAATGCTGCTAATTAGTAATAAATTAACTGATCACTATTCACAAATTTTATTGTTAACAAATCAAATAAGCTTTTTCCTCAGATTTCAAATTTATTTTAATTTTGCATTCTTTGCAATTGCCTTTAATGAACGAGGAATAAAATTATGATAACTTATAAGTGATAACGATAACTTATAAACCCTTGTACCAATAAATTTCTGGAGATTAAATGCAACATTTGCATTGTAATGTAAATTAATATTACATCATTCAGTTTCGCACAATTGCATAGCCAATTAAGAGACAAGAATGAGCCAAGAATATTTGTGGTCCCTATCTTACTAAAAAGTAACGGATTTGAAGTATGGTCGCAAGGAAGATGACAATAAATTACGTCACAGATTTGTCATTCATCGGTGACAAATAGCATATAATTTTGCAGGAATTTTAGGAGATACCGGTAGAAAGGTGAAGATATTTAATGAACCGAACGATTGATACCGTCTTGGGAAAGTTATCTCGATATGTATTAACCCTGTCATCCTTATCAAACTGAAAAGGGAATGTTGGAAAATAATGATCCCTAGTTTTACTTCAATACTTTATTGATGAAAAAAAGGAAAATGTTGAAATTTGTATTTGATAAAATTCAATTTTAATGGGGAATAATATAAATAGAAATTAGAAGTGATACAAATAGCAAGAAATAGTTAATCAGGAATGGTAATGAGTAGAAATCGGGAGTGATTACTAATTAAGAGTGGCACAAATAGAAAGGTATAGCTAATCAGGAATGATATCATTAGAAATCAGAAATGACACTAATAGAAAGATACAGCTAACCAGAAATAATATAAGTAAAAAGATATATTAATTATGATAATTATAGTTGACCAGTTTTTCATTTTCAAATGGATAAAAAATTTTATACCAAATACGACGATTGATCGATTTTTTTTTTCCTGGCAAAGAAAACATCATTCAATGCCAACTGTCGGATTAAATGTTTAAACTTGAATGTAAGTTCAAAACAAGAATAGAATTCGACAGACGAGCAATCAACCATTTCTTCATCCAAACTATTTTACAATGACCATATTTTTTAAATTTGAAAAAAAAAAATTTAATAATTGGTTTGCAGAAAAAAGAATTGGTTGTTATAATTTTTGAAGTCAAATTTAACTACTGATAATTTTTTCACGTATTTATGACTGATTAGATTTGAAGATGATTGTTGTTAAAATCATTTCTCTTTATAATTTTGATAATGCTTATTTGAACTTGAATACTCGAGTAGTGACCATAAGTATTAAGTTATCAAATAATTTTCAAACTTTTATGATTCACTAAAAATAGCATATTTGTTTGCAGTAAATAATATTGAAACACAAAAAATATTTCATGAAGTAATCGAGAGTTACAGTAATATGTTCAAAAGCTTCGTTGATTAGTTCCTTTCACATATATTTTGTTTGTCATAAAACTATGCTGCATTGAAAAATAATTGCTATAAATCGTTAAATAAAACGAAAAAAACAATAATTTTGAAAACAAATTATCAAATACATATGTCTATATATATATATATATATATATATCAATAATTTCAGTAATTTTTTAATTCTTTTTTTATCATTTTCTTTTCCATTTTTTTGAAATTATTCACAGGAAAATTTGACAAAACGCGATGAAGTTTTAAATTATGTCACAGTAGTTTCAAAAAAAGAAAAATGTATCTGAAACTTTCATAAAACTTCTAATAACTTCAAGCAGCTTAAATATTTTTGTATTTTTCAAACAAAATATCTTTTCAACAGGAACAACAGGAAAGCAAAAAAAGTAACTTGAAAAAGTAACTGTGATTAATTGTGGCAAATAAAATACAAAATACATGAAATTTTCTCTTTTTTTGCATAAAATTTGGATATTCGCTCTTTTTTAAAGATATTTAACAGTTTAGAAAGATTACCATTCATTTTCATCGTCACTTTTTTATTTTTTATTCATTTTAAATCAATGCTGTATAATATTTGAAATATTTATAGCGATGATACTAAGTCGACAACAACTGGTACCATTAAATAAGAATGCTTAGCTTCTTAGTATTAAAAAGAAAAATTCATTAATCTAATGGGTTGTATCATTATTAAGTATGATGCATTTCGATTTCTAATTTTCTAATATTACTTTAATAATGGCAAGATCAAGAAATAAAGCGGAAAATCAAAAAAAAGAAAGTAAATAAATAAAAATCTTTGAATTAGGGCATTTCTTTTTCTTAAATTTATTGTGGAAATTCTTATAAAATTAAGGCCTTAAAATATTGTCAAATATTTCAGGCAATCATAGTAAAGGAAAGAAATTTTTATAGAATGTTTGAACAGATTAGTTTAAAATCTCAAAATGCTTCAAGAAAAGCTAATCATTAAGATTCAAATTTTAAAAAACAATGAGATTTTTTCAAATATCAATGTACTTTTTATGGTTTTGACAAAGAGGAAATTCGCTAATAATTTAAATTTTCCAAGTTTTTTATCCTAATTTTTAAATTCAAATTTAATTTACTACAGAAGTAGGCTATTAGTTAACGATATTTGTAAATGGATTATGGGAAGAAGCATTATTCGTTTACAAATGAACATTTAGGTTTAGAGAATTTGTCATTCCAAGTAAACATCGTCGAGGTCAAAGATTAAGTAAAGTTGACAATTGTCATTTGTTCATACGATGTGGAGGTCAAAAAAGACGATGAACTTAGGTGAGAAAGAATCTATTTATTCTATACTGTTTTCTTTCCAAATAAATTGTCCTTCCTTATTCAAGCAAAACTATGTAATATCAAAACTGGATTAGTAAGATTCGAGCATCCAACTTCTTTCTCAACTTAACTTTTATTATTTATGCAAATTATAAAATATGAAAGAGACTGAAGAGGGATACTTTAATATAATTAGAATGATCCACTTATATATCGCAATAACTATACACTTTCTAGGTTTACTTTAAACAGATCAACAGCAGTCGAATCTTTTTGGAGCATCGTATCATTTATTTCTTACCGTAATTTCGATACTGTTTATCTATTATGTTTTTTTTTTTTGATTCGTTAATTTAAAATTATTTAATTTTAAATTTTTAGAATTAAAATTTATTATTCATATTCCATTGCTATATCTATTACTATGATTTCTTTTTTATGAATTTTTTAATTTTAAACTGATTTAATTTTAAGATCTCAGTCTTGAAATTTATCATCTTCGTTCCGACACTAAATCTATCAAGACCATTTTATTTTGAATTTATTAATCTGAAATTGGCTCGATTTTAAGTTTTTCTAATTGAGATAGTATAAATTAGCATTTATTTATTATTTTCGTTCCAATCTGTATCTATATGGTGATTTTTTTTTCCTTTGCTCATTAATTTTAAATTGATTTAATTTCGAAATTTCAGAATCAAAGTAGTATAAATTGATATTTATTTATTCTCCTTTCTTTAATGTTTTATCTAAAACAATGATTTTTCCTGAATTTGTTAATTTGAAATTGATTTAATTTTAAATTTTCAAGTTTAAAATAATATAAATTAACATTTTTAGATTATCACCACTTCGATATTACATCTGGTACATGATTTTTAAAATATTTATTTGAAATTGATCCAATTTTAATCTCCAAAATTAAACTAGCATAATTTTTATCAACTTGTTTAATTATTACAATTAGGTTTCTAATATTTGTTCGCAATATTTGATACATATATAGATATATTTAAGAACAGTATAATAGAGCCATTGAAATCATCGTATATTATATAAACTTCCAATTTTAAAATTGTCTTTAAATTGTGATAAATTCAATTAAAGCTACTTCTAGATTGTTTTAGAAATGTTATATACAATAAATTCTCAGAGGTAAAATTTCATGGTCCATTAAAAGAAGTGTTTAGGCTCAATTAACAGTTACGATATCTATGATCTCGAACAAACGGTGACTTTTCGATATTCTTACGATACCATATAATTAGCCATGAAATACAGCTGCCGCATTAGCACTGGTTAATTTATGATCTTACTATGATCAGTGAATATGAAGCAAAACTAAATTAAATAAAATTAAAAGTTTACGAAGTATTTAAAGAAAATTTTTTTCTTTTTTTGCCAAAAGTCCACAAATTATTCAAATTTATTTCAATTTCAAAAAAAAAAATTTCATTGCTTTTCAAATTTATTGTTGCAAATGAATATTACAGTGAAGATGATCAAAAAACTGAGCCAAGTTTACCGATTGAACAAAGGAATTAAGCCAAATTTACGGTCCTGGGCCGAGTTTAGGCTTCGAATAGAATCTATATATTGGATTTAAGCTGATGGTACTACTTATTTATCGTTGATGAAGCAGAAAAATGGAATATTAGGAAAGGATACATAAGATTTGTTTCGTAATGCAAATCCGTTCCAGCTGTCTTCATGATTGTATATATTAGTGTATTCTTTTTTTTTCCTTTTTTTAGAGAAATTAAAAAAGAGGGAAAGAGAAAGAGAAAGAAAGAAAGGGAAAAATGGTGATTTAATTGCAATAAAATATTTAAAATGTAAGAGACAAAATATCTCTTAGAAATAAAAAGCATTCTTAGTTGATCATAAATGATCATAAAAAGATTGTCATCTTTGACAAATTCGATTCTTCCTGTCAATTCTAAATAGTAATTCAAATTTATCCATTTCTTCACTATTCAGATTATATACATTTAAAATTTGTAATCAAAATATTTTCAGTTGTTGACTTATTTTTTTTATCATTTGAATTTTTCTTTTTTCCAAACTTCCATTTTAATTAAGTTTAACAAATGATTTTTGAATTATTTGTTTGACAAACAATCCATAAACAAAATATAATTAATAAAGTGGCAAAATGAATGAAAGGATGAAATTAATTGCCTCGTACCCCTATTCAATTTATTTCTTATTGTATAGAAATTGACAAACTTATTAATTAATAGTAAAATAATTTGGAATATTTGAAATCATTTTTCTTCATATTTTGATAAATTAATCAGCTTATTGATCATTTTTATGACTGGCATGGATAATCAAACAATTTATGGAGAGACTATCTTCAGAATCAATTCCTTTCATGTACCATAAAACAACTAATGAAAGAAAGGAATGAGATCATTTGTGATATTATCAGAAGACTAAAGGATAAGTGATTAGCACATTATGCATATATAAATACAGCAATAAAAATCAATTGTATTGTAAATAATTGAAGTAAGAGATGAATATTTACAGAAATCAGAATTTGTTTATCAGAGAAACAATTTCAAGTAATTTGTTTCTGTTTTTTTTAACTCATTTTTTCTGGAACAAATTTATCTTCATTCTTTTGACTTATTCTTTGCTTTTATGTTCTTACTCGTTTTTGCTAGAGAAAAAAATTCCTTAACTCAAATTACTAAATTTAATTCATTCCCTCTACTTCATTACTTTCATTTATTACATCAAGTTGCTGAGATGTTGATATTTGCATAATAAGTAAACATCGTTAGTCGATATTTGTGATACAGTAATATCTCTTTGAGTCGGAATATTTCTTTGACAAATCATTTTTGGTAAGGTACCCACTTAATTAGTTTAAATATCGAATCATATTACAATCACAATTACAAGATATTCCGATTATATTTTCATATTTCGCTGCAGAATTGTAAAAGAAATTGAAAAAATATTCAATTCCTCAAATTATTTTGATGAAATCTATATCTTAAACTTCATAGACTTCAAAAAAAAAAAAAAAAAAGGATATGAAAAAATAGAAAAGAAAAAGATTTTCTCGAGATAACTCTCATCGTGTCAACAGACTACCATCTTAAAATCATTTATCAAATCTTTATTACGAGAATACTATCCTGCAAAGATTTATGAATTTTGATGCACTCACGCGATACAGATAATCCTTTAAGCGTATGCATGCAAGTCAAATGATTGCACCAAAATTCTCGTTGTCGACTCAGTTCGTCCTCGTTTTCATGCTTTGTTATTTGCTCAATCAGGCAAATACAATTTATTCTTCCAATCGTAAAAATACTTTTACACAGAAAGTAAAGTGCACAGAATTACAATTAACTATCAAATGTTTATGAGTAAAAATTTAATACTTTCGAAGGGGAACAATTGGGAAATACATCATTATAACATCAATAATTTGGACAAGATACTTTGATAAGAAGAGAAAGATTGACATCAGATTTCTGAAATGAGAAAAAAGTTAGGTTCACAATTTTTCTACTGCATCATCCTGATAATTTGTGCTTTATGAAAACAAAAATTATTTAAAATATAATTGAAAAAGAAGCCGATTAAAAACCAGCTGGGATATCATTAGGAAATAAATGACGTAGAAAACTCTTCAGAAAAACCATACTGTTTTCCGTTCAAATCAAGATATAATTGAAATTACAAGACAGCCCTGAAATGCTTCTTAATTTAAATGAAAAGAAGAACAACGAAAATACTCATAATATACAATCGAATAACTCTAAACAAACCTAAACTTGTATTGGTTCTTTGAAATCAGGCATTGGAGACAATACTGACCTTTTTATTCAATGATAATTATTACTATGAATCTTATTATTATGAAAAGCAGCAAGCTTAAACGATTAATAATAATTATGTAAGATTACCATTAACGGTAAAATAAAAGTGAAGTCATCCAAAAATGATGAAATTATTCAAATTATCGTTTATTTTTATTTTTCTTTTCTCTAATTACTTTAAGATAATGCCTGATCTGTTCTCATTGCATCGCTCTCGACTGATGTCAGTGAGATTAAACTACAACAAGAAAAACAATTGCAGGTTAATTTCCAAGCATCGAGGACAAGACGGACTATATATAATACACTAGGCCATCAAAACAGATTTTCAGAAGAATTTTCCTGTTCTCCTTTTTATGTTTAAATCATTGCGTGATCTAGGCATAAAAAAGAAGATTCGACCAGAATCATTCATATCCCAGTTAATATGATATCATGTACTGTTTCAAAAAAGCAAACACAATCATAAAATTTTCAATTTGATTCATAAATCTATGTAGGACTTAGACGTTGTGGAGGTGCAGATATACGTTTTGTACTTCTCACTGATAGAACTTCTGCCTGAAATGAGAAGCATTGTTATTTTACACTGATGCCAGGAAGAATCTAATATTAACCAGCAAAATCTTTCAATAATTTTTCTTTCTGTAGAAGATAATGCAAATGTGAAAGAAATATGGATTTTAAACCTTTACAGGTTCTACATTTGTAAAAATGAACAAAGACAATTAGTCAAGATTCTTTTTTTGTTATAAGGAATATAAAAGAAAGCAGCAATATCTTAGCAAGAGGAACGGATGGCAAATCATCAAGGCAAAAATAAGGTGCCGGGATTTTTACCTATTCCTTTTGCGAATATTATGCGTCATAATGAATCAATTTAAGGTGGCCTTAGTAAGATAATTTTCCTATATTTAGAATATGCTCAAAGTAAACGATACGTACTTGCGAAGGACTATGTTGAATTTTTGATATTTTACCACTTCCAGCTTCTGCCATCGTTTTTGAATCACCTCGAGTCAGAAATACCGACTCATCCGAAACCTAAAACAGACCAATTATTTTAATAATTTTCATCAAATTATATGCAAATAAAAGGACAACTGTAAGGGGAAAATGGTTTCGAGAAAAAAAAAAAGCTCAAAAAATAAGATAAAAAAAACGACCTCGGGAGATGCACTTTGTCCATTTGAAGCAACATCGATGCTTTCATCGTCCACATCTAATCCTTCTAGTTCATGGGTATTTGAAATCATCAGATTATCTGAAACTATACTGATGTGAATCCCGGGCCTGACAACAGCATAAAATATGGTGTCTCATCTAGAAGTAGCATTAACATCAAAAAACGAATGAAAGGGATGGAATAGTAATTTTTAAAATAATATATTAAGAAATTATTGTACAAATAATTCTGGCAGAAAAGCTGCTGAAAATAATCAGATTGTGGAAGAAAATGAGCCGCTTAAACAACGAAAAAAATCAACCAACCTCCAATATTTCTACTGATTGGAGCCTTTACCACTGAATTATATTTCAATTTTTTCATGTACAATTTATAGGGGAAGGACCTTTACAATTTCACAAGAAAAAATCATAATAATGTAGAAAGCCGATCAATTATACTTCATAATCAAGCGAAGCCTGACTTCGACAATAATTCAACATCAAACTTCCCATATTTGATCAGAAATTATCAAGATTGTAGGAGATTCCAAAATGATTCCCATGGTATTAGTAAGATTCGCTTCAATTACTGCTATGCGAAGCTGATTTATTTATCATCAACCAGCTATTTCCAACATTTCTATTATGTAAACATATCATCAATCAAACAATAAGTCTAACAGAAATCGAAATTGAAAACCTTTCGGTTCATAGAGTTCCACTGCTTGGTATCCATATGAACGCTCAGCGGGAAGTCTCTGGAAAACATTAGAAGATAAAAACGATCATCGGAACATAAATAAACAAAGCATTTACAATAAATGCAAAAGGTTAAAAAATTTGAGATACAACCAACCGAAACCACTGGATTCCCATCGTAAACAAAATTTGAGTAGCAAGCATTACCATACTGAACCTACAAACGCATAATGAAATTCAAACTTTTTTAGAGTATGATGTGTTGTTCTAATTTTAAAGAATTTTAATATTTCAAGAAGCACAATTCCATTTCTGCAAATGTAAGTTAGTAAGAAAATACATTAAAATTAACCTGGATCCGTCTCTTTTTAGATGAAAATGCTTCAACATCATAATCGAAGTGTACATTACTCTGCTGATCTTCCCGTCCTACTATTGGAGTTGTGTTCGATGAACTTGGAAAGAGTTCAATATAACGACCTCCTACAATATTCAAAAAAAATTTTCTGACTGCGATGAATATGAAAAAATACATGAAATATTCGACACATCTGAGACCGGACCTTGGAAAATCCAGCGAGAACTTGAATGGTCGACTTCAGATTTCATTCGTCTTGGTATCGTAAGCAATCTACAAATTATAACTAAATTAAGCAAGAAATGAAATACAATGCTTTAACAACCGACAACAGCTTTTAAGAAAATACATTTTTTTTTTTTTTTTTTTTTTTTTTTGACGAAGATGACTGATATTCTAGGAATCCATTTCACCAAAGTATCGCAATCAATAATTGTATAGTCCTTAAAGAATAAAATTGCGAAAGATAATAGAAAATTTGTACCTTCGTTCTCCGTTTGCTGCCAATTTAAGTACAGGTGCAGTTGAATTCTGGAAAAAAATATAATTATTTTGAAATATTAAGGAACTCCGAACATTGTTAATGACGTATGCTATTTAAAAGAAAAAGTCAATGAGACAATCAACTACGTTTGGACAACCTTTGGACGCGACATCGATATTTCACGGGGCGGTATTTTTAATCGAGAATGATATGGACAATTCATTTTAAGCCGTTGGCAACAAGCTTGTGACAATTTATACGGGCAATTTTGATTATAAATCAGTTCGCAGAAATCATAACCGCACTTGCACTGAAATTCCAATTCTCGACGCCTTACTGCAAGTAATCCTTTGTTGAAAATTCTGTTTATGTAGAGAAAAAAATATAAGCTTCAATTTCTTTGACAAACTGACCAGAAACTTCGTCGTAACTTTGCAATATAATTGAAATGAAATTTCAATTTGCTAAAATGAATGCATTATAATAACAGAATTATAAGCATACCGACATTCCTACGCCTTGCAAGATCCGCAGTAGAAGGAGCGATATCGTAGGGTGAAACCCAAGCAGATAAAGACCCTAAAACATTCAATTTGTTTGACTGGCAGCAGTTAATTCAAATAAGTAAAATCGGCAAAAATAAAAATCTTTCAACAAATCAATGAAGACGGCCAGTTCAAGATGAAAATTTTTATTTGAAAAAAGTGATTCATGAATCAAAAAAACTAACTTGCTTCATGCAGCAATCACCATAATTAGTAGCGTTTTTTTCTTTTTTTTTCTTAAGCATAAAATCATCGAGGAAAAAATTACCTTCACCGGGCCATTGGTCCGGTGGAAGATGATCGACATCAATGATATCATCCCAGTAACACACTTTATACATAAAGTCTGGATTCTGATAATCTACTTCAATAATACTTGCCCGATAATAGCGTGATTCATTTTGACGTTTTTTTGGACGATCCGCGTACATTTCTTCATGCACAGAGTTTCGAAGCTGCAATCAAATCAATAAGCATTTTTTCAAAGAAAGAGTGGAAAAGATTCAAAAGGAGGAGAATACAACTATGAAATTAACTAATGCTATATTATAGTTTGTAATATCATAATACACAACAGTCAAAAACTTACATACACACAATCACCAACTTCATATAGATAACCAGTACCCGGATCGATAACATGACCTGTATCATTGAACTTTGCTGGATAACGGCCAAGTACACAGGAAATTTTCGCACGATTACTAGATACTTCGCTTAAATAGACATTGGCTAATCTTTCTTCAACTTCAGGTCGTCGTGGAAGAGGAGTTGAACGTATCATACACATTTCCTGCATTTTACGAGAATGAAGAATGTGGAGATATATTGTTTTCTTACTTTTCTTTGAAGTAATATTTTGTTGGATTATATAGATTGAGTCAAAGACCTTCTAAGTTCTAATTAAACGAAACAAAGCAAAACTAAAGACAAAGTGAAATAATAAGCTTAGAATAATGAGACAATAACCTAAATTTATAATTACAAAGTTATCAGTGTAAAGAATAAGATAATCAGCTTACTGTTGCACCGCTTGTATTCCCCATATGATTTTCTTCAACATAACCTAAACTTAATCACAATAAATATAGGATGACTAGAAAATTCATATCTTCTCTATCCTATGCACTAAATGTCAACTTTTTAAAGAAAGTTCATAAAGCCAAATGTTGAATCATTCCTTCAGCTTCATCTGCTAATTGATCCATCAGTGAAAAATCGTAAAAATGCAAGAAATATACAAATCATGGTAAACTTATCACAAACCTTCCATTTCATTTCCATTTTCGCCATACAAACCACTGCGTACCCACGGTGGAATACTATGATTTCTCCAAGGCCTTCGACCAAACATAATCTAAATAAATCTATCCAATTTTCTCCCATCCTCTTTTTCTCCTTTTCTTTTTTTCCTCTTATAAATAGCTTATCTTCCTTCGTCTTGTTTGCGAATTTAAAAATATTAAATGAAGGAAACTTTACCTCAAACGGTGAAATCCGAAGATCACCAAAACATTGCACCGGAGTCTGATTATAATCAATGACTGCAAACGGAAGCGCTTCAACCCAACGTTCACGACCACCAAGTTCTTCGGCTGCACGCTTATACATACTGGCACATAGATTAGAATGATTCATCACCTGAAAAAATTGAGGATAACTTTCAGTAATAATAGAAAATAAGAATTCGAACATCACGAAATTATGGACGACCAAAAATATTACTGTAAAAGGATCGCATTACACAAGACAGACTTTAGAAAAATTTATCTGGAATTGATATAATAGTGGGATTTATCTATTATATTTCCTAAAGAAGAAAAGGATAACTTCGAAAAAAAGTCTTTTATAACTTGATGACAAAAACTTGATATCATATATATAGACCATAATTACTTACACCGTGTCCAATGTTTTTAATTTCAATTTTGAATAATTTCTCGATATCTGACATAACCAATCCAATCACTTCATCATTTGTATAAGTTCGATAAGCTTCTAAAATTAAAATTCATTCTTACACAATGAATTTAATCATGTAATTAATGCATTAAATTAATTGAAAAAGATCGGAAAACGAAAAAAGAGAAAATCCATTTCTCGAAAATATCTATACCTGGTGGAGCAAAAGCTCCAAAAATATCCATTAAATGTCGGACAAGCAATGAAGTGTCTGGAGCTTCGGCTAATGCTCTACCAAATACAAAATGCGAATAAAGATCGGTTACAATTAATGCCATGGTATAACAACGATCTCCATATTCCGAACATTCCATTTCAACCATATCAATCTTAAGCATTGAATAAGTAAAAATAAATCGTTTGAGATTTTAGTAAAGTGAGTTATTCTGAGGGAAATACACTAAGAAATGGATTGAAAATGAAAGAAGAGAATTAAACATAAACGAATCTGACTAATTGTATGCAGCATTAGATAATACCTCAGTAGCAGTGAAACTATCACACCAAAATGTCTGAGCAGTCTTTACGAATTCAAATAAAAATTAAATTCTCTACTGCATTTAAAACCAATAGAGATTCAACATAATAGAAATAAAAGAAAAATGAGCATCAAAAATATATTATCAGCAATATAATAAAATGACAACGCATTAAAAAGAATAAAATGAGAATATTCTTCCGAAAGTAAAAAATTTGCTCAAAATTATGAAAATAAAACAAACCTGAACATACTGCATAGGTTTGCTTCCAATACAGCGTGGTCTGCTAGGGAACTGTACTCGTGATCCTTTTAATAAAATATCTTTCGTAGCTGCTCGCTGTTTTGTTTTCAAACTTATACCCACATATCTTTCCTCTAAATAAGTTAACATCTGCTTTTGTGTACAATCTGGCATTGTTTCATAACATCGTCGCCAAATCTGAAAAGCTGGTAAAAACAGGATGAAAAAATTGAAGTAAAATAAGATAGAGAAATTAATAACTATATAATCATTAAAATCAAAAAATAAAAAAAAAAAAAAAGAAAGAAATCACATCATCAATTTCACTGATTCGTGGAATAATTTTTCCGGAATCACGCAGTCGAATACGCCAACCAGGTGACAGAAATTCGTTCGGTTCTGACCAGTATTCGCCAACAAGCAGTCCTCCTTTCATTCGTGCCTATAAATTATATGATAAGGTTTATAACAGCATCTGACCGTTTATATCACAGCAAAATAACATGGAAAAAAAATTCGTTTAAAATTCTTTTCTGGATTTTCTATTTTTTGTAAAAAAAAAAAAAAAAAAAAAAAAAACAAAGATACCTTAATGGCTTCCCTCAAAACAACATTTTCAACATCATCGATTTTTATTTTCCTGGTTAAAATTTGGGCCAATATATCATATTCATTGTCCGGAATAGCAGTGTGTAATAAATTTTGGGTCATCCCTACAAAGAATTTGATAAAATACAATCGAACTTTGAAAGTTAATTTAAACCCTTACTTAGAGAAATACTAAGTTAAATCTATCTTTTACAATACTTCAAACGCATCTTTACAAAGAATTTTCGTATCATTTGCCATTTAATAGTTGAATTAAATAAGATCAACAAAAGCGCATTCTAGTTACATCACAGATGACTGCATAATAGCTTCAAAATTTGCTTCAGTTTATAGTTGGCTTATTAGAAATCAATAAGCAATCATAAACAACTATAAACTTTCATCAAATTATTTTTTCATACAAGAAAAATAACCTTTCTTTCGGACAGCAAAATCTGAATCTGAAGTGGTCTCAGGTAATACAGAATCATTGGACATATCTTCACCAGTGAAACTCTTAGTACCAGAATCATCCAAACTTGATACGGCATAATCCACATCGTCCTCTCCTGCTGTCATCAAACGACTTAAACAGTCCATCAATGCATTACGTAGCTGAAATAGATTTCTATTATATTTAATTCAGTTATTAATCATAGATAGTATATTATTATTATTCACCAATGCGGCGGAAAAAAATTTCCGCCCTATGATGGCTTCTCAAATCTCACTTTTCAGAGCATTTGAAGAATCATATTTTCAAATCCTTTTTCCACATATATTTCTTTTCCGTCAGGCAATCATGAAATTAAAAGATTGAGATAAGAAGCTAAACAATTATTTTCATGACAATTGAATAATTAACCAACTCTGATGATTGAAGGGAATCCAATGTAGTTTTTCTGTAATAGTTGCAAACAGGCACCAATTGGATGTTTGTCATTTTTAAACCGTGCCACAGCAGATTCTATAACTTGTTCACGCTGTTCACTCGTTAGCAGAAGTCTTATAGAAGGCAGATGAACGATCACGTAATCGAGATGACCAAGGAATTCATCGTCTACATCACATGCTACCTAAAAATAATTCTTCCAACATCAATTTCTACTGCGTCGATAATATTTCTATAAATCGCATTTTTCTGTGACAACAATACTTGGAAAAAATTTTAAATCAGAATATTTCTTGATCCATTTTGCAGATAGAAAAAGATAATAATAATATCACAAAATAAACGAACAGTGTAATCATCTCCTTGCACCATTGCATCTAAAATTTGTCTATGTTCTTCAGCTGGTGGAATCACTTCCCCGCCAGTCATTAGGATAATAAAATCCGAATAAATCGAGTCAGTAATCTGATCTACCTGTAAAATGTTTATTATCACTTACCTTTAAGTGGTCTCCAGAAGTAAAAAAAAAAAAAAAGAAAAAAAAAAGAACCAATCGTGATACCGGAAAGAAATCAAAAATTAAAAAAAGCAATAGGAATATAAGTAATTTTTCCCCAACTAACAGAATGAACTAATCACTTACAGTGATTTTAGATGCACTGCCACATATGCTGGATGCTACTTCTGTAAAAAAAAAAAATGCACATAAAAGTATATAAGACAAAATTTCGAATCTTGAAAAAAGGCAAAGATGAAATCTAAACTAAGTTTTTCTCCTGCCATTCCTAACTTCAGGATATCTAAGAGATTGCTATCTTGCATCATCAATACATCGTTCATTGATTTCTTTTTTTTTTTTTTTTTGAACGAAATTTAAAATGAAAACTTAACGACATACTTGTTTTCGGAATAACCTGATACATGAAATGAGGTTGCGCAAAACGTAAAGAAGTGGATTCGTTTGGGAAATTTCTACTGTTATTTGTGCCGGAAGACGAATCCTAAAAATTGAAATCAATAATGCAAAAGAAATGCTTCAATTCAACAAATACGTAAACAAAGCAAAAAAATGAACAAATGAAATATTTTTTGTTGTGAGCAAAATTTTTGACAACCAAATAAAAGAACATTTGAGACATTGAGAAATAGCACGCCGTGGATAGATCAAGTAAATTAAAACTATTTAACGAGATTTCGGATTCAATTAACCAATAATTCCATTAAACTCGAAGTGTTTGATAAATTTAATGCTACTTGAAGCAAATATTAGAAATACTCTTGCAATCTGATCATTTTTAATTGATGTAGCTTGATCGTTTGAACCATCTTGTTCGTCGATGACAACACTAGCACCAACATTTGGTATACATCCTGCATCCAATATTTCCTCTTCTTCCTCTTCCTCTTCCTCACCTAACGATATGGAAGCTGGATCAAGCAATGCCATAAGAGCTGTAAAAAAAGAAGAAACATTAAGAACTTATACCGACAATCATTTAGTACAATCATTTCTCTTCATGGCCAAAATGGATTTATGTTAATTCTAATACACTTGCGTGAAATTGAGTTGATTTATAGAGAGTTCATGATCTGGCCTCATTCCATGGTCTTGATTCAGGGGAAGTTTATCTGAACTTTATTCATAGGAAATTTATTCGGTCTAGATTCATAAGAAATTTACCTAGGTTTCGATTTACGGGAAATTTTTCCAACCTTAATTTATTTAAGAAATTTACTCGGTTTTGATTTATAGCAAGTTTAGCAAGTTTAAGCTCTTTTTACAGAAAATTTGCGGAGCCGAAATTTACAAGCAGTTAAATAGATGGGATAGTATAAAATTAACAAAATCTAGTCGTAGGATGAGGTCAATTCAACTAATGAAGTTTCCTAGGTCAACCTAGCTAATTTCCCATTTTATTTCCGCATATAAACTAACACTAACTTATGCTGGTTCATATTACCCATCATATCAGAGTTTTTCTCTGAGTACATTAATAAATAAAACAGTGATTCTTTCAAAAGAAAACACTGAAAAATAAAAATGTGCACAAATTAAGAAGAAACTGTAATAACAATAAAATATTCTATCAAGTGTCTATCTCACCAATTTAGAACGAAAGTTTCAAGAAAAGTGCTAAGACTAATGAATTAAAGATGGGAAATAGCAAATTTATTGGTGAGATAACCAAACAAAACACATTTTAATGTTTGAAGTTAATAAAGTATGCAAAAATAGCTTGAAAAATACTGATTAAAAGCAAGTGAGGAAGTACTCGATCCCAAGGCACAAAGAAGAAAAACGAGACTTATATGACATGATAAGAGAATACAATAAAGTGATAAGTAAAACAGCAATCATATCAGTAACCCCAGATCGATCGTCACCACAGAGTATCTGCAAAGACTTTCTGTTTGCTTCGGGTTCGGAAACATCTTGCTAAAAATTCTAAATTTGGATAAGTTTTTTGGACTTAGTGGGGTTAAATTATTTAGGACTCATTCTTGGTGATGTTTTTTGATATGAGGGGGTTTTCCATAACTTTCATGTTATTTCCGATATTTATCTATCATAACGGATCAATACTTACTTTTCGGCAACGGATCTCTTCGCCTTCCAATCATAACGGATAACAGATTAATAGATTCTCTTACTTTAGAATGAACCGATTAGAGATTTGCTTGCCTTCTAGTATAATGGATCATGGGTTCGGTTATTTTATGGTATAACGGGTCACGAGTTTTGCTGCCTTCCAATTTAATGGATCACTGATTCCGCTACCATCCTGTATAACAGATTACGGGTTCCCCTACTTTCCAATGTAATAGATCACGGGTTCTCTTCTATTTGAACGAATCATGGATTCCATTATAATATAACAGATGACAGCTTCTTTACATTTCAGTGTAATGGATCACGAATTCTTCTATACTCCAGTGAAACGGATCGCGAGTTTCTTTATCTTCTGTCATAACGGATCACGGATTCTTCTATATTTTAGCGTAACAGATTACAGGCTCCCTTATCTTCCATTTAAGGATCACGGGTTCCCTTATCTTCTATTATAACGGATCATGATTTTTCCACTTTCCAGTGTAACGGATTACTGGTCCCTTTACCCTTTTACTGTAAGAGATTTTCCTCACTCCTAATGTATCGAATCACGGATTTCGTTATTTTTTAGTGTTCTCATCATCGCAGGTTCATTCACTTTTGATGTAACAAATTGCTAATCTCTATATCATGCGAACTATTTAGCACACAATAAAACGGTCATAGAGTCATCATTTATTATTATCTAAAATTTATTGCAGAGAATAAAACGGAATTGATAAGAAGTTGTTATTTTCTTAATTCTTCAAATGTTATACATAATGAAATGTTAATCCAAATTATTAATAATTAACTATTCATCCTTTCGCTATTTCAAATGCGTGCTGTGATACAACGTGTCACAAAAGCTGGAGTTTCCATTGATGGTCAACTGGTCAGTATTGTTTACTTTTCAAAACTAAGATCAATAATTCTTGAATATTTCAGATTGATATTTTTACAACATTATTTTCATCATTTCAGGAATCATCAATTGAACGGGGAATATGTGTTCTTTTGGCAATTGGTGTTGATGATACCTCTGATGATATGCAGTATATGGTACGGAAATTACTAGGTGTTCGAATGTTTCCAAATGTTGAGACAGGTAAACGATGGGATAAAAGTGTTAAAGATTTGGGACTTGAGATACTCTGTGTAAGCCAAGTAAGTATCATTCATCATGTGGCGAGAAAAAAAGAATGGAAATGTATTTTTGCAATTTGAATTCTACTCTTAAAACTAGTTAAAATAATTAGGCTTGAATTAAAGTTTAGTCTGATTTAAAGTTTTCTTGAAAATGGGTCAAGATTATAAGGATTAAATTAAAGCTAACTTCACTTTGAATTTTTCTTGGAAATGTTTTAGATCATTAGGATTAAATTAAAGTTAACCCGATTTAAATTCTCCGTGGAAATGGATGGAGATTATTAGACTTGAATTAAGTTAAATTTAGGATTAAGCTTGTTATGCTTTCCCTATTTATATGATTTAAAATTGTTTTTTACTATAGTTCACTTTCCAGTTCACATTGTACAGCTTCTTAAAAGGCAATAAATTGGATTTTCATCGCTCGATGACTCCGACAGAATCACAACAATTTTATCAAAATTTTATGAGTGAACTGAGGAAGGCATATGCTCCTGAACGCGTAAAGGTTATTTCTAGTTTCGCAAGTGTGTTTTATTTACTTACTTTTCTCCTGTGGTGTCAGACTGTGCTTGTATAAAAAGAAATGGATGAGTACTTTTTTGCAGTGGTCTAAAAAAATTTTTATCCTACAAATATTCCGGATAGAACGTACTGTTTAGAATTTGTTAAAATTTATTTCATATTTCTTTAATATTTGGAACGAAAAGTAAGCAGCTAATAAAATAAATTTGCAGGATGGTCGTTTTGGTGCAATGATGAATGTTCAGATTGAAAACGATGGTCCTGTCACTCTTATTTTGGATAGTAAAAATAAGGAATAATGATTCTGCTTGCATAGGCCTTGATATTTGAAATAATATTAGGAGTGATATTAAGTAATTTAACCATAAATTGTCTTGCAGTTATCCCGTTTAAAAGTTGTAAAAGTTACTAAACAAATCTTGAAACTACTTAGAATTTCAAGATGCCATCTCATCATAGATTAGTTGTTTTATTTGCATAATGAGCATAATCTTTCCTCTTACTACCCAAACAATATCAATTCATGTTATCATCACACTTCAGAAAATTTTTAAATTCTAATTTTATGTTTTTTCTTTGCTTAATAAGACTGACTCAGATTTCAGTTCTCATCATTTTTCATATGATTTTTATATTTTTGTTATGTGTTTGTGGAACTTTCATTTTTTTACATGAATGATTTGGCACCACGGATACTAAAATTAAATTGGATCAGCAAATGAAATTTATAATCAGGGTTGAAAATGATTTTTGAGATCGTGTTTTGCAAAAACGAAAAACTAAGAGACATTTTACCCGAATTACAACCACTACAAAAACGAAATGAAAATAACCATTGTCGTCAAATGAACGGATGGTTGGAACAAGTGGTAATAATATTAATAGTGATAATAGTATAAAGAAATAAAGAAGAGAACATTTATTAGAATGACAATGACGAAATTCTGTTTCCCTCTTTCAAAAATATCCATGAAGCACTTCAAAATGATGACAAAAAAAAAGGATTTTGGAAATCAATACAACCGAAGAAAAAGACCTGAAAAAAAAAGTGGAACCAAATAAAATTATCAAAACAATGAACAAGATTTTAAGGGGGAAAAAAAAGCACTTCAAATAATATAGTTTAATAAGCGGATGGATTGTTTTGCACTATGTGGCATTTCATTTCGAGATCAACAGTACATTTCAAAATAGAGTTCAAGAAAAAAAATAGGAAAATCATTGAAATTAACATATTTAACGTGCAAGAAGAAATAAAAAAAGATATAGGAGAGGAAATACAGTTCCAGCGTTTTGTCCCGCTTTTTTCCGTCATATCTTGGATAATATATATAAGAGTTTTTTTCGTTCTTATCATAATTCCTGAGTTCTTGACCAATCAATAACTTTGAGATGTCCTGGCCAATCAATGACCTCGGGATATTTTGTTTCTTTTGCCTTTTTTGTTATTTTGGTGTAAGGATTTACGGAGTGCCATAAGCTATTGCCGAGGAGCAAATTTTCCGGTTTACCATTTTTGATATTGAACAGTTTTAGTGTGATTTTAGTAAGTTTTTGAGCAATATAAATTGCAATCTAGCTGTTCAAGAGTTTTATTAAAAACTTAATTTTCCCTCTCCCACCGATACTAATTAAGATTAACATGTTGAGGTACAGAAACAGGTGGGGCACCATTCTGACCGGTTGAAGAGGCAATATTCGTCGTAGCTGATGGTGATGAGTTTTGTTGCGATGTTAAATTCTGATTTGATCCAGGCTGTAAATAAGAATAAAACTTCAATTTTAAAAGTATGATATTTGTAAAAATATGGCATTTGTAAGCAAAAAATCATATTTTTGATAAGATAAATCATGATGGATGAACTGGAATAACTTGAGCTTACAAGCAGTAAGCTAAGTACCTGTTAGGAAATTAAAACATAAAAAATAAATGTTAAATTACAAAATTTAATTAAATTCTTAATGAATTATCTGGTTATCATTGTTTCCTCACATCTAGATTTCACGTCAAAGCATAAAATTTAATCAAGTTTTTAATAAAATTACCTGGTTATTACTATTTTGTACGAGTGCTGAAGCGTTAGAATTATTTGCTTCTCGCTCTTTCTTAAATTGTTCAAAATCATCACCCAATATAGTTGCAATTTCACCCTGCATAAATGCCCATGGCATATGTGATCCAGCTAATGGGCATTTTTCACCCGATGGACAATATACTTCCTAAAATAAACAATTTCAAGAAAAAGAAAACAATTTATATCGAAAAACAAAAAAAAAAAAAACCAAGAAATAAACAAAATAAACAACAAAAAAAATTCCCTGGCTTATCTCTTTGGGTTTTTGTACAAAAAAATAAACAAAAGTAAAAAAGAATAATAAGGATAATCCTTTAAGTAATGCATATTTTATTTTATCTTAATCTTTATTTTGCCAGTACTTTTTCATTTGATGTAAGATAAAATAAACAATTTATAACAAAAAAATTAATGAAGAGTTAAAAAAAAAAAAAAAAAAAAAAAACAAGCACTATAATTCAATTTCAGTGATAATTTAATGATTGATCTTTTGATTCTTTAATAATAAGATCCTAAAGATCTATTAAGGATTATTTCTGTGAGATAAGTTAATAAAGAATTGAAAGAAATGAACAGCGCAAACCATTTTTGATGATAATTTAACGATTAATCTTTTATGATAAGATTTTTAAGAGCTTATTTAGACTTATTTTTGTGAGGTAAATTTTACAAACCTGAGCATTTCCCTGTTTCTTGATACTTTCACGTGAACATGGGAAGCAGAATTTATGTCCTGAGACTGAAGGGCATTGCACAAAATGAGTATCTTCAAGGCGTTCGTGACATAAAGTGCACTTCACTACTCGATCACTACTACAAATAATTTTTTTAATTAATTTATGCAAAAAACATTCTTAATAACATTTAAATACGAAAATAATCTAAACTATTAAATTATTCAATTAGTTTCAAAATAAAATTTACCATTAAATCAATTAACTTCAAAATAATATTTTCCATTTCGTCTCAGAAATTAATCTTTCCCTTTCCTGTTGGGAAAATCTCGAAGACAAGTTCACGAGTGATAAAGAAGAAATTACTTTTGTGAATTGCTGAAACTTCGTCTATTATTGGAATTGTTATTTGGATGATCTGGACTATGTGTTGACGTTGGTGACGCTGAAGTTGTTTGCGCATCACCTGTAAACATCAATTAATGGATGTTTCGCATCAAAAAGATACCTTTCCATTTCTATTCAAATATCTACCGATTAATTTTGGCTTAACATTTTCGGGAAATCTTTTCAAATTTTGTAAATTAATTGTTCGTGGAAATTTTTTAAATTTACGAAAACAATTTTGATAATTTACTAGTTTTATTACGCAAACATTTCCATTTATGTGATTTCAATTGTAAAATTTTAGCAACAAACAGCTTCAATTATCTTTCTTGGAATCTTTCATGATAATCCTATTGAAGGTTTTTTTCTTTTCTTTTTTTTTTTTTTTTTTTTTTTTTTTTGAAAATATAATCTGAATCACTTCCCTGTGAAATTTTAATATGAATTTACAACTTAAATTTTTTTTGAAGAAAAATAAAAAATTATATATTGAAAAGAGGGAGAGTTCAAATATTTGCTAGTATGCATTTCTTTTTTGATGATTCTAACTGATAATAATTATCAACTATTCTTTGCATGGAATTCTTCTATCATTCTATGATAATATATTTCTGAGGACAAATGCTTCTTTTATTCTTATCATTCAGAAATATCTTATTGGTGTATTATCAATATACCCCGAATATACGGGAACTATGAATAAGAATATAGATGTAATTGCATATCATCTAGTCTTATATATCACTAGGCTTATTGCTAATTTTATTCCTCGACATTCGATTTGATTCTTTACATAAGACACATTAGTCTTCTTTATTGCTAAGCTTATTTCTAATTTCATTCCTCAATGTTTAATTCAATCCCCAATATAGTTCAGGAATATTTCGCTATTATATGCCAATTCACCGCGAATGAACCGGGACTGGTGTATGAGGCCATAGACTGTAAATGCTAATCATTTAGCCTTCTATATCACTAGGCTCATTTTTAATTTTAATTTCTTAATAATCGATTTGGTCCCTATAATATAATACACATATGTATATATTGTTCCATTTCATAAGATGGGTTCGTCGGATGTCACCGTGGAGAGGAAGAGAGAGAAAAAGATGATGATGATGAGGGATAATTGTGATGGAATGGATTGATGAAATTACGCAATTCTCTGAGATTATTTGGAAAAGTTCATTGGCCTAGTTGGCTGATGTAATTCTCTCGTAGATGAAACGAGAGGTGACAGGAAGGGACAGGTGAGATACCTGTATGAACTTTTCATCTTCCAATATAAACATTCTCACTCACCCAGGGAAATATTTCAAAACTAGAGCAAAGAGAAAAAAACTGGTTTTCCTCCTCACCCGCTTTTCTCGGGTATTTTCCCCCGCCCTTTGGGAACGAAGTTCGTTGATCTATTTGTTTCTATTCGTAAATAACCTCCTTGATTGGAATTTTAAGAAAGAAGATGATCGAGTTGTTCATCTTGTCATCTGAATTTTGAAAAGGTCACTGAACGAAGTTTTAGATCTTAAACACTAATAAATAAGAAGAGAGGGAGAAGGAGAGAGAAAGAGAGACGGAGGGAGAAGGAAAGAAAGAAGGAAGGATGACACGGGAAGAATTTTGGATATTTTGAGGACAGATGACGATTATTTCTCGAATTCCGATTACCAAATGGTACAGTAACTTTTCGACCGCTCTATTCTTCTTCCTGCCAATCTTTCACATACTAACACAGACACACACGCATACACATGTGACACGTTTTCTATTTATTTTGAATTCTAATTTTAAAGATTTTTACAAATGAAATACGCAAAAGAAGACCCACTGAACGGAATCATTGCGATGACCTCAGGCAAAAAGATGATTGAAAAACCAGTTTGCAAAGTAGATGGCACCAACAGTTACGACACTACTTAACTGTTCATCTAATTCTCTTCTCTTGCCTTCTATTTCCAATATATTTCATGCAAATTTATGAAAAATTAAAAAAAAAAAACGTGCATAAGTTGCAAGAATGCTAATCTAATTAATTGGCCTAATTATTTCGTGTCTCAATTTGCATTTTCAATATATTTCATATACTTCATTTCTCAATATATTTCATACATTTCATTTTCAGAATGTTTCATAAATTTCTAGTATACTTCACATATTTCATTTCTAATCCTATATTTCATTCCCAGTATATTTCGTTTTCTATATATTTCGCGGAAATTAATGAAAAATTTGCATAAGTTATCATATTGCATGTTAATTAATTTATCTAATTGTTTTGTCGTAAGCTATATTTGCAATATATTTCATGAAGTTTCATAAAAATTTGGATAAAAATATACGGTAATTACCAAAATATTTACAGTTAATTTGTAATTAATCAATAACATTTTTAAAAAAATAAAAAAACGAAAACTTATTAATCAATGAATACCGTACAGGATACAATTTAATGACATGTGATTGGAAAGAAAAAAAAACACACACACAAACAGCTATGACAAATACATGACAAACATATGATTTCTTTTCACATGAACGATGAGAAAAACAATGCTTACAGTAAAAACAAAAAATTTTGAATGAAATTGAAAATCTTTGAACTTTAAGAAATTTTTTTATTAGCAAATTTAAAATTATATCTTTTTCTGTAATTTTAAATTTATACAAAAGAAGAGTTTCCGAAACTATCTTAAGATTAAATAATTATTTTTGTAACAATTTGATGAAAAATTCCATTCCTCATCCCGAGATTTCCCATCTTATCTTTCTTCTTTTCTCTCTCTTTTTCTTGATGAGAAGTTGATCTTGATGAGGTTATTTTAAGCTGTTCGAGAGCCGAGTAATAATAATAGAATGCTGAATTTCCTTTCACCTACTGTTCGCGACCTCTCTAATCAAATATTTGGTGTTCCCGTAGCAAACATTACAATCACCGGGATTGTACCATCAGGTCACATGGTACCAAAAACCGGTTCCTTGTCTGTCCGTTTGTTCATCCGTACAATAAAATGAAATAAATATCCTTCCAATAATTCTTACTTTTCTTCTCTATTTTATTAATTCGAAATATATACATGTAAATCCTTCCTTCTTCCCTTTTCTTTCTTCCTTTCAGTGATTATAGTTTTGGATGTTATTGAAGAGGAATGATCAAGAGTTAACAAAAACTTTTTCACAACTAGTACCTATTACCTCTCTTGATTAAAGAAAGAGAAAAAGAGAAAAAAAAACATGAGTGCAAAATACAAATAAAACACCTTTTCATATATACTTTTTTTCAACTTCAACTGTGCCCACATTTTTTTTAACATTTCATCCTCTCTCCAATCAACACACCATTATTTTTTTGCAATTTTTTTTCTTTTTTTTTTTTTTTTTAGAAAAGAAAACTTGAAATTTTGCAAATCATAACATGTTATCATTACTAATACAGATAGGATAAGTTGAAATTTTTGAACTATAAAAAAAAAAAAATAGATGAGACAAATTGAAAAAGAATCGAGAAAATTGAGCAGAGAAGGAAAAAAAAGATGTCAAAAACCGGTTTTCAAATCAAAGCATCGGGTCATTTCTGATCTTGTATGGTGTGTGTAAATTATATTGGGGTTAATAACCTGTCATCAACTATTATCATCTGTCACAAAACAGATGACACCAAACTGTAACAACCTATTAGCTATGAATATCTTTGCAATATTGTTATTATCTTAGTAAGGAAAAAATTTGATAAAAACAAATCGGAAAATCCAGTTTTAATGATAAAAATGATTTCTATTGATCATACAACAATAAATGCAATCAATGATCGATAGAGGTCATGAAAAAAATAAGATTTACCGGATAAGGGATAAAATATCTGTAAAAGTTTATTACATTCCCGTTCCTATCATTCCATGTTCTTCTCAAATCTCTTCCTCTCTCTTTCTCTCTCTCTCTCTCTCTCTTCCAATCTTTCCTCTAAATTTGATATTTTGATATATCATTCATGTTAAGAGCGCAACTGATAATATCAATTGTATATTATGTAATCTATTTCAATAGCAAAATTTAATTTTATATTTATTTATCTATTCAAACCACTCCACTTCACTCCATTATTCTGTCCTGATTTCTTAAAGAATGATAGTGATGATGTGAATTCCTTAGTTTTTGCATAAATTAGTAAAATTTTAAATTTATTGCTCTGACAAAAATTTTTAATTATGATAAGAAAGAAAAAGAAAAAAAGACTATTAGCTAAAATATAATAATTAAACATATAAAATCTAGTATTAAAGAAATGATAGAATAAAATAGAATAACTGTTAAAACTTATAAAACTTGCCGCGTTGAACTTTTCCGTACATGTCAGGTTTAATATCGTCCGATGAATCATGATCACGTTTTCGAGATGCTGCAGCGGCAGCGGCAAGTGATGCATTTGGAGGTAGCAAACTTGCTACGGTATTTGTTACCAAATTTGGAAATACACCTAAAATTAAAAATTGTGGAACAAGTTGATTTGATGGTATTAGTAGATAAATGAATCAAAATTTCGTTTTTTCAATCAATTAATTTTTAATTCGGATTTTTAATCAAAAATCTAATTGGAATTTTTAATTGGAATATTCTTTTTTTTCTTTCTTTTTTTTTTTTTTTTTAAGAAAAATCGGTGAAAAAAAAAAATAAGACTAACTCATCGGAAGACCATGCTGCATGAGAGAATTTTGAAGATGAATTGGTCGTTGCAGTTGTTGCAAAGCATGCAAATCTTCGGCCGTAAATTGGCCAGGTTGCCTGCCGGTTAACGAAATGAATCGTTGTTGTTGGACCAAAGCCTGAAATAGAAACTTTGATCCAAAGGTATAAATTTACGGAAATTAATTTTGAACATAGCCCAAGGATTAATCGATCAGATTCAAACCGGAAATTCTCTCGAACGCATTCCCGATGTTTCTTATAGAAATTCAAAAAAAAAAAAAGAAACCTCGGTTAATTGATTTAATGGTAGTTGCGGCATTTGAGCTTGTGCTGCAGCGGCAACCGCTGCTGCAGCAGCGGCTTGCTGTTGTTGTTGCTGATGTTGCACGACCGATGTTGGTGGTGCTACTGTAGTGGAATTGATACCGCGGTTTACAGCAGGGGAAAATCGACCAGCACTAGCTTGCATTAAACATTCTTTCTGAATAAACACGAGAAAAACGAAAATGAAATAGACGAAAGAACACTTTATTTTTTCAAATCCATTGTAAATAGCAACTAAAAGTTGTAATTGAAATTTTGTTCGAGAAAAAATCCATAAAATTTCGAAAAAAAAAGACCCAACAAAACAAGAAAAATTCACGTAAGATTAAAATGAAAAAAATGCAAAAATTGAAAAAATACCTGCGCTAAATTTCTGCTAGCAATAGATGTTGGAGTTTCACCCACTGGAAATCCATGAACACGTTTCAACTGACGTGCACTCTCAATTACATTTTCTATCCTGTAATATTGCATTCTGACGGAAAATTTATTTTCAAAGGAAAAAAAAGGTTTTGCATAACTTTTAATATTATAGCACAAGTGGTCAAGATTATATTTTTCAGAAATCTTTAATCCATCAAATCATTTTTCAATCTGCATAGCTAACTTCGATGTTAATAACGAAGAAATTAATGAATAATTTTCATTGCTTTTATTAAAAATAATTCAAAATTCTTGACAAGTTAAGTACTAAGACTGAATGTCAATTACCTGAAAAAAAAAACTATCCCCTGCTGAAAAGTTCAAAAAAACACTGCTAATCTGTTCTTTTTGAATATATTAAACGGAATAATCCAGAAGAGTAAATAGTATTTTTGTTTGATTTTTAGATTTTTGATTATTTCTCAAATATTATTAACAAGCTAAATTATAATAAATCATGTCGATGATGTATTCACTGAATAGTGATAAGAAGGAAGATTATGTTGTGATAAAATTATTAGCCTTTTAATTCCAAAATTTTAAACAAAACAATTAAAAGCGAACCGATCAGCTCCCTCGTAGTTGACACAACCGCGACAAACAGGTTCCATGTAATCATTGCACATAGCCCATGGCCAACGAGGTAGGTCACATAGGAAGCAGTGCTGTCGTCCGGCAATCTTTGCTACACCTGTTCCGCCACAAATTCCGGTTCCGGCACCATTAGTGGTCACCGTACCATTTGGTCCGTTTCCGCTTCCGCTATGGGCCGCTGCAGCGGCAGCGGCTGCCGCAGCTGCTGCTGCACCGTTCATTGTTGCAAGCATACCGTTTGGATTCATTCAAATATCGATCGATAATAATATGAAGCGGAAATTTCCAGATGAAGTAAAATGAAGTCAGCCAGTTGCTGATTAAATTTAAATTCGATTCAGACAGTGATAATCTGGAAATTCGAGCAAATGCTAATTTTTCAAATGCACTAACACTAACACGTATGATTTGAAAATTTAAGCAAATAAAATGGATGAAATTTCCGCTTACCTAAAATTCTTACAATTATTATTCATAAAACTTATTTACATTATCCTTAAATACGCAATAAATCAAAATTTCAGACTGCTTTCACGACGAATTCCAAGATAAAATGCGTGTTTAGAGTGATAACATTGATTTACACTTATTAGAGGAATAAATTATGCAAATTGACACTGATACCATGCAAATTTCTGTTAAAAAATGTTGAAAATGTATGAAACATAATTTGGATGAAAGTTTGAATTATAAGAAACTGAAACGATTAGTTCTGTTCAATATTTGGTAATATCAAGATTGAAAGGATAAATGTGATAACACTAAAAGATATCATTTTCTAATTTTCATCATCTTTCAGTATTCCAATTCGTTGTAACGCGAACATCAAAGAAGATGAAATAGAATGATAGAGAATGACAGCGAGAAGATCTAAAACTTCTGATGATATCAATTTTAAATATTGGCTATTAAATGAAATCAAAAAATAGCAAACTTTAATAATGGTAATAAAAAGGAATATTATTATAATCATATTGTCTCGGATATCATTATCATTTTTATCATCATCATGCTAATTACGCACAATCATTAGATTTACAAATCAGCTTACAGCAAACAATTTTTGCATAATAATAAATTTAAGCTCAGACTTTCACATTTAACATTTTATCATTTTTCATACATCTTGAATGATATCAATTTTTCATTTTATTTGTTCGAAAGAGCTTAACTTTATATGCTTTTCTTGTCATAAGTTTACGCTAATCTATGCTTAGGTTAAAAATTTATGTTAATCCAACATGAATAAATAATGATAAAATGAAAAGAATTGAAAAAATTCAGAGTGAAATCCTTTTAGCATTATAATAAAAATTTTAAAAAAAGCGAAATTTTCGTTTATTGACTATAATATAAAAATATAAAATTTATCATAAATTACTCATGAAAAAATTAATAATAATGCTAATAACGAAAATTTGAAGATTAGCCTAAAAAAGAAAAAATTATGCAATAATGCATGAAATTGAAAGATAATAAGCCAAAAATGATTGGATTGGAATTATTTGATGATGTTTTAACAGCTGTTTGGAGGGGAAAAAAAAATTTTTTTTAAGAAGACAAATAGATAGATTTATTAGATAATGAACATACATATATTTGTATAGCTGATCAATTCATACATGATTTCCCGAATTAGGATGATTATCGAGAGTTTGCGAAGAGAATGTCGAGAATATTTGTGAATCACTTTTTTTTCTTTTCCATCCTTTTTGCAAGTGCAAAAAATTTTTTAAATTAAATTTTGAAAGATATTTTGCATTATGTTTAACAAAAATTTTTTAAAAATACTAATGTGCCGTGGGAAAATTTCGACAGTTTTTAAAAATTATATAAGATATAAAGCATATTTCTGCGAAATTTCAAAATTATTTAATTTAAAAATTTCTACTGCATATCTGCTTTACTTTGTAATATAGATTTCTTAAAACAATACACGAGCAAATTTTCTATTGGAAAAGTTTATTTCAAATTTTTGGAGTCTTAAAAAGTAAATCATTTCGTGCAATCAATAAGTGAAAAATTATTAAGAAAATTTGATTATTATCATTTATTTTTTTAATAATTTGGATTTTAAATGCTTAAAATGCCGGAAATAGAATGAAAAATAAAATTTTTCTGTAAAAATGACGTATGAAACACCCATCCTCTAATTCCAAAATAATAATGAAATATTAATAGGTGTGTAAATTTTTTAAACATTTTCTAAAATTAGCATCAGTGGATATGGAATGTGTACTGTTTCAGTATAAACAAAATTTAATCTTCAATAAATTTTTTAATCAATATTTTGCAAGAAGTTTGCAAAAAATTTTTGCAACTTTTTTCCAAAAACACGACTTCATTTCATTATTTTGCAATAACCAAAAAATAAAATATTCGCAGAAAGTTGCGTAAGAAATATAAAATTACGAAAATTACAATCGATCATATTTAAATTGTTATTGTAATGTTTAAGCTAACATTTATTTATCAATATATTTCAATAATTTGATTTGATATTTTCTGAATTTTATGCCATATAATCGACATACTTCTTTTACTTAATGTGATATTTGCACCGACGCATTTTCTTTTTTTTCTAATTTTTTGTAAATAAAATATGCATCCTGGAAGTAAAGATACAGTAGCAATATTGAATCAAAAGTTGCAGCAAAAAAAAAAAAGATAAAGGAAAATTTAACGCATATAAGTGATCATTTAATCGATATTTACGCCAGCGCTTCTATTTTAAATTGAAATTTCATTTTTTTTAAATAAAAAATTTATAAAATCTTATGCGACATTTGCGCTAGTGTTTTTTATTGTAAAAAAAAAAAAAAAAAAAAGAAAACTGTTGTCTAAAAGATACTATCAACACAATTCAATAATGATTTCTGGAAGAGAAAATGCAGCAGCAATAATAAATTAAAAATTAAAGCAGAAAAAAAAGAAAAAAAAAGAAGGAAAAAATGAAGGAAAAATGAAAGACAGAGAGAAATGAGGGGTGAATTCCGGTTAGAAATTAAATTTTTCTGTTTACAAGGAATAAGATTGAAGGAGTAAACTGGTGAAATGAAAGGTTACAAGCGGAATAGGAAGGAGGAAAAAAAAACGAAAACTTTTTCAGCTCTTCTCTTTTCCTAACTTCTTCAATCGACTGCTAGTTTTTAAATCATCCAAAAGTTTGCGTGCTTTGATCTTCTTTGTCTAGACTTGATTCCAAAAGCAAAATTTCAACAAAACTAACATTAAAAAGAAAAAAAAATCAGGAAATTCATTTTAAACAAAACAAACTTTAATACAATCGATGCTTATTTCTATGAATTATAATATCAATTATTATTAATATTTATCGATTCTATTTTTACTTATATTTTTTGATATTATATCATACGATCAGATTTTCGTTATTACATATTTGATCTTGATCGGACAAGAGATCAAGCTGAAATTATAGTATAATAGATCAAATACATGATAACTGAATGATTAAGATGGTGAGTTTTAAAAATTAAATACTTTGACATTATTATGATGATAATAATGATAGTAATGAATGACAATTTTTCTTCTTAATTATTAAAAAGATAAGTATAACATCAGAATTTAATTTGTTCGATAGTTCTTAAAAGAACAAAATATTAGTATCACATACATATTTCAAAATTTTAGAACAATTTCTTGTACTATTTTAATTAGTTTCTTTATATGACAACAAAATTTCTCCGACAATAAAGCAAATCTTTAAAAAATATATATTTAGTGTGATAATAAAATTTACTCGTACAATAATCGGATGAAGTATTATCATTTAATTACTCATTTATTTCTCGATACATTATGTCTAATTAATAAATAAACGAATGCAATATACGTATATTGTACCGTATGGATTATCTATTAAGAAATGTTGACATTTACATCCTGAAATTAATGATAAGATATTATCAGCGATAAAATGATATTTACGCTCATCACTATAACTAACAGATGTTTCGAATAATTATTGAGTAATACATTTTCGTCATTTTTAGCATTTTGAAGAATATATTATCAAATAATTTTGCTAAAAACCACAGACTAATTACTACTTGTAATAAAATTTGATTCCTTTAGATTTATCGCTGATCAAATTTTTCTCGAATCACTTGAAAATTTTTAATTCTTTTAACTCGAATCACTCCTAATTCTAATTCTCACTAAATATAAAACTCTAACAAGTTTAATTTTTATCAAAAATCAACCTTCACTGAAAAAAAAAAAAAAAACAAAAACAAAAACAAAAATCATCCTATCAAAAAAAAAAAAGAAAAAAAAAATTAAAAATAAATAAAAAAATTTTTTAACAATAAAAACAATTTAATTTATACTTCCAGTTATAATCGAATAGAGTGAAAAAAGAAAAAAAATGCAATAAAATGATTATAAATTTGATGTGATGATGACTGATTGATCGATTGAATCAGTCGCTTATGTAAATGTAAATATCTATTTTGATATTGCTAATATATTTGTGATATTTGAAATGATAATGGTGTGTGCTTCATCATCAACAATACAAAATCTATCTGTCAATTTCTCATGAATTATTTATCGTTTAATTTCAGCCACAATAAACTGCACAACTGAAACAGAAAACAATTTTTTTTTCTTACTTGAATATATGAAATGCAAAAATGAAATAGCAAATTTGACTAATGTAATTGAAAACCGAAGGAAAAAGGGAGCAAAAAAATTTTTTCAATTTAAAAATTTAAATGAATTTTTTGAAAAGAGAAAACTTCATTATCTATACTTGCATATTATTATTAATGTTTTTTTTTTTTTTTTTTTTTTTTTAATTAACATAAAATGCTACACTTACTTATTTGTTTTTCTTTTCAAGAACACTTAAGTTCTTTATTTTTTAAATTTACATTAATAATTTAGTAAAATTCATCTATTACTTTGTTGAGAATATTTAAATTTTTATTTTAAATTTGTGTGTAATACCTTATAATAATCGACGATTTTGTATTTTACTATTATATACTGAATTAATATCAATTTAAAAACAATGAACTGATAACTTGAAGCAAACAGTAATAAGATAGTCAGACTGATATTCTGAAATTTTCAATGTTAATGTCGCAGCAATTTACATTCATCAAATATTTGTATAACTAAAGGAAAAGTTTATGAAAATGAATAAAAAATGTATAATAAATTATCGATTAATTTTTTATCGTTTATTCGATCTGAATGAATTGACATCTGTCCAATTTCGTAACTTTTTGATATTTTAGTGAAGAAATAAAAATAATTTTTACAACAAATAGAAAATAATTCATTGATATTATTAATACATCTTTCAAAGTCAAAGGTCATACTTTATTTGCCATTTTAATCCCTTATATTTTGAAACATCTTTCACTGATCGAAATGAAGAAGTGAAAAAAGGAAATGCATAAGTGATGGTCAAAAAAAGGTAGTAGAAGGTGAAAAAACAAGTTGAACCCTGCTTTCTACTAAACATGCAATCGTTGAGCTGACCTCACTACATCAGCTGGTTGACCCCTTAGCTGCCATCTATCATTGTAAACTTTTTCTCTTCAAACCCTTTAATTTTTGCTAACTTTCACAAATAATTGCAGAAATTAATTTCATCCAGATAGAGTACTGTAGCTACAGTATTTTCTCGCCAAAAAAAAAAACACTTTTTTAAATTGTTAGCTTGGCTAATGACTATTTCAGCTAAATCGGTTGTCTCGTAATTTTGTTTCAATTCACAATTATATCTTCTCGATATGACTGATTTCATTTCTTTTTTATCAATTTCTAAGTCATTCAAGATAATGTAAAAAAAAGTAATTTTCAAGAATTTACAAAAGTGTTTTTTAATCTTTTTTTTATTTCTTCACAGCTCTATAAATTTCCTTTATTCATCGATTAGTCGTATAATTAAATTAATTTCTATTTGTGATAACTTCATTGTTTGCAGAATTCTTCAATTGCTTCTATAAGATTTGCTTTAGATTAATGATAGAACGAGTGATTTGGCAGATTTTTCCATTTGCAAAGAATTTTTTAAATTATCTTTAACAAAGATATCAAAAATATCACAGTATGTCTAAATCTCTTTTCTAATGGTTTACAAAAAAGACATATGTCAACTACAGAGGAAGATTCTATGTTCAGTGATTAGTTAATCACTGACCACTGTCCACTACTACATCATTTCCAGCAAGTCGATTGACTTGCAGAAATTCATCTTTCTCATCTGACCTTTCAATATTTTTCCTCCGCATTTTTTTCGTTGTTTTGATGAAACATTTCAACTGCAATGAATTTCATTTCTGCACTTTTTATTATTCAATTTTGTCTCAAAAATTTCATTTTTTTTCCAAATTTTCATAAAAATTTCTTAATAAAATAATTTTTGAATATTAAATGAAACTGTCAGAGAGAGAGTTGGAACAGACAGAAAGTGAGAAAGACAGAAGAGTCATGTTCAAGAAATGGCAGAGAGGCAAAGGTCAAAGTGCAGGAAAAACAAGTGCAAAACTTTATTCTCTTGCTATAATAAGTGCACTATGCTACTGGACTGACCACTACCCAGTTGACCGATCAACGAGTTTTCGTCCTCTATTTCTCTCTCAATCTTTCAGAATTATAAGGTCGGAAAACTGGCAGAGCTTGAAATTGCTAAATCTTCGTTTGGAAGTGGATCTTATAAAAGAATCCACTGTCTTAAAATCCTAATGAAATGACGAAGGTCAAGCCTGGAGGCGGAAGGTCATTTCATTAGCACTTTAATTAAATTCCACACCTTCACCTTCGTTTTTTCAAACTTTCTTTCATTTGATTCACTTTGCTATTTAAATGAATGCATGCAAATTAGCATAAAAAAGTGCAATTCGCAACGAACAAAAATGGTTGAAAGAGTTTTGGTACTTCCCTCCTCCCACGCATGCTAATCAGAGAAGATTGGTAGGAGGGAGTGGACGATGGCTCGTTCGATCGATCAGCTGATTTAGTGGTCATTTCATTATTGCATAGTAGAGAGAAGCATTTTGCATCTACTTTTTTTCTTGCACTTTGACCTCCGCCTTTCTGTCATTTCTTGACCATTACTTTTATGTTTTCCTCACTTATTATCTATTCAAACTTTCTCTCTGACAGTTCCATTTAATGTTCAAGAATTATTTTATCAAGAAATTTTATAAAAATTTACAAAATAAAACTCATTGCAATTGAAATGTTTCATCAAAGCAGCTAAAAGAATGAAAAAGAAAGATACTGAAAACGGTCAAAAAAAAAAGTTGAATTTCTGCAAGTCAATTTGCTTGCTGGAAATATGGTAATGGACAGTGGTCAATGATTAGCTAAGCATAGAGTCTCTTTCTATAGTTGATATCTTTGATAGCGATGTCTTTTTTCTTTTTTTTTTCGCAAACGATGAGGAAGGACATTGTGATCAAATCTTTAAGTAGAATGTAGGAAATTTTTTTGAAAGATGAAATTTTTTTCCATAAATTCGATGTTTGAAAATGTCTTTAGTAGTTCCGGTTCAGTAGAAATCCGCTCTAAGAAATAGATTAATTGGTTGGAGCCAAAAAGTTCCTAGCTTCTCATGGAATCTCGTCTCGTTAACCTTCATCTCATAATTTCCTCTGTTCCGATCAAAAAAAATTATCACTTTTCAATCTGTAAAAAATGAAATGGCCTAACTCTCTCTCCCCGTTGCAGAAAGTGTTGTTATTGAAGTGTTTTGGGATGGCTTATGGTCAGTTAAGAGTTTTAGTCCAATGATCGAAGATTCTTCTCGACAAAGTGAAGTCCTTCTGATACTATTGGCATTTTTCAATTGAAATAAGTACGTCTATGTACGGAATTGTCCTTACTTTCCTTACTTACAAGAATTGTTTTTTAGTTTAATTGATGAAATGACCAATAAAAATATTAAAGAGATGGATAGAAGGGAAGATCCCTTCTACAATCTTTGTCCACTCTCATCCGTCTCTCTCTGTTGATCGCAAAAAAAGTGATCTCGCTATCACCGATGTTAACCATGGGAGAGCCAAAACATAAATTGACCTTACCCTAAGCTGACCCCCAGCGATAGCCCCATACTTGACCTCAGCTTCTGATATTTCTCAATCATTCTGTCATTTTTGCTTTTATGACACATTAAAAGTTTTCTTTATGATGTCTTCCGTTTCTTCCCTTTTCATTTTCTATTTAATTTCAAAAAATTTGTAGAATTTTGTTTTTCTCAATTTTTACCAAACTTTCTTTCCAAATCTTTGTTAATGAAATTATCCGAAAAATCTGATTTTTTGAAAAATAAAAATTTAAATTTTGTGAAAAATTCAATGAAGTTCAAATTGGAACAGAGTATTCAGATTCATCAAATAAGTTCTTCATTCAACTGCGACAGTTCATCTCATTTCTGATAAATAATTATTATCAGTACTTGAACCATCCTTATCTAATTTGACTTGCATCTTGCAAAGAATTGGATTTTAAATCGATTTTTTGCAAATTTGATGTAAATTCGCTTTTATTGTTTTATTAGAATGTTAGATTATCCATGCATTTCTCATAAATAATTAAATACTGATTGGAAATAAGAACAATAAATAGCATTGAATTCATTTAGAAATGAATTTTTTAGAATTTTAAAGTCATTCGTTGGAAATTTTCAGATTCATGACATAATAACGATATTTTTCCTTTTAAAACAATAATAATTTTATTTATTTTTTAAGTTTAGCTTAATTAACTGATCGTTTGGGAAGGTCTATGATTTATTTCTCTTTTTATTAAAATAAACATTAAGCTTCTAAAGATATCTTTTAAAGATTAGAATTAGCAACAATCACCTTTTTATGATGAAACACGTAGTGAATTCTAAAAAGCTTTTTTCGAAGAGTCAAATAAATCGATTATCGCTGCTGAGATTTTAGAAAAGAAAAGTTCTTGAATCATATTTCAGTTTCAGAATCTCTGCTATGGAATCTATTCGTCTTATAAATGATCATAGATGTTGAGCTTCTAAGTAATGCAAACATTGCATTGCATGCGATAAGAAAAATTCATTTTTTGCTATTTTTATTAAAATCATTGCTTCTTGCAGGTATTCTTCCATCCAACCAATAATTTTTACGTGACGCTATTTTTCTACCTGAAATGAATTTCAATTCGTTGAATCAGTGGAATTTATCATAATTCAATTTCAGTTTAAAATGGCATCGCTGGAACACGATGATGAAGTGCAGGAACAACTCCTTACTGTAACTCCGCAATCTGTAAGAGAAACTAAAATGCTCATTTTGAAGTCAATAACAAAATATTTGAATCTGTTAAAATGATTCTCAAATTTCTCAAATTTTATTCTCTCTTCGAAATATATGATAACGATTGAAATAATGAAATAATTGAAGAAATACTAACTTTCATGAATTTGCAGAATGCAATGATTATGCAAGTAAAAAATCAAGAAACGGAAGAGAAAAGAACTGATGAATCGAACTTGTCCATGCAAGCTGAACCATGTATTGCAACTGCAGAATTGCAAACAGCTGAGCAAATGAGAGAAGAGAATAGAAATGGAAGTGCGGTCGAAACTGCTGCAAAAGAAGTGTTGATGAAGCAAACTGAAAATGAGATGAAAACTTCCGGTAGCAACAATGATGTCCAAAGGGGTACGATTTTTTAGCAGTTCTTTTCATTGGAATATATTCAAAACAGATTTTATTGTTTTAAATAAGAAGATAGTCGGAGATTACAATAATGAAGACAATTTGTCGATCAAATATCTCAGTATAGTAAAATTCGATAGAACCAATCGTAACGAAGATAATTCGCCGAAATGACAAAGCAATGCGAAAGAGCATAAAATCAAAAAATCGATTGAATTATATGAAAATTTCTTGATAAAAATTTTTCAACTAATTTAATCGATCCTTGCGATTCAAAACGCAACAACAATTGAAATTGAAATTTGAAACTTAGCTTAATACAATAATCAAAAAATTGAAATTTTTTCTCAATGAATTAAGTCCATAAAATGGCAATTAAAAATAGTTTGCGTTACAGGAAACGAAAATCAGAATCTATTAGGCATATAATCCGTAATCAATTGATACTTTTTTTTCTCTCTAAATACACTTTCAGATGATTGGAATATTTTTAAAAAGCACAAATTATATCCATGAGAGAATGTAAGAATATTTTTAGAATGCAATATCGAGCAGAGTGAAAGTGAAACAAAAATTGCTGTACAACTATATTTTGATAAGACTGATGAAAGGTCTGTTGATTTAAGCAACAGAAATAATTTAAACAATAAAAGTGAACAAGATCGGAAATTGGAGAAGCAATCTGGTAAGACGATATCGGATGAACAGAACTGCGAAGAAATATCAGGTAAGCGATACGGTAAGGAAGTTTACAATTCGGGAAACGGTAAGGGTTTGATGATCTATTCTCCGTTTTCTTCCAAAAATTGCGAATCTGTTTTTCGAAGAATTTCAATTCTAAGATATGAAATCACTGTTTCAGCTTCATCAAATGTTAAACGAAAAAGCTTTGAACTAAAATTATTAAAACTCAATCAACGATACGGTTATAGAACATTCTCAACATTTAAACTGCCAGAGCAAGAACTACTTCGACGTGAAGCCTTATACATTTATAATGGGGCCACATTTCGATGGTATCGTTTATCTTTATCATGAAGATATAATTCTATATAAAAAATTTGTGACAACCTCAAGATTTTATTATTTAATTATCTTAAATTGTATTTTTTTTTTTTTTATTTCCAGTTTCGATGAATTTGAAAAATATTTCGAAGCCTATAAAATTGTTGGAAATAATCCTTATCGTGTTGCAAGTTCGGAGGTACTTCGAGACGGTGAAGGAAAGGTCATCGAACGATTTAAGTATAAATATATTGTTTTTCATTGTGCTCACTACGGAAATCCACGTAAAAGAGGTCACATTAATTTTTATTTTTCTTCATACAACAACTTTGTAAGTAACTAAAAGATTTTGGCAGCTTGTAATTTCTGAAATGAAATCAATCGCTGCTTAGTTTCTTTAATCGGTAATTATAATTCAGTATTTAATATTTGAATGTTTTACAGTAAAATGACAAATATAAATAAATTATACGCAAATCCTGATGATACGCTTTCTAAGACACTTTTCGATTTTCAGTTTGTTTTAGGAAAAGATAGGCACTTAATATAAAATATACGCTTATAAGTTGACAATATTTTTTTTTTTTGCATTAATGCATTTTTTATTTCTTATTTTTTATCATTTTTTTTTTATGGATTATTCTCCAATTGCTCAAAAAACCGACTGATTTGATAAGAAAATTAAAAAGTAACAAAGTTTGAAGGGAATCTTGGGCAAATGTTAGATTTGCTGAAAATTAAGATTTTAATAAGAATGAAAATTTGCATAATTAAAATTTTAAATTTTTAAAATTCTGAGTTCATTCACTAAATATCTGACAAAATCAAATCCTTCGAGAAATATAGCTTTTTTTCTTTTTTATAATCTGCTGAATTTCATTCTGTTTATTTTTTTATTTTCCCAGTTCGTATCAGGTTTGGATTTGCATAGGAATATTTGACATCTTTGTGCTAACAGATTAAAATCAACAATAACTACGATTGTGTTAAATGGTACCGTTCTTTATAAAATTTCACGTTAATCCCTTATTTTATTTCATTTCCAATCGGATTGTGTGTTGCTAAAGGATCGAGAAGAGCCTAGAAGGTAGTTTTATGGCAGCTTTATATGTGAAAATTGGCTTTTCTTCAGATTTGACAAATGTCTCCAGTCTCCAAATGTCATTTATTTGTTTAGTTAAGATGGAGAAATTTGAGAGAGATTAATTGGACATTAATCGAAGAAAAGCTATTTCGACCGATGATGATTTGTTTATGGTTTAGCTATCAATCCTTACAACAATTGGCTTGCCAATTAAATATATCGCTCTTTCGCCCCCAGATTCTAGACCACTGGTCAGTATGGCCAGTGGTCATTATGCGGACTGTAAATATCAATTGGATAATTTTGGAAGAGAAATATCATCACCTGTATACTAATTAATATTGAGGATCGAGGAAAAATCCTTCTTTTGAACAATAGAACAACACAAAAAAATTTCATTTTGACAGAATTGACGAATGAGCATTGTTAATTAAAGTCTTATCTTTAAATATAAAATATAAGATTGAAAAGTTAAAAAGTTAGGACTAAATTAGGAATTCTTAGAATTATTCGTATAATATCAAAAGATCATTAAAACTCATTGAAATGTAAATAACGCAGAATATTCATATCTTACTGAAGTATAGTTGTGAGGATCTTTTCATTTCTAAATTATTAGATCAAAAATTAAAAGAAAAATCTTAGAAATTTTTTTTTAGGAAATTTTTATTTTTTTAATTTTCTATTTTTTGTTCTCTACTTTTTCGATATAATTAGCCGAAAAAAATAACAAATAATGAAAATAATAATTATCGTCTCTTTTTCCCTGACAGCACCATATTTACGAGGTGGCTAAATTAAAATGCAAATAATTTTTGCTCAATTTCTTCCTAATGCTCAATTTTACTACTGAACTGTAACTTGAACAGAAATTTCATGTGATCGTTGTCATTATTTTGTAATAAATAATTTTGAAATAAGAAGCATGCTAAATCCCATTCTACAGCTAATAGGTACTTTTATAATTTGTGTTATACGAACAAATCTAAAGTTTTAAAGAATATATTCGTTTTTTCAGGAGGAGGCAAACGACCAAACCAAAGCTATCTTCCTTTAGGATGTAAGGCGAGATTTCGATTAAATGCTGATATAACTAATGGATGCTTGCGAATCTCATCGTTTCATAAAGAACACGTAAATCATGAAAATAGCGAGCAGAATTATTCACGTGTTGTAAATAAAAAACGAAGAAATATAGCTGGTGAGTTTATCGATTAGCCAAAATTTTATTTTGTATTTCTTACATTAAAATTACCCAATAACACAGTAAATACTATAATTGAAGAAACTATAAAATTAATAATATAATTACAGACAGTCCTGGATCGAAAATTATGAAATTGGAAACGATGGATGAAACAGGTAAATTATATTTATATTTAATCCTCTTCGAATTTTTATTAGATACTAGTTGAATCTATTGATTCAAATAATATGTGAAAAAAAAAAATGTTAATGTTAGTTTGTTCAAAATCTCAAATCTCCGAAAGTTGTAATCAGTTGCTTTGGAAATTTGACACATTTATTAGAGAACATGAAGTCAAATTGATTACTGGGTTATCTCTTCTTCATCGCTTGTATGAATGCTGCGAATCGTCGGATTGTTGCTATTACTATATCGCTTCGAATTCCGACTTGTTGCTTGCTATATCGATAAAAGAACTCAAAAAAAAAACCAAAATTTGAACTTGAACTTTAGTTCCAAATCCTAACCTTTTCAGTCCCTTCGGATTCCTTTCTTTCCATCGTGCTATTTCTTGATTGATTGTCCTCACATTGTTTATCTGTGAATTGGAGCGTTTTGACGATAAACATTTTATCCTTTTTGCGGCAAACATGTCCAACGTCCTTTTGAAACTATGGCGGGCCATCTGATCTTTTTAGTACATTTCGAATGTAAATAGCGTCAAGACATTACAATAATTGTGGTGCTATTTGCATTCGAGACTCCTCCTATCACAGGTGTGACAGAAAAAAAAAACTAGATATATATGCACAAAAACACGCGCCTATTCGAATGCGATATTGTGTCAAAAGTAGCAATGAACACTTATATTTTAATTTATATAGATAAATAACAGATACATCGTTATGTTATTTCAGAAAAAGCAATTTCCCGGTATGATAACATCAAGGAAACTATGCCAGACGTAAACAAGAATGTTAATGCTTCTGAAATTGCAAAAAACAATCCTGTCTCGGTTATCTCATCATCAAAAAATTCTACTTTCACGAATTCATCGAAAGAAAATTCCATTCCTACTAAAATTTCTTTTTCGAGAAGTTCTACCATTTCATCCCAAGAGAATTCGCCTTTTGTACCAATAACTTTATCTCAACCTACAGAAGTAAGCAAACAATTTTATATCCAAAAAAATTTATAAACGATAAAAAAAAACATAAAAAGAGTTGACATTTTCAGATGAATATGCCTTCAATAAATTCACATCTACAGCAAACGTTAACAGTTCAGTTATTTAATCGATTAAAGCGCATAGAATATTTGATTATGAATGGTTCGTTTACCGCCTTATAGGCGTTCATTTTTTGTGATTTTTATTGATGCTAATTAAGCCATATTTGATTCTAAACTAACTATAGGCAACTAAATTTATAATAATTTCCAAACTACGCAGTGCGTTCAAAAAATTTTACGATTGAGATCGTTTTTTTATCATCAAAAAATCTCATAAATTTCCATTATTTATTGAATCTTTTGAGTTTTTTGGTTGGTTTAATAAGATCCGATTTAGCATATATCATCAAGTGTGGACAATACCTGCCAGAGAAAATATATTTCTCATTCATTCATGGAGTTTATGGAGCTGATTATCATCTGTCAGAATGGTCAGATGTGCAATTGAAAGATGTTATGAGACTTTTTCTACAACCACCGGAAATTCTGCTTCAGGACGAATTACCTACCGATATTTCAATTGATGAAGTAAAACAAGTCCGAGTACCACGAATTCAACGTGCTATCACAGCTATCAAAGAGGAAAAACTGAAGGTAAGTAGAACAATGATTGTTTAACCTAACTTATAGTAGCATGGAGACACCGATGCGAATAATTGTTGTACCCTGAATATATGTCATCATTCTTACTGCATTTCCGTTCTCCTTTATCGCTCCATCCACGAATATCATTTATGTATTCACCATATATTTTCACAATATTCCAATAATCTTTTGCAGAGATGCGACAGAATTATCGCGCGACATATCAAACATATTTTTAATGCTATGTCTACGCCTGATTTTTTAATGGCTGTTCGGGAATTCCAAAAATTTGCCAATGATGTAAAAAATATGAACACGAATGATATCAAATAGTTTGGTATGAATATGTTGCAATGCTGAAATACAGTATTGAATTGTCGATGCCATTTTTGCTTTTCCCACTTTTACAAGAGCTCCATTATATGAATTTTATACTTTTAAAAGAAATTGAAAATATAATTTTCATTACCAGTTATTCTTGTCATTACTCTGTATTTCAAAATAAATTTGACTTACTGGATTTGCCATATTTTTTCATGTTATTGTATCATATAATTATTATTATTTAATACTTTTTCTTCATTTTTTCATTTTTCTTTCAATTCGTTTTCAATCTTTTCTTATTTTTGATTGTAAGAATAAAAGTTGTGTCTAAAATTTTCATATATTGTTTCTGCTCTCATTCAATTTTTACAAATTGCATTATTAAGATTTCAAATTTTTGATTAATTTTTGTTTACAGCAAGAAATTTTTGCACCTACTGCGAAAATAAATATTGTGGTTATCAATATTCACATAAATTCTATGAAATTGCCAAATGCGAAAGAATTCGGTTAATTTGGTGATCTTGAATTATATTTCAATTAATGTCATTCGAAAAAATAAAGGAACATTTGTCTCCTTCGAAATTAGAGAGAGAGAGATAATAAAAATTTTGAAATGTTTTAATTATTGACCATTGTCCATTGCAATTTCCTCAACTCGATTCTTGGTGATTTGCGAAGTTGACTTTGTTCACATAATATTCCATTTCTCCAACTTAAAGGAATTTGCAATGGAAAACAATGAGCACACTGAGGAATTCAATTGTGGAAGTCTTTAGCAATGACGGCACGAAGGAGTTTTGTATGAAGATTTTGCAAAACTTAAAGTTTGAGAAATTCACATAAAGTTGTCGATTTATCTTCGATTAAGTCCGATGTCGATATTATTTTTAAATATTTTAAAACTAAAGTGAAATTTTGAGAACGAAAGAAATCCATAATCCTTTAGCAATTGAAAAATGACCGAGATACCTTCGAGTACCTTTCCGTTTCAGGACTACTTCGCGATTCAATAATGGATTACGTGTCCAATCATTTTGAAATCGCCCATGATGATGATGATATAGTCGATCTTATGAAATCGCCGAAAATAATGATGATAAGATCTATTGTATTGAAAATATGGTTGATCGTGAAGAATGATTTGATCAATTATTAATATTTTGTACGAAAATCAAATCATGGCTGCGCATTTTTTTTATTACGATTACGGATTTTTCAAAATCTAATAAATAAAAATGTAAATGTTCGCTGTTACCAGCTTTAAATCTATGAAAGTCTTTCATCTATTACTTTCAAATTCTAATACAACATTGAATCCGAATATGCACATGGTTTTATATAGATATAACTACTCTTTCTTTATCTCTCTGCGACAGGTAAAAGTAAAGTGAGCGGACTGAACTTATTGACCACATCTATTTTCTGTAAATGGACGTAACCTCAAGTATGCAACGCTCAGTATGCTCGGTAAGAGCATGCTCGTATTCCGTTGCAACGTTTTGTGAAAATTTCGAAACAGCAGATAAGAACTTCCAGAAATTTAAAATTTTAAACAGACTGTTAGGATCTTTTAATACCATATATAATTTTTCAAAAGCGACATAGCAACAGTAATAGTCCAACAATTCAAGCAGTTTTCGATTTCAAATTCAAGTTCAGTCACAAGTCAATTCTGAAAATAGTTCGAATGCAATCGATTTGTTTTTGTTCATCCAAATAATGCCCAAATAATGCTTTACAGAAGATTTCAAAAAAGAAGCTTTCTCTGCAATTATAGGACATTTTATTTTATGCTCACACAGCGAAACGAAAGCAACGATCAATTGCGAATCAAATTGAAGAAGAACGGGCATCAACGAACGAGCGAAAAAGACAAAGAATGGCTCAGATACGTGCCGAGAGAACAGCAGAGCAACATGCAGTCGTCTTACAGGATGCACGGTTGCGAGTGCGGCAATCTTGTTCTGCAACTTCAGATCTGCTTCATTTTGAACAGAATATACGCAACAGGCTGAAAATGGTTGAAAGACGTCAACGAGAAGCAAAAGATCAGCGTCAAACACGAATCCTTACTCAGCAATCATGGACTATGATCGCCTTGCACTCCGATACAACCGAGCTGATGATTATAGTTTGAGCTCGCATGTTCTCAGTTGCACTATGACTGAAGTGTTCCTTGTTGCTAGGCTCTGAATTTTAATGGAGAAACGAAAGGAATGCGCTGTGCCGCTGAAAAAATTAAACTGCCTTAACTTGGAGAACTGCCAGAGCCATTAAAACTTTGCTTGCCGAGTATGCCGCCATTTCATTTAAATCAGGAAATACGATTCGTGCTTCTAAATGACGTCGTTCGGCGTAGAAATCGTAACAACACAATTCATGCCAATTTTCAAAATGAAAGAACAAATTTGCCATAAAGTCGGTTTCCTGCTTCCGCTGCTAGATGGTCAACATAAATTCCTATAAATATATTTATCGGTGATAGTAATGATGAATTGAATGAATTTTTATTGATATAAAAGGTCCATCGTTTCCCAGCTGCAACAGCTTTTTCACGAAAAAAAAAAAAAAAAACAATTCAGTGCGTTTTTTCAAAACAGCAATTGAGATAATGCCATCTGATACACACTAAATTGTTATTCATGCTGACAAAATGCCTTCTGGAAAACATGTGCGAAGATTCAATGCTACAATTATGGACGAAATGACAATTGTCATAGTCGGAGATCAATTCCGATCTAGAAATATTGTTCTTCATCGAAGAAACGATCAATTGACAATAGTTGCAGAAAATCATCATGCTATGATATCCTGCATTATCCAATCATTTTTTGGGATGATGCCGATAGATATCACTTCAACGTTAAGATGATTCTAACATATGAAATTATATGTTACATGTTATTGAATCGGCAAATCAGACAATTTTTTATATTTACACAGACAATGGAAAAACAAAATATTATATACCCATAAGCATTGTGAAAATAACTAATAAAGATAAGGCGAGTGTTTAAGAAATCTCGGAGGTTTAATATTTTGAACAAAATAATATTTAAATTTTTATTTATATAGTCCAGCTGGACGAACCATATGGAGAATGACCGGGTGCAGCTATTGTTGAATAAAAAATAAAATTTAATTTCGTTAACATTGCGTTGCAACCATTTTTTAATTACTATTTCGTACCCTTCAATAGAAACTGAAGGAGCATTATTCCAGTAACAGAATGAATGCAAGGAGAAAAAAGTCTTTATTGTTTATTGTTAGAATAACAATGAAATAATTCATCATGCAAATCTTTTTATTGTTAATAAGAATGTTTGTTGTGTATAATGTAAATAAGATTGGCACCGGAGTAATCATTAAAAAAATAACAAAATTTCGAGAGATTAAATTATCAGATGATCGATGTTGCAACAATAAAATTCATTAAATATTGCTAACAGAGCTGGAAAAAATGATACAATCTCCCTTTATATGAAAATTTAGTTTCAGGGATTACATCTCCGCATTCTTACATGTCTGCTTTGCATTCTTTAAGACTCTTCTTTAAATCTGATCCATTTTGGACTGATTGATACCGAGTGTTACAATCGATCATTTATCTGCAAATGATATTTTAATGAATAAAATCAAGTTCGATGAATCTTCAAAATTTTAGCATCTCGCTGATTTAAGCGCTATAATTTGTTAATTGCATTAAAAAAAAAAAAAAAGAAAAAAATGAGAATTAAATGAATTTCTTGCGAATTCTTGTGAAGCAAGTAAATGTAATTGAAAAATTTTTCCATTTGCTTGATCAACATTTTTTTTTGCAGCAGTTTCTGTTACACTTCCATTTTCGCTCTTCCTTTTCTCACTTGCTCAGTTGTATGCAATTTTGCAGCTGCAGTAGGCGATTCAGCTTGCGTCGACAAGTTCAATTCATCAATTTTTTCCCCATTTTTTGACTATTTACATAATCATTGCATTCTGCAAATTCATGCACATTAGTATATTTGATATTATTGGCCGTTCCAACCACTATCAGATATTTTCAGGAGAAAATAAAATTTGAGATATACTAAATTTTAAAATCATTCTAGCGCATTCAAATACTTTTTGATGTCTACTCCAATATGAGCATTTCTAGTTTCTAATTACGTACTGCAGAGATTACAGTAAGGAGTTGTATCTGCAAACATAATTCCACTGATTCAACGAATTGAAATTCATTTCAGGTAGAAAAATAGCGTCACATAAAAATTATTAGCTGGATGGAACAATACCTGCAAGAAGCAATGATTTTAATAAAAATAACCGAGTAAATTTTTCTTATCACAGCAATGCAATGTCTACATTACTTAGAAGTTCAACATATAAGATCATTTATAAAGAGAATAGATTTTATAGCAGATTCTGAAACTGAAATATGATTCGAGGATCCATAATTACCATCTTATTAGCTTTTCGTTTCGGAAATTTCAGCAGTGAAATGAATTGCACCAATTGTTCATCATTAGAAGATAATTGCTAACTCTAATTCATGAAGACATCTTTAGAAACTTAACATTTATTTCAGTAACAAAAAATAAATAAATCATCGGTTTTCTTAGCGATCAAATAAGTAGACAAAAGATAATATTGTTTCAAAAGAAGAAAAAAAATTGTAGTTTCTTACGGATTTAAACAGTCTCCAAGAATTACACTAAATTTTAAATTTCAGGAAAATTTTGAAAAAATGGAATTTCATCGAATTCGACACTCAAATGCTTTTTTTTTTTTAGCATAGTTGCAATTATTTCAGAGATAGCCAAATCTTATGAGCCACTGAATTAGTAAAGGATACGAATGAAAAGTTTTACTGGAATCAAATAGAAAAATCAAAAAAAAAAAAAAAAAAAACAGATTACAGTAGGCAATTGGGAAAGAAGTCCTTACAGCTACTTCACACTGGCAGTGGTCAATGAACACAATGGTCAATGATGATTGAAGCATGAGTCCTCTCTCAATAGTTGACATTCTTCACAGCGATGTCATCTTTTTCGCAGAAGATGAGATGAGGGTTGAGAAAGAGTGTGACACATTTTTCATGTTTAATTGGACGAAACAACTTGGGGAAATCTCTTGCAAGCAGACAAATCTGCCAACTTTCTTACTCTTGAATTAATTGGATTGTCAAGTGTGAGTGAAATATTTGCTTAAAAGTGGGGAATATCACAATTATCTATTTTTTAATTACAAAATGGTTTAATATCTATACAGCGAGAAGCGACATTTTTCAGCATTCCACAGAGCAATCTCGTAAATCAGGCAAACTTGAGTAAGTTATGAAAACTTATTGAAAACACAAAAATTCGAGTTTAGTCTTTCGCGACTATATGATATCCTGACATATTTAGCTTGATAAGTTCTTAATATCATAAAAATTTCATAATATGCTTGCTTCTTGGATTATTTGTGAAATATTGAAAATTATGATACTAATCATTAGAAATCACTGAATCGATAATACCACTTTCAAATAGCCTTATGTGTGATTTCTTGAAAAATAGAGCGGAGAAATAGAGCGATTTCTTCCTTCTGTTTATTTATCTATAAATTTTATTTAGAAGAAATTATATTTTGATTTAGTTACGTTGCTAATATTATGAGATAAAGAAAACTTATTACTGAGGCATTGTAATATTACAAGATTACTTTTTTAAATAGAAAATCGTAAGAGACTACGGCTAAGAATATAGTTTATTAATCAGAAATATTCATTTTGGCAAAGAATTTGAGAAAATCATCGAAACATGGACGAAATTTTGCGATATCGCAAGGTATTGCAGTATGAGATTCCAAAGTTGCAAAATATCAGTTAAATTATTTGGAAATTTGTAATGACTTAATAATTAAAAAGTTCAAATTTTCTCAATTAAAGAAAAACTTCGTAAGATGATACCTGGAAATGAATTCTGCCAAAAGGACTAAAAACCTGATTCTTTCAGACTTATAATCCATAAGTAATCGATGCTTTTTTCTCACATCTCTTCGGTATTGTAAGATTATCAGCCTATTTCCAGGCTCAATGACATCGAATGATATTTTCGGAGCGGAATACACAAGTATCGATAATCGAGTAGCACAATTCTTAGAAGTTCCGAATTCCTCCCGTGATGACCTCTAATTCAGGCAAAACTTCACAAATATGAGTAATAAACTTTTTGGTCCAAAAATTTGATTATTTTTTTCCAGCAATTTCTAACTAAGATCTTATTTTGTTCAAAAATATTGATGAGAAATAAAATGAAAAATTAACAATTTCTTCAATTTATTTTCAGATACATAAATTATATCAATGAGTGCAGAAATTTTAAAACAAAATTTAACATTTCATCAAAATATGGCAACAGAAATAGGAAATCGAATTGATCAATTTATTCTGAGAACAATATATGAATTATTCAATAGATGATAAAGGACAATGCATGGATGCCATGGTTCGTTGTTCGTTTGTAGTATATCGAAGAATAAAATTTCGATCATTTTGTTTTCGATTGAGAAAACTTCAGTACATTTGGTTCACAAAGATGAAGCAAACTAAATTATCGATTAGGCAGATAATCAAAAATGATTAATTTGATTAAGAAGTTCATAAAAACTTGTAATGCAATTCAATTTATATCAATAAATGTATGCGACATCTAACGCACAAATTTCATCGTCATCAGCTGTTTATGTAATATAATAAATAATGGTGATTATCATTTATCAGAATAGTCATATTTAAAGAAAAAAAAAACAATTCAATAATTCTCATACTTGCTAATTACTGCAATACTTATTACTCGAAGCAATTATTTCCTAAAATGATAGTAATTTGTTCGATCAAATAATTTCATCAAAATTTTAACAACAAAAAAAAAAAATACTACAGAAGATACGATAGCTTACGTGGTCGATGATTCAACCCATTGTGCAGCAGCTCCAAGCATATTTTTCATATTATTCATATAATTTTGGGCCGGATACAGTAACGGGTCATAAGCTGCCGCTGCAACCGCAACTTTCTGATGCGTAGCTGCGACACTGGTCGCTTGATTATGGTGTTGGCTCCAATAAGGTTGTACGGTAGGCGAATCATCAGGAGATTTACAACTAAGATATGTTATGACAATCCTGCTCCATCTTTTGGAGAAAGATAATCAAATTCAAAAAAAAAACTAGTTAAAAAAACAATAAAGAAAAATAATCAACTCTAGAGAGAATGATTCGAGAAAAATTATTCATCAATATTTTTAGGGAATGATAAAAAAAAATGCTTGATTATCACGTATTGAATATGCAATTAGTTTCGTCAACCATCAAATTGATGCTAAAGATATGATAATAAGCGATGATAAGACAATATTTTTTTTCTGAATCATTTGATGATCTTACCTTCATCGTTCCAAAGTAAAATATAATGGAAATCATACGATTTTCACATCTTCGCGTTACTATTATTCTTTATCATTTTCGGTACTTTGAAGTGTGCAAAATAAGATTTAGGTAATTTCTAAGAATTCGTATCACTACCAATATTTCCTACTAATTTAACTCAGAAAAGTGAAAATTGAAATATTATCCTGCGACCAGTTTTCATCCAAAATATAATGATCGATGATGAACAATTTATGTAATCATTTTTTAATTTAAAAGAAACACAAGTATGAAGCAAATTGCGTCCACGAACAGAATTCCGATCATCTTGAATTTCACTATCTGCGACGAAAGTACGCGAATTGAAAGCTGTTAAGTTCCGCATAGGCGCATTCGTCGAGCATTTCAACCACTAATATAGATTTAATCATTCTTTATGACTATGATCAGTATTTAGAAATGATTTATAAATAAAGTTTTCTCCAAATATATGAGCCATTGAAAAACGATATTATGAAAAAGTGAAAAGATCAAAAATCTTTCCCTAAAATCTCAGTGTATTTTTGTCTAAATTTGACGTTTGATTAATTTAAAAAAATTTATATCTTAAATTCGAAGAGAAATGAAATATGTTCCCAAACAGTTTAATTTTCAATTCGAAGAAAATCATTTTTGCAATTTCACATTGCAATTTAACTTGTAACATTTGTGCAGATTAATTATTCTTTTGCATAAATAAAATAATTTATTTCTTCAAATGAACCGAAATGTTGAATTAATCAAGAACCGGTATACTGAAAAAAAAATTTCAAATACGTCAACAATCCATATACAGGTAATCAATAAATTGCAAATAATACTGTCGCCACCTTTATTGTGATAAAATGATTTGCTGTTTCAAAGAAAATTTGAGCATTTTTCAATGTCTTTATTCTCTTTATTCTTTTTGAATTTTTTAATTACTGACTAAAAAAGATTTTTAACGCCATTCTTGATTCCGCATTTCTGAAATATATCTACTAAGTCGATCGTTTCTATCATCAAACGAACAAAATTATAATATGGAATGACTATGTTGGTAAACATTTTAAAGTGAAATTCGTCAAAAGTTTTTTTTTTAATTATTTTAGGTTCTCCTTATTAAGTTTTTTTGCCCGAATTTATCAGAATTTCTTTTAAATTATTTAGTTTTATTAACAGTTTTGAAAGGATCTTCATATGTATATATATTCATTTAGACGACGTTAATTATAATTAATTTTTAAACCACTCCTTTTTTACAATAAAGAAATATTATGATTGCTAAAGTATCAAAATATTTTCTACTTTTTGCTCAAGCAAAAACCATCTTCTCAGTTGACTTATGACAATTTCTTTCCGAAAAATAAAAATTTTTAAATTGAATTGATTTCAGCATATCTTTTAAACTGTTCTACTGTTTAATGTAATTACTGAAAAATTATTCCAGCAAAAAATCGAATCCGTCGCAAATGTTATTTGGTCCATAAAATCATCAGAATACAAGCAAAGGAATAAATTAGCGATGAATTTAAATAAATTCATTTAAATTATTATTTCGCGTTAGTGATAATGCTAACTCTATTGCTGTTAAATTCCTAAAAATGATTTTTTAACAAAGTTTTGGTAATTTTTCTGGAAAAAAAATGAACTGATAAAATATGGAAGAAAAGAAAGAAATGCTTAGATAAATAAGGTTGATCCTGAACCAGCAGAATATTTATTCAAGTAACAATCTATTTTTAAAACATTTTTGCAGCTTTACAATTTTAAATTTTATGCAATAGCATATATTTCCAGTAATTTCTAATCACTCCCATTTTTTTTTCTTTTCACTCATATTTGATCAATTCGCATTTTTCTAGGAAAATCACTAAAAATTGAGCTTTAATACTTGACTAATTCGATTTTTCTAAAATAATTTTCTAGTTACTATATTAAACAAAACAATAGTTGAAGCATATGATGGAATCAGCTGAATTCAAAAATTATCTATTTTCTCGAAAGAAATTTCCAGCCTATATCTATTTTTATTTACAAAGCTCGTCCATATTTTGCTGCATTTTTAATTTTCGTATTGTTTTATCAATCCTTATAGTCAGTCGTATTATAAGTTAAAATATAAGTTTCTATTTTTAATTTCATTCCTATTTGCTAGAGCGAATTATTGTAGTTCAAGTTATAATCCAATTCATTTCACATTTTCTTAATAATTCATTTAGCATAACTATTCGAGTTGATAAACCAACGATAAAGGTTAATTCGAAAATTTTTTATACATCGTAGATTTAATTTCTGATAAATTTATCTTTTTTTTAAGCTCATTTATGGTTAACAATGAAAAATTTATTGATTTGTTTATCGATTTTGATAATCTCCGCAACAGCAAGAAGACGAATTACCGGTATAACGCAAAGCGCAAGAATCAATGGTACTCTCATGTGCAATCTTAAACCTGCTGCCAATGTTAAAGTGAAATTGTATCATGATAATCCAGGTCTATTTTCTCATTGATTTTTTCATTCTTTAATTTTTCTATTTTTGAATTAATATTTTAACTTTGCTAATAACAATTTCAAATTTACAATACCTCTTAATTGTTTTAGAATTGAAGTTTAAAAAACTTTTATTTTACACAGGATTGATGAAGGTTGTCAGTATTCTTTTTTTTTCTTTTTTTTTTTTTTATTTTTTAAGAAATAAATTAAGCAGCGAAAGCATCGAGAAATTGAAAACAGTGTTGAGAAGATTTATTCATGCATATTAAAATAATTTTTAATATTCTAAAATTTAAATAAAATATATTAAAATATTATAGCTTCAGAATGGTGCTCTGAAATACTCCGAAGCTGTAATATTTTAGGGATTAAATTTTAGAAAAGTTGATTTTTTCATCATTTCGAAAAGTTTTTATCTCAGCACGTACTGACAGTTTGTTAGCGGCGGATAGAACCGATTCAAATGGACACTTCGAACTTCAAGGATACACCAATGAAATCACAAAATTCGTTCCAAAGCTCAACATTTATCACAATTGCCGGGATGAAATGATGGTAAATTGAGATGAGCAATCTTAGATCCAAGTTAAAATCTCTTTACTTTGTGATTAAAGATGAAATTATTCTGAAAAAAAAAAAAATATTTTCGATTGTTCGCATAAAGTTCTAAAAAAATGTTTATTTTCAGCCATGCCTGCGTAAAATCACGATCAAGATACCGAATAACTATATTTCATTAGGAAAAAAGGCGAGGAAATTTTATGATGTGGGAATAATTCAGCTGGATGAAAAATTTAAAGGTGAAATGCGAGATTGTATTAATTAATCATCAGTTAGCTCTATTCCATTAAAGAGACTAAAGAAAATATTGGTAACGTGAAAGATGATGATAAGATTTTGGGTCGAAATAAGGTAATCATTTCAACAATAGTAAACGTGATATGCAATTGACTTTGATGTTTTGTATTTTAAGCCCATAAAATCATATATTGCTATCCACTACTATAATAAATGATTTCAAATTCGATCATATATAAAAAAAATTATACTATACGTATATATTTGCGTGAAAAATCCAACTGAATTATTGTGTTTTTACAAGAGGAATATGCACAGATAAAAAGTATTGATCATATAATTGAAAGATAGGTCATCATAAGCCTGTGCACAGTTATGCCAATATTGTACAATTTTGGATTTTCACGAATACGATCTCTCATAATAGATCTTCTCTCTAAAATTGATATCAATTAAGTAGGAAATTTCACAATGTAATTTTGTCTCCAAAATAAAAGAATTCTCAAAATCAAAATTAAGTGAAGAGGAAAACAGAACTTGATTAAAAGATTTCCAAGATTTCAAGTTGCATTTAAGAGGTATTTTCTGGATATTCGATGTAATTATGTAGCTTCAATCCTCAATATTTTCTTAAACTGAAAAATTTGAGAATATTCTTGAATCGTTTTGAATATCTCAATATTGGCATTTCAATTCTTAATGATATTTTTTACTGAGTCAGATAAATTATTTTAGCAATGAATGATTGAAATTGTTTCGTTGGTTTTTGAGTTGGCATGGATTTACACATAATATTATTTTATCATATGGGCATCAGAATAAATTGATTTAATTTAGCACTATCGATGTTTTCTGATAAAATATACATTACACATTCTAAGCAGTGGTAGCATTCTTTTCAATTATTTTTTCTCTAAATTTCTCTAAATCTGAATTTTCCTAACTTATAGTATGTGAAGAAAAATCCTAGGTTTATTGTTTATAGAAATCCCGAATTAGTATCAAATCTTTACTGAATGGGATGGAAATAAATTAAGTTCGATACAATTGCTAGGAAAAAAAACGAAATGAATTAAGCACGAAAGATTTGGATCGAATGGATTCAAGTGGACGGACAGTTGCATAGAAGCACGAGCAACAGCAGTGGCTGAGTGAAATGAGAACGACAGTCACAAAAGGAAGGTACGATAACGGTAGTGAATATTCTGATGATTGTTGGTATCCTTTCTTATTTTCTGTTATTTAATTTCTACTACTGTATTATGTACGACATTATCTACAATGTCGTATAAGATCAACGAAGATTAGCGTCACGTGGCAATCAATAGAGATTAACGAAGGTTATTATCGATCATACTCAATATTGTATAAGATTAAAAAGATCTCTTGTCCATAATATCACACAGGACTAATAAAGGCTATTGTCGACATAGCGAAGTTGCAGCGACAGAAAGATTCAATCTAAATTATAAATAAATCAACAAATTCTTCCCCTAATAGAAATGTCTGGTCGTTTCCAGAATTATATATAGTATAGTACGATGAACATTTCGAATACCGAAGTTTACCTCGCATAGGTCCATATTGAGAATTATCTGTATGTTTTCCTTGAAAATGTACACCAATGGGTATCTGATCTATATTTGATTTGATCTATATACGAATATTTGATCATTATATATGTATAATGATAACCAGGTGTAATTCAACAGAGAGTAGAAGAAAGTGTAGCATACATGAATATTTATAAAACAAACCAGAGAACCATTTAACGCTTATAATTAAAACAAAAACACATCAAGATAAATCTAATGTAAGAAATGACTGAATGATGAAGCGTATTTCAATATGTGTTTAAATATGCGTTATCGGAAATTTTATATGCATCAATGATGAAAGCACAGCACGTACCTGGATTTTTGTGATGATGGAAAGTGAAACATGCACTATATATTTCTTTTCCCCATAGTTGTTCGATAATATTAAATTTCTTCAGGACACAAATAATTTAGACTGATTTAGAATAATTGCCAAACGTAAACAGTCTTCCGTATAAAATTTAAATGAATGCGCAAAATCATTTGCAAGAAACATTTTATCACATTCTTATCAGTATCATACTCATCTTGTATATCTTACATTCTATCTTCATTTAAATTTCAAATAATTTCTGCAGGTACTACATAATGGAGCAAGGAAAATCAGATAATACGAACTACAACGAAAAAATAAGTTTACAAAAATCAGTTTAAGATATCTCGGCTAGAGATCAGAAACTGTAAATTAATTGATAATTTCTAATCTTATTCCAAATAATAAACACTGATAGGTAAGATCGAAATTCTTTTTCAAATTTTTAAAAAAATTTTTAAAAATTTCTTCAAATTCGTGAAAAATGTGCAAAAAGCTTTATAACCTGAAATTGATTTTGCTTGCCAGGATCTAAATATCATAAATCTAATTAAAAAAACATAAACATAAAATTTTGGAATTCTGCAAAAATTATGCTATCATCGAAAGAAAGTTTCAACATATAACGTTCGAATTATGAATGCATCGGTTATAGCATATGTACATTATGCAGAAAAGTTTTAACAAAGTTTAAGGTTTCTAAATATTGAAATTGGAGCAGCGGTAATGACTGGCTATCCAGTTGTTGACGAGTTTCCATTTCCAAACGCTGCATATTAGCAGCCAATTGATCGGCAGGCACTTCAATACTTCCATGAGTTATCTGTCGCTCTTGGACTTCCACCAACGCTACCCAATCCGATATTTGCAACTACAAACAAAACAAATTGGGCTATTATTTGAGAATAGTAGATATCCGATAATCAACAAACTAACAAGGATCAATTATAATTCAAAAAGTTGTTCAATAATAAATAATTAAAATCCTTGAAATAGTTTGTTATTTAAACCTTTTGTACGGTTGCTTCTACTGAGAAATTAATGAAGATACGGTAATGCACCACTTATTTTGAAATCAAAACAAATCCAGTCTCAAACTGAATTTGGAACGAAAACTTTCATGTACAAACCTCAAAATAAAGCTGATTTAAGAAACAACTATTTAGAATTGGGTGAAATCAACTTGATCTATATCGCTTTAACTTTATAAGTGAAGTTCTAACTTTATCGTCAGTCTTTGACATGAGAAACTTTCACTGAATCAAGAATATCACGGCACCTGTAAGGGTTGAAGATAATGCTCATAAATATTTAACATCACTTTCGGATTCAATTTACGCAGTGCTTGTTCCTGAGCAAGTACGAAGACAGACAAGTAATACTGCAATCCATCGCTGAGACTTGAATAACGTATGCTAACTAGATCACCCCAGAAAAAACCAAGTTCTCGACGAAATAGTGAGTAATTAAGTTTGGAGCGAAACAAATCGATAATCCATGCAAGAATTTGTGGCTCGAATTTTAATCTGAAAATCCTCAGGGTATTTTGAATATGCTTGCTTTTCAAATGAAATCAACTGTTAAATTATGATGCAAAATTATCGAATTATAAATTGATTGTTTATTTTATGATATCAAATAAATAAGAAATGAAAACAACATTCGTTGCAGTTGCTACTTTTCCAAGCAGCTTCAATGAAATAACGTCGCTGTAATTTTCCAAAAAAAAAAAAAAAAAAAAAAGGGAATATTTAATAAAATACTGCTTTGAGTAAACAAAAGGCTTGAATAATTCAAGAGCCATTCTTTTTGGTAAATCACACTGATTTAACTTTAAAGTTGGAGGTTCGTGTGAAAAATATATAAAATTAAAAAAAAAAAGAAACATAAACGAGAACTTTAAGAAACTTACGACTTTTCGTCATGAATATTGATTCGGTGAAGATTTTTTCTCCTGAAAAGAAACTATGATAAGATAATGATGTCAGAATACAAAAACTTCTAAAAAAAAAATTTTACTGAAGGTTATACAATAGCATTGTTTTGGGATTTAAAAGAATTCAGAAGCAAGAAAAAAACTGATAACAGCTTTCTTTCTCACAGCCGTATTATATATGGAGATTAATTTAACCTTTAGCTATATTTATTAACTTACAAATATATGATAATTTCTTATAAGATATGATGTATCATTATATATTCTATACTATGTAGATTTTTCCTTTCAAATTATTTGCCATATTTCTGGTTTGTGATGCAACTCACTGTATTTCGTTCTTTCGAATCATGTTAAATAATTTCCGAATGATAAGTACTTGAGCTACCAGTTCAAATTTCGATAAAAACATCTTGAACGTGTCCATGCATGCCTCTCGCACTTTACATAATGTGCATTCTTCACAGCATATTATGAAATCGGCAAAAAATCCCTGCAATTGAAAACAATTGAAGAAATGAAACTCGAAAGAATATCATTCTACTATCTTTTCCCAAATATTGATGCTCCTTAATACTAAGCACCAAATGTATCACTAATGTTTTTCAAAATTTCTCAAAATATATGGATAATAACTGAAAAACTCGAATTTTTGTTAACAAAATCCCTACATAAACAAGTTTGTAAAAAATTTCTTGAATCATACTAAAAAGAATGTCCATTGATTTCGTTCTATCGATTCATTCTTGATAGAAACTAAACAATTTCGCAATACCAATACTACATAACCAATGTTGAACATATTTGAAGTTGAAACATGCAGCGAATGGCGGAGTGGACCAATAGCAAGTTTGAGATAATATTCCGGTGAAAATACTCGTGGAAGTGAACAAAATCTTGCTCTGAAAATCGATTACATCTAGGCTTATTAAAACATCACTGTGATATAGGAAAGGAAAATTTTACAATTAAAATTAAATATCAAAATCAGCGATAAAGATCTGAATCTCTAAAGCTTCAAAGCCAAGTTCGGTCATAAAAGATGATGAAAATAATTATAATAAAAATTGGAAAGATTATTATGAATGGTCATCTGTCTTGAACAACTTCTACAGAATACTTACTTGAAAGAATTAACAAAAACAAGTGTGTTAAGTGGTAATAATCGATCGGAAAATCTATAGATTGCATCCAATTTCAGCATAAATGCTTCCATAAAATGACTTTGAATGTGTGTACATGCTAATATTCTATCGAATAGCACGTCCAATATTCCATAATTTCTGCTCATCGATAAACTAGAAAATTTGCTGCACAAATAAGATTCTTTAAGCAAATGATGCAATAATCATTCTGCTGGCAGATAAGAATCAGACAGATCTTTATTTGCTTAAATATCAAAAGGCTGATGATACCAATTGATGAAACTATTTATTTCAAGTTAATAACTGATTAGATGTCCATGGTTTAAATTTATAAATTCCACAAAAAATAACAACTTAGAACTTACGTAAAAATTCGTAAAAACATAAAAACGGCTGATAAAAAAAGATCAGAAGATGTATCTGGCAATGCCACGTCGTAGAAGTTATCATCCAAATAATCGGTTTCTAATTTGGAAAGATATTCTTTGTTTAATTGATCGTCTGGATAATTTAACACAATGTTTTTCTCGAATCGTTCCATCCATGACGGGATATAAATTTTTCTGATGTCGTAGGCGAAGCTGAAAATGAGAAAATTTGAATTTATATTCATGTGATCTAATTAAAATTTCATAATTTAGCTATCCACTTCGCTGATTCCCAAACAATTCATATTTATTTAGCATAGTTTGCTTTAGAAGTCATAATTTTATATATTTTAACTGAATAGATGAAAGATATTAGGATAGACGGAACCATAAATTTTTTTAAAGCAAAGAGCAAGAAAAAATTGAATCAGAATGTTAATCAAGACAAAAAAAAAACTAAGCTGAATACGATTTTAATAAAGATATTATTATGCAAAGCATAGTAAAGTCAATGATATAGAGAAATTAACTTTGAAAAAAAGAAAAAAGTCAATTTACTTTGGAAAAAGGAAAAAAGAAAGACTTAGTTTATTTACATTAATTAATAGTGAAAGAAAGAAAATATTTACCTCTCGTTGAGATCCTTTAATTCTGGCAATATTTCTTCTATAAAGTTTCCAAGCATGAGAAATGCTTTCCATGAAGTGACCCGATCAGAGCATTGAAGTAAAACCAGTAATCTAAAATTTTCGATAAGATAAAGCCCAGTATATGAAATAAACACTGCAAAATAACTATCATGGAATTGATCATAATGAGCCTGAAAATTAATTCAAATATGAAATTTTTTCCGTATTTTTTAAAGTTATATGCATAGTATAAACATGTCAAATGATCGATGAATGTAAATATTTATTGGAAAAACTTTCTATCGGCATTTTTAAAAATTATTGGAAAATTTTTCTACCGGCATTTTTAAAAATTAATTTTAAACTTACCTGTCATTAGAAGCACCATATGATTTCATCAATAATAAAACATTTTCCAGCATGGAATCGGAAATACCATTTTCGACGAAATCATTGTCATACTCTTCAATGATTACTCGAAACAGTTCCCGATAAACGGCCACAATTTCCTGATCTCTTGAAGCAATTATCAGATCATACACTTCATCGTATTTTTTGTTTGCCAATCGATCGAGAACCACTTCAAGAAGTTGATTACTCATCCGTTCATTTTCATCTTCTACTGCTTGACTATAAGAAAAAAACAATCATTTCAGGACAACTTTTACTGATTCACTAATTCTATCACTCATTTTTAACAATGATTTATTAGTTCAATCAATTATCAGACATAATCTTGATAAAATTTCAACCGATGATCCAGTATAAGAGCCAGAACATCAAGCTAGCTTTTTAGAAATATGAATAAGTTTCGAACCCATACTGAATTATTTATCTTATTGGCTATAAATTATTTTACATAGCAATTTTACTGCATAAATATATTTGATTAGATAGAACAATGACTATCAGTAAAATTCTGAATTGCTGTATAAATTTCCCATCATTTAAAAATCAATAAAATTTTTTTTTTTCATATTTTTCTGGAAAAACAAATGTATGCAATGTAATTCTGAATATATAAAATAATAAACTAGAATTCATCTGGAATAACCGGTAGAATGAGAGCAAATCTAAACTAACTTATCGAAAACCGAAGGATTTGAAGAATTTGTTCGGTCGATGAAAACATTATCTGGTAGAATCAGATACACTAATAAATTTTTCAATTCTGACAGAACCATCAAATTTTATCAACTTGACTATCTAATAATCAATCTTCATAAATAAATTCTTTACTAGGAGGACAGAAAGGATGATGTAGTATATCAATGATCCATGGAGATCATAAAACAAGACAGGAACGTAGCCACCCGAAAAGAAAAATGTTCTGGAAAACTTTTTTTTTTGTAGGATTTGGATGAGATGAAACTATTTTTCAGGATGATGTAGTATATCAATGATCCATGTAGATCATAAAAACTCAGAAAACAAGACAAGAACGTAGCCACCCGAAAAGAAAAATGTTCTGGATAACTTTTTTTTTTGTAGGATTTGAATGAGATGAAATTATTTTTCCTAAAATAAAGAAAGTATATATTTTGATGATAAATTATTGAATTTTTGCTTCGCCCTAATATCTAAAAGAACGATTTTTATAAAAATGGAAACATGCGTAATCATCATAATGTAATTCAAGAAATTTTTCAATTTTCAAATACTTTATTTTCGAATATCAAATAAGTATTCGAGAGATATCCAAGTTTCAAATATGGAAAATAATGCCAAAAATATATATTCATATTCGAACTGTGGTTTTTTTCTTTTTTTTCGAAAAAAAAAAAATTAAGAATTCGGAAAAATTTTAAAAAAAGAAGAAAATTTACCTCATTATAAAGACTATAAAAGTCTTTTATAAAAGTCTTTTATAGTCTTTATAATGAGGTAAATTTTCTTTTTGTATAAATTAGGAATTAGATGACGAAAGGTGCAGATCATCAAACTCAAAATTAGTAATATTTCCTATTTTCCTTGCATGAAACAGGATTCTGCATGGTTAAAGATAGAATTTCACAGCTGATAAATAGCTTAAAGTTGATGAATTTAAAAATTTAAAGCTGATAATTTTTACTAGATTTTCAATACATTCTTCTTAAGCAATCTGTTTGAATGGAATTTTTAAAAATCAAAGTATCTTACTGTGAGAAAGGGTTTTCAAATAATCATTTGGAAATTGGATTCAGATTATTTTTATTATTAAAAATTCCGTCAAAATTTAAAAAATAATTTGGAGAATTTCAAGAAAATTTCTATTCTACTGAATATTAAATATTTGGCGGAGTTAAACTACCTTCTTTCCGGTTTTTCATCATCAAGAACCATTGATGCGTCTGCATTAATTATTCCAGAATAAACTGATGCTGAACTACCACAAATAGTTTCCATTCCTCGATAAGCGTAATCTTGCTAAAATTAAAATCGATACTACAACATCCAGATGACTTTTCCTTTTCACCTTTTATTAGCATATGTTGATAGAATATCTCTACAAATAATCCAATAAAACTTTCTACAGTACTCAGTTCATATCTTCCAAACGGGTAATCTTTTGCCATATCTTTATGATATATCCTGTCTTGAAGCCTTTATTACAATCTTTCGTGACAAGAAGTACGAATTAAAAAAATGAATTAAGCTTTATATCAAAAATTAATTTACTCTGGTAAGCCTTAACGGAATCATCTATTATTCAGCCAAAAGATATAATTTGATTACCAATCTATTCATCCAAAAATATTCGAAAGAAAAAAAAAATGAGTATAACAGATTCACACAAGCACTGCATGGGATTAAAATGAACCAGGAATTAAAATTTTCCGATGAAAAGGTCATAAATAAGAAATAAGATGTATAAAAGTTCCTATTCAAGAAAATATTTAAAATAGAAAAGTAGATCACACAAATATATGGATTTTGAAATCTTTCCTAACCTTTATTTAAAACTTAGATGCATCATTTAAAAAATATATATATACATGGAGTTATGCAGTTTTCAAATTTTCTCCAAACAATAATAATATTTATTATATACTGGAAAGTTCTTGGTCTAACAAATGATGACAAATATCTAGTATATATGGCAATTAATGAATCATAATCAAATTCATCATTCTAAAAATGAAATGTGAAAGCATATTTAAATTGCTTGCTTTTTTATAAGCATCAGAAAGAAAGCGATTTCTCAATTCGAGATTATTATGTAAAATAAAAAAAAAATAAACTATTGAAAAAAAATGAAATCCTATATCATTCACAGGGATAATTATTTATAAAAAACAAAAATAAATTATTCATATAGAAAAAACATCACAATATTTCACTTTATATATGAAAAAATTAGCAAAACATATGCAAAATATGAAATGGAATGAAAGAGCAAAATGTATTTTGGAATACATTTCATATTAATAAAATTTCCTTCTTCTAAATCTAAAACTTTCCAGACTTTAGTTAGAGAAAATTTTTGGAATCAATTAATAAATGAAATATCAACGGTATTCTAACTGTAATAATCCATATTATTTTATAAGTTAGTTTCAATAAAATTTACATGATATATAATAAGCGGAAATGATGGATGTAACAACTGCTTATTAAAAAATTGAAGGAAACGCAAATATTGAAACAATAGATAGTGACGATGAAAAGATATGATAGCGGAATTTCCGCAATTTCCTGCATATTAAAGTGCTGAACACCACTTCACTATCACATTGTCAAAACTTTGATAAAAACAAGTAAAATGGTAATAATTAAGTTTCAAACGGAAAACAAAATGAAAGAGTAAAACAAAGAAAAAATAATTGGATTGGTCCTAAAGAAAACAAAAACTGTTAAAAATACAAATACAAGTTGCATTTTATTACAAAAGTTTCAGAATGATCTGAGATGAGATAGATGAGTAATCTTGTACTTACATCTGGTACTATAACCATAGTTAACTGAATATTCGGGAATTTCAAATTGCAACTTGTCCAACAATCAATCAAATATTAATGAAAAAAATGTATATAAATTTTAATCCAATATATTAATAAATGAAACTTTGAATTAAAAACGGACAATTAAAAATGGGACTGCAAATATTATATTAAAATTTCTCGTATTCGGAACAAATTCTAAAAAACAATTTTTACAGAATTTCAACAAAAAATGAAATCAAAATCTGATATTCATAAATGATTTCCTTATGATTTAATTAACGCATTATCCATCATTTTGGATGACAATTTCCAAATTTCGCTTAATTCACAACAAATTCCAAATTTTGATTCAAAATGACCGAATGGGTATCAAAATTTCTAGAATTTCATCATGAAATAGATAACGTAAGCTTTTTAGATCCAGGCCAAATTCTAATGCGTTTGTGCTAAAAAAAAAATAAATGTAAAAATTTTTCGAAATAACTCCCAGATGAAGAAAAACTTCAAACCCAGCAACTTTCGGACTGCTTTTTTTCACGGACTTATAACTGTAGAACCAATTCCAGAATCCAATTCTACTTCCTCCGATGGCGTCACTTTTTTTGCTACCAGCGTTCGTTTATAATGATCTTCCGTTTCTTTGAAAATCAGCTGCTTCAGTGTTTCTTTTGGTAAATCATCATATTCGATCTCATAAGTGAATGGTTCTTCGCAAACCGGCTAGAAAATATTATTTCTAAATTTTGGACACAGTAATTACGTTGATCTTAATTTTTTAAAATCATGTACCATATGTAAAGTGTCCAGCATTCCAAAATTTTCTGAATAATAAAATTATATTATTATCAACAGGAAATGCTTTATCATATTTCATTGCACTGGTTTATTATTATTTCAAGAGGCATATTAGTAAGTCCTTCGTAAAAATAAACATGAAAAGTTTGAAATCTTGTGATAAAATAAATGAAGAAATTAAATCCAACAAAAAAACTAAGAAATATAATACTTCGTCATTTGGATCATAATACTGTTCCAGATATGGATGTGCAAGTGCATCTTCTATACTGATTCGTTTATTCGGATTAAAAGTTAGCATTTTATCCAGCAAATCGAGTGCACGCGGATCTGCATTCGGATACATTCGTAACCATGGTTGCTTTATCTTGTGTGGCAATGAAAGCAAATATGATCGAGCCTAAATCAAGAAATATAGGTTAAAAATTTTAGTAAAAATAAATTTCCAAACAAATTTACAATATTTTAATCCAAACATAGGAAAAGCAACAATGATGTATTAATAGTGCTGACTGCTACAAAGTAACAGCAACAACAAAGAATAAAACAAAAACAAAGATAAATAATATTAACAAAATCAAAACCTTTTCATTGATGATGCACTGTAAATCTTCTTGGCTAGGTGATCCAATAACGCCTAGGATTAAGTTCAACTGATCCAGATAATGTTTTCCAGGAAAAAGTGGTCGGTTACTTAACATCTCGGCTAAGATACAACCAATCGACCAAACATCAATTGATTTTGTATAACCTTTTGAATTTAGCATAATTTCAGGAGCGCGATACCACCTGGAAGAAAAAAAAGATCAAGATGATGGCTGGAGTCAGTGAAAAACATAAATTTGCAAATTTAGCATTTGAATGAAAAAAAAACTTCAGATGTTAAATCAAACACAATATAAACTAATAAATTCAAAATCCAACTGAAAAACAAAAGACATTTTGGATTCCGGCAAGGAGCCATGAAATTTTCAAAAATTTGCTAAGGAAAAGTGAAAAATAACTAACCTAGTGGCCACATATTCTGTCAGCACTCCAGTATGATCGTGTCCAGGATCTGTTACTCGAGCAAGGCCAAAATCACAAATCTAAAGCATGAATTTGAAAAAATTTGCAACTTCACCAGTCTATCCATTTTCCAAATTGGTTTTAAACTTTAAATAAGAACTCTAATATTTATATTACATTTTTAATATAGCACTACTTGTAAAACTAGCAAAATAAGAAAATTAGAAATATTCACTTTTTTATACAAAGTCAGAAATCTAACCTTGAGATCGCATGTAGTATTGAGAAGTAAATTAGATGGCTTGAGATCACGATGAATAACATTCGCAGAATGGATATATTTCAGTCCGCGTAATATCTGATATAAAAAATAACAAATATGATCATTAGACAGTCGCTGAGTTTTCAGCAATTTGTACAAATCTGTTTCCATTAGACACTGCACTATGTAGCTGAAATTTGGATCAAATAATGATTTTTACATAATTTATTTCTATGGTGTATCGTTAGGATTTCTGTTATATTAGAAAATCGAAAAAGAAAATTCGACAAGACATATATTTGCAAGGCAGCTATGTGGAAATGCAAGGCTTGAGAAGATAAATTATAATACTTTGGAATTCTAGATTATTCTTTTATCTTTTAATTCTCATTTCTTCGTAGAAACGAAATAAAATTTTTCAAAATTTAGTAACATGTACTCAATGAAGAAATCAAAGAAAATGACTCACATATCTTTCATTTGTTCTACGCTTGGTGCTCTGATAATTTCCTGAATATTGATGATCTGCAACAGAAAAAATATGAAGGAGAAAAAATTAATATTCTTAGTTTTGGTTATCATATCTTTATTAATGGCCTCATCTTATCTTTGAATTAGATATTAACAATGAGGCCATCCCAATATCACGCTATGCATATATTAAGAAAATTCCTGAAGCATCTTACAGGCGTTGTGAAGCCATAGCATTTTCATAAACTGCAAAATTCTTCAATCCTTGTCTTTTTTTTAATGTAAGGTTTTCTACTTGGATTTATAAAAGTATCTACCTGGTTACAGCTAATTGAACATGAAAATTTTAAAGTCAAAGATACGGAATTTCTACATTACATCAACATCTATTAATTCCACCAATCAGCTTACATTTTCATGTTTGAACTTAGTTAAAATTTTAATTTCTCGAAGCGTCCTTTGGCAGAATGTTTGATGCTCGAATGGTGAGATTTTTTTGATAGCGACACGTTCATGCGTTTCCGTATCCAGTGCTGATCTAAACAGTCTTTAGCAGATTAATCCTTAAATAAATCTGGCCATGTAAAAATCATTTCACACATCGATGTACTTTCGATTACTTTGAGAATATATTAACGGATAAAAAATCGAGATTTTCTTAGTAATTTCTTCACTCTGAATAAATGCAAATATTTATCCAAAATTTTTCATACGAAAAAAATGAATGAAAACTTATCTATAAGCATTCCTTTGTTATCCAAAGTTAATCAAATTAATAGCAGATTAAATCTTTCATAATTTAAATTCTTAGATTAATTTCAAGAGAAAAAATAGTTCCAAGGCTCCATCTAAATACTATAAAACTGTTTCAAATTATGCTCATTATTCTACTGAAAGAATAGAATTCCAATAATATCAAATTCTAATAATATTAATTATCAGCAAAAACATACACCACCATTCCATAGGCTCCTTCACCAATGTAGCAAAGATTCACATAACGTGGTCCAACTTCGAAAATTTGTCCGTGTACTTCTTCGACACCATTTTTTGTTTGCACTTCTACCGTTGCTGTCATCTGCAGATGAAAGAAAAAAAGATTAATTACAGAATAAAATTTTTAAATCTTCTTTTTTTCTTTTTATGATAAATCTCTTACTTATTACCTTTGACAATATAAAAGAGAATTTTGATTAATGGCATCTTATATTCAAGCAAATCTTAAGATTATCAGATTTACTTCAGTTTCTGATGTTCAATTTCCTCGCTCTATTCAACATTTGTTATCGAGATAAATACAAGTATATTATATTCATTTTTTTAACGATTTCCGATCCTAATATGACTATAGTCGAAATAATTAAACACTTTAGAACAAAGAACAAAGATGAGAGAGAATGTATAAAAAGGATCAAGTGCATTTTTTTTCCTAAAGTTTTTCGTAAAAACTTATTATAAAAGAATACTTTTAGAAACAAACTATATCACAATAATCATCTCTATCTTCTACAATATTTCTTTCTGATTTATTAATAAAATTAGCTATTTGCAAAATAAAAGCAATAGAATGACTTATGAAACGAGTAAAATAAAAGCTAACATAAGTTTATAGTAAAAATATGAAAATGTTACCGTGAAATTAATGCAAAAAAGACAAAATTAATATTAAATGGATGATTAGATTTTTCGAGCGATAGAAATGATTAAACTAGAGTTTAAGACAAACTAATTCCTTTCTTAAGATTTCGCTTGTTTTGAATCTAATGAAACCAATTCAGATAAAGCGCGCAGTTCACTAATAATTTGAGAAATATAAGCACTGAAAACTGAATCAAAAAGAAATTAATTTGAATGAGAAGAAACTTTGGCATAATCCATTACGATTTGATATAAATTAGTTCTTTCGAAATTAAATAGCAATTTACTGACTGGAGTATAGATTTTAGCAGTAAATTTCTCAAAAATTTTTCATAAAAGGAAAAAGAAGAAAAAAATTTTCTAACATAATTAAGTGCAATCAAATCTGACTTAAATTGATTGAATTCAACAGTGGAAATAAAATGAATTAATTTTTTTCATCTGTAATTTCTTCTCTTCAATGATTCTGAAATTATTGCTGACAGAGAAATTTCAATGAAATAGAATACCGAAAAATGAAACAATTTCCGAGAAATTTCATTCCATTGACATAACGGTACTGCATGTCATTGACAAATACATTTGTTTTGAAACTTATGAACAAACCAACGAAACATGTTTGTAATTTCATGTTTTCAACGTGCAACAAAACAATGGAATTAGAAAAAATCACTCATACAGAATTACGTAGATGCCATATGATCAGGTCAAAAATAACGTGATCATTGTGATCTGTAAAAGAATGTACGCTGCTGTGATTTTATTGCTAAAAAAATATTTCATATTTGAAGGAAACAGATGACAAAGTAATTTTATGCACAATTACAACAAATATTTCCTTGTACTAAAAAAAAAAAGATCCTAGGATGTTCTAGAAAACATTCTCGGGAAAAAATTGCTTCAATTTTCTTTATGAAACTCATTATTTTTTTTTTTTTCTAATGAAATTATATATATAGCAGGTAAAAAAGTGCAAATATTTTTTTTCCGAATATGTCCAAGCTCAGCACTTTTGCAGAGAAACTTTTCTTCTTAACATCACCGTAATAGGAAAAAAGGAAATTTTTCGACGAGATGGAAATAATTTTGTTATGGTATTTTTAGCTTCAAATTTTATTTCTGAATTAAATTTTATGGATTATCGATCAAAACGTGTTGTAAATTCACTAATAAGAAAGTGAAAACAAATGAGGCATGAGATATTACAGCATACTAACATAACAATTTAATAGCCATCAATTCAAACATTTCTTCTTCATCATTATCACTGCAATTTTCCCAAAAGTAATCGATCTTATGTAATTAAGTTGAAAAACTTTTCTTTTGTTTGTAAAAAAAGAATGAAAAAAATTTGCAATTTTTAGATCATACAAGATTAACAACTGCAAAATGCAAACAATATGAAAATAGATCAGTTGTAATTTAAGGCCTCAATCAAATATTTAAATTTTATGCTCCTCAAGAATTTCACTTAAAATTTTAATTTTTTAATTCGCCTTCTGCTGCGCAATTCAGTTTTCAACACATCGAAAGCATTTAAAATTTACTAATCTTTTACTTTTATTTAAGCAATAAAATAAAAATAACGTCACAAGTTTTATTTAAACTTTGTTCATCTGTAGTTTAATCTTTTTCCTCTTCCTTTTCCATCTTAACTTGCTTATAATACTACTATATATCAGCTTATTCAAAATAATAAGTAATAATTATTAAAATCACGGTTCAAGATGAAATTTTTAGTCGTTCATAGCCATTCCAACTTAGAACAATGATTCTGTCATTTACCAATCGTTCAGCTACATAAAGATCAGGAAACTTTGAAGATTATTGATCAAAACTGTAATTCAGACTTGATGCCTGTACCTTAAATCTGATCTTTTCCATGAAAATCATCAAACTCGTCCGCTTTCAAGATCTTATATAAATAAAAAAACTTGGAAAAATAGTCTCTGAATTGCAAAAAAATAAAACTTATCGTATAGGAAAAAGCTGCTTACCTTATTATCTGTCACCTTATGCTCGCCAGCTTTGAAGATGACAAATACCGGTAACTAGTTTCGCATTCCAGTTTCGTTGTACTTACTTCTCGTTACTTTCTTTATCAACGAATTCAGATTTTAGATCTATAAGTTAGAATGATTGTGCATTATTGACAAGAACAAACTAATGAAAATACATATTCACTGCAAAAAAATAAGCATGAAAAGTGACAAAAATGTGACAATGAAAGTGCAGATGCTTATAAATTAAATTTTTTCGAATTATTCTGCAAAATTTTTTCAAATTTTTATTACTGTAAAAGCTTTCTTGAAAAATTAACAATATACAACCTAGAGCTAAAAAAAAGATTTAAATAATTTATTTGCATTTGAAGTGATTTTGCACTTATTATCATAGAATAAAAAAATGATTTCGCACTTATTATCATAGAATAAAAAATGGAGAAATCAAATTATGAGGATTTTGGAGATGAAAAGGAAGAATTATAAGTATAATTTCAAACAAAAAAGATGAAGATTTAATCTGGAAATGATTAAGTGCAATCTGAATCTTTAATATATTTCTGTCGCAAAATAACAATTCTCGGCAATATTTTTATGTCATATGTCAATGCAAATGTGAACAAATAAGTTTCAGTCATTTTTCAAAACCAGGATTTTATGAAAATTGTCAACATTGCTTATAATACTATGAAACAGTCAAGCTAAATTATAGATTTCTCGCCTCTCTTAAATATTTAAAAGTTCATGAAACATTAGATCTGAATCTTTCCGGTTATATTATAATATTTTATTTCGTTTTAACAAATAATGCGAATTGAAAGATGATAGTTTCCTTCCTTTTTTTTTTGCGACAGTTTAAACTTTTGAATTAGTAATTTCCAGTAAAAGAAAAAAAATGGAAGTTTGGAGAATTTTCTCCTGAAGAAATAAAAGATCAAAAACTATGAATGATATAACGAAAATTCAAAATGTTCCATTTTATTGATTTCTGACAATTTGAAAAGGAAAGACAATCAGCAACATAATGAAACGCAGTGAGCAACATAATGAAAAGCAATCAGCAATATTAGTATGCAAGTCGAAAAAATAAATGTGAAGAATGCTGTAGATGGAGGACGGAATAAGAATCATTTTTTGCATCTAGTATTTTCAACAAAAAAACAACAAAAGGATAAATAATGCCTTTATGGGAATAATTTCTATTAAAGTTCCACTTATATTTTCAACTTTTTACATTGAATGAATTTTGAATGAAGAAAGAAGCCTGGAAAGAGTTATATGATGACTTTACTCGCCCACATATTTTCCATTAATCAGAACTGATTAATCTTTACTTTTTTTAGAATCAATCTAACAGCAGCATTTTTATAATCAAACGAAATGTTAATGCTTCAAATCAATAACATTAATTCCACCCTGATTAACATGAAGAGATATCCGATATCAAATATGATATAAAGATATAATCCCAATATTAGGTTCTAATTTAGGCAATAAACTCTACCATTATTTTGAAAGAATTATGTCCGGATAGGATGAATTTTATGAAAGAGAACAGAAGATTGATAACGAAAACTTAATCATATCCATCTATGTTTTTTTTTTTTTTCAATCTTTTTTCCTGCTCCTGATTCTAATCGCTGCTTTTCATACATATTTTTCAATTGGTTAACTTCTGAAAACAACTTATATAATTGGTAAATTATTCGCACAAGCATTAATCTTTCATTCTATTGCTTAACTTTTTCCTCATTTTCGTTCAACTAGTTTCTAGGCCCGATTTCGACAGCACTGATACCGAACGATCCTATTCGAAATAAATCTATGATAAATCAGTAGCATGCTCTTAAATATATAATAATCTATTTTACATCAATGTATTGAAAATCCCCCGATTTCCTCAAAATTTCCAAAGATCTATTTATAACCTAAACAGTCTGATTTCCTCTAACTTCTCAGTTAATCTAGCCATGCTTTAGCTTAATTTTACTACTGACATTTATTTTCTCAAAGCAAATGCAGTAAAAAGGCAAAATAATTCACCACTTACTTTTCCCAAAATTTTAATTCCACACTTACATTTAGATCTAAACCTAAATGAATAAATATTACACATAACATTTCGAAAAAAATATTTATCTTTGATTTATTCAAGTGTTATTCACTATACTTTAATTTTTTCAAGTATTATTTATATAATCATTTCATTCTTTTCTAAGCTGAGATAAATTTCGGCATTCTAAATAAATAAAACTGTGAAAACGTTCATTTTTTAAATCGGATAAATAAAAGATAGTTAAATGAGTAAAAATTTCAGAATAATTAATATTTTTCCCTCCCTCAGACCTCTTCCTCTTTTTTTTTTCGTATTTATTCGCTTCTTTTTGAAATACGGGAAATAGCGATTTCGACTTATTTAATTTCAAATCTTTTCTAATCTGAAAAATGAATATTATCATGGATTACTTTGATTTTAACAAGCTATTACATTTTACTATTATAAAAGAACGGGAGAATAATATGAATAAATATGCAATAAATAAATATGCAAAGTCATAAATAAATATAAAATGGATGTAAATAAAAAAATAACATGTATTGCATGTTTAAAATCGACTACCATATGACATTTCTAGTGGTAACATATAATTATATATATTTCTGATAACACAAAACATATATAATTATATGCTTTTATCAAAAATGTTATGTGAAAATCAATCTTTTCGAAAATTATTTATGTGTTTCAAATTTATCCAATAAATGTGTTTGGGGAAAAAGACCATTTTTCTTTACCTGCGAAGAAATTGAATGTACTGAGTATTAATTTTCTAGAGGGTGGGCTCATGAGTCTATCATTTAATTTCTAGTTTTTTCATGCTAATTATCGACGAGAGGAACAGGAAATTTTCTAGACATTTTTGTTTTCTTTCTTTTTTTCTTTTTTTAAATTTTGTCAGAAACAAATTTTTGCACCACTATTTTCCCGGATAATCAGTGGAACGAAATAGTCATCACCTCTACATCATTCATCATTTTTCGAGCATTAAATCTATTATCCAAGCGATTTTGATCCTTATTTGAAACTATAGAAATAATGAGGACATTCAATAATACGGTAACAGTGATTAAGTAATACAGTACCTTCCTTTATCAAACGGAAAGCAACGTATGTCTCACCTAAATGCATTTTATGTATCAGTGAAACGTATTTGAGTGGATGAAAGAAGAAATCTGGAAAGAAACTCATTTGAAATATCGATGTTTCTGATGAATATTAATCATTACTCAAGCAGGTGAAAATAGAATTACATCCGAAGAAGGCAGATAGATGGTAATAAGTCATTTATGAAGGATCAACGCTCAGCATTGTTAGAACTAAAGCTTACTTGTTCCACTTGAAATGAACAATATTTCAAATTGTCGCAGAATAAGATTTCAAAGAAATGCTCGGAAAGCTTAAATCTTAAATAATTAATGCCATTAATAATGATTTTAGAGCGATGCTTCTTTTTTCTTTCCTGTTTGTCCAATTAATACTTTTTCAAATATCATAAATCAAATTCAAGAGAAAAATTTTTCATTACTGAATGATAGAAATTACAGTGTAAATAAACTAAAAATAATAGTCATCAATTATAGAAGAGTGAAATAAGGATTAAAAAAGAAATGAAAAAAGCTGTCATTAAGATAAGTAAATGTAAAAATTTATCTAATGGATAAAACAAAAAAAAAAGTAATGAAAAATAGAAGTTATAGTGCAAATGAAGCCAATCTCATTGAAAGCTGAATCCTAAGTAATTCTAGAATCAAATAATTCATAGTTAGAACTAGACGATTCACATTAATTGAGCAAGAAAGATAATCATAAAGAAATTCTTGCTGATTTCAAAGTAATATTATCTCCCCGATAATTGAATATTATGTTTTGACTCTACTAGAAATTGCCCAAATTTGAATTGAATACAGCATTACTTTTATCACTGAGATTAATTCCTAAACAGATTATTAATAAAAAAATAATTTCGAGTAAATAAGTAATGATGGAAAAAATAGTTGGTGAAAAATTTAAAAAAGTGTGAGATAAAGTAAACTGGAAAGTAAAATTTAAAACCAAGTAAGGTATTGCCAAAGCCATTGTTACGATTCTTGTCATTGATAAAAAAAATTACACTATGCATGAAAAAGAATTTATAACATGAAAAAAAAAGTATATGTATATGTAGATATATATATATGTGTGTGTGCGTGTGTATGTGTCCTTTTTTGTCATCATGCCTTTAAAATATTTATAGGAAGGTTACATCATTCCAAAAATGAAATGACAAATCAAATAAAAGAGTTGAGCATAGTTTTTCAAATAAAAAAATATTCGAAAACAAAAAAAAATTTTCTCTAGGCAATAATAGTAAACTGAGTGAATGATAATATCGAGCGATGTGTACATATCATAAATCATAAAACAAAAAGCTGAAATATAAGACGCAGTTTTAAAAATGTTGAAAATCTACAATTTTTCCTAAAAATGTTTTAAAAATTTTCATTTTACAATTTTTGATAAAATATCCGTCAGGATGAAATCGAAATGAGCATAAATATGTTTGAAATAGCTAACATTTCTATAAATAATAGATATAAATAATAAATGTTAGCTATTTCAAATATATTTTTGCTCATTCTGTACCATTCTTTTCATATTATTCGTAAACAGATGAAAGTTGAATGAATGCCAATTAAGCAAATGCAAAATTTGAAAGAGGCAAAGATTTATTCTTCTTCAAAAATATGCATATCTTAGCCCATATGTCCGGTTTGATAAGATAGTTTCTGTAAAAAAGATGAAAAGCTGATATGAAAAACAAGTAACAGAAATCGAGACAATAATTTTCAGTATAGGAGAAACAAGAAGAGGTTGGAAGAGGAAGAGTAAAATTCATAATTTCTAAAGTATTCAATACAGATATTTATCCTTCCCGAATTTCAATGAACTTCTGCTATGATAACTTGAAATTTTAGCAGTTGCAGAGAGTAAAGATCAGAAAGACAAACAATGGGCTACATAAACAATATTCTCTTTATAAGTTCTGACAAATTTATCTCCTTTTCTTATACCTGTAAGTAAATAAGTCATTAGATTGAACCAGAATATATTAAATATACACAACAATACACCAGATTTTATAAAGATTATGAAAGCATAATCGATAACGGGAATTACGATTTATTCTTAAAATATCAGAGATAACAATTGTCAAGAAATAGAATCTTTATATACTTACAAGCGGCATAAATACTTGGAAGAATAAAATAAATACCAGATGATCAAGAATCATTCTTAATGTAAAGATTTTTAGGTTCGAGAAATCAATGTTTCAGTTAATGAGAAGATTTTTAGGTTCGAAAAATCAGGATTTCTGCTAATCCAGAATTTTAAATGATAAATATACAACTGTGAAAGATATGAGAAAAGGCTAAAAAACAAGCTGAAAAATGAGAAGCAACAGAAGAAAACTATAGAATGCTAGTTTCTAGAAGTTGGACTAATACGAGGATTGCAAGAATCGATGCGTTTTATTTCCAGTTTCATTGCATTTTCCGGTACATTCGCTAACAAAATGCTAGTCATTCGGATAACTTTTTTATTTTCCATTTTTCGATTTAATTGTCTATTCCCGATTTATGAATTTCCATTTTATTGAAATAGTAAAAATTCCAACTTGAAGAGATATATGAAAGAGATACATCTCACCTATTTTAAAAACTTAACAAATTATTAACAACTGAACCAAGGCTAGATTTCTCGTTGCTTTAATATTACCTCTCTGCATGATTCGATTTTGATTCTTTGGATATTTCAAATCTATTTTTCAAATGACTGAAATAAATGTGTTCCCATAATATCATTAAACATAGATTATCCAACTGTTTTCGTATTTGAAATTTTCTTAGGAGATTTTTCAATTAGGCTTTAAAAATAAAGGACATCTTGAAGGAGATTAAAAGATATTTTGAAAAATTGAAAGAATATTAAATTCAAAGAAGATTAAAAGATATTAGAAAATAACTTGAAGGGCCGCAAAAGACGCAATGCAATTAAATATAATAATTAGTTTTATTAGGCTATGCTCCTACTTCTATTATTTGATGTCAATATAATTTTAAAATCTGCAATTAATTTCAAATATGGAATACTATCTCAATTCTTTTCTACAACACTATTTAAATGCTATGAGATAGGCAATAATTAGCAATTTGGTCAAATAGTATAAAAATTTTTAGTAAAAAAAATGAATTCTTCTTTGGATAGAAAAAATAGATTTTATTTAATGTGATAAAAAAAGAAAAAAGTTCTCCATTTATTTAGCAAAAAGATCAAGTCTTAGCAAACGCAGAGTTTTATTTTTCAGATGATAATAGTATTATGCAGTCATGGATGTCCAGAATAGTTATATAGAAGAAAAATTAAAACGAGAAAAGCTGAATCAACAAATGATAACATCTAAAAGATAACAAAAAATTTCAACTTTTTGAGAATTATGTAATGGTAAATTGCTAAAAAATAATATCTCGGAAGAAGTAAAATTTGAAAAATTAGTTACAATAAAGTGAAAAACAATTCCAGAAATATTTCAATTTTTTTTTTTGACCAATAAAAGTAGCAACACTTCACAAGAAATAAAAATAATTGAGCTGTTTTAATCGTATTTTATTCATCGAACTAAAATCCTAATAAAAACTAATCGAATGAAAAAAAAATTTCAACCAAAACTATAAGAAATTTGACAATTTTTGGATCCACAACTGAAATCCAAAAATAATGCTATCCAGTACAACATAATCTCTTATTTTCACTTTTTCTTTATACTGCAGAAACTGCAGAAAATTTCAATCACTTCAACTGTTCAAATAGACTGAGCAAAAATTTAAATGCCATAATAATCTCAAATAAAATTTCGAATGGAAAAATGATAAATTAAAATTAGAGAGAAAAGAAGAATTAATCAATCATCTAAAAAAAAGTGAAGAAAAATACAAATAAGATAAAATAGTCTTAAATTTCATCAACACAATGTTTCGTTTATGTTTGGATTTGCTCGAAAGCTCTATTTCCGAAGCTTTTTACATTGATTAATGTTTAGAACAGTGAAAAAAGTATGGAAATATGCTTTTTTTTTTTTAGAGTAAATCATGCAATTTAAGAACAAAATCATTTAAAAGTTTGCGATAATACTTTCTAATGATTACTGCTTGAGATGAAAGAAAACTATAAAATGCTTCAATTAACTATAAGCCAAAAATTTGCCAATCCTTTTGAATATAAGCAGCATTTTTAATCTTTTTATTATTATGTTTTTCAACGAAAATTTGCTGCAATCATTCTTATTTTATTTATCATCGAGAACGGGTTATGATATAAAAAACTGACTTAACTGATTGATTTTAATTGAATTATAAATTAATAGAAAAAATAAGAAAAAAATAAAAAGTTTCTTGTTGTAAGATATAGCTTTAAACTTCACCGAATAAGCCAATTTCAATAGCTCCAAACAAGTAACAGAAAACTCTCTCTTCTAATCAATTATTAATCTTAGTGATAATTAATCTCAATATCAGAATCCAAACAGAAAAATAGGTATGCAGATTATTAATCACAATCAGCGTAGCCGTTTTCTTGTTTGAATTTTGTTAATGAGATACGAAATTCAAGAATAAAAAGAGATTTTCATTTTTTTTTTCTTTAAAAGGTAGATAGAAGCCTGAAATTAACAATCAAAAATTTGCTTTTTGATGCTTAAAGTAAGAATTATCCAGAAAGAGATATATAAGATAGGAAGTTTTGCAAGCAACTGTAATTTTCGAGATGTATGTAAATAATATAATATTTTCTCATTTGAATAATTCAACTCGTCCCTCTAGCATAAATTCAAAAGAAAAACCATTAATGCATGAAAACTCTTTCATATCATATCATATTGTTAATTTCTTGCTTGTCTTTCTGGACTTATTTGAATCAGATTTTAATCGGAATTTAATTTTCGAAAATGCTGAACTCCAATTTGATTGGCTCTTTTTAAATAAACTGAATAACTGAATATCAGCTGTGCATACGCTACTGCAAATAATTTGAAGAAATGAAGTCCTATATCCCATAGAAATGATATCCTGAATATATAAATTAAATGATGTTCCAATACTAAATTCTTTCCAGAATACAATTTCGAAAAGAAGTGAAATAAATTTATTTTAGGAAAGAGAAAATAATGCCAATATATCAAGCTTAATGAAAAGATGTAAAATGGAACAATAGATAGATATATCTAACTAATTCATTTGAAAGTCTTCAGTTTACAACTTGCCAAAACTTGGGGATTTTTCAAAAAAATTCTGGCACATATACCAGTGAACATCCGACTAAGAATATTGTTTGTTTGAGTATTGATTGTAATATCTAAATTCCAGTTCTGCCAAAATTGAGGAAATTTTATAAAAATTTCGGAAATATACTAACGAATGACTATTCGATTATTATCAACTATATTGTTACGTTTGATATATTATGTAATTAATTGTAAAAGAGGTTTGAAGAAATGAAGAAATACGATTAAATAGGTTTTTATTTTGTCAATTAATGTCAGTATACATTAATGCCCAGTAATAAGAAGGGGAACATGGAAAAATGGAAGAATGTTTTATATAAATAAAATTAAAAAAAAATTGGCAAAAGAAAAAAAAGCAATTTATTGGAGATAAGACTTTAAAAAAAAAAAAAAACATTTAAAATGGCAATAAGTCTAAACTGTCAACGACTTGGAATGAGCACAACATGACTGGAAAATAAAATTGGCTATAAAAAGGAGTATTTTGAAAGAAAAGTGCAAAATATTTTAGGAAAATTTTACCTTTTTTCTGTGCTGTAATAAATTTGAAGGTGATTTTGTGAGTTATGAGTGCATATCATATAAAAACAAATTATTAATTAAAAATTAATTTCTTTCAAGAAACAGAATGATATATTTTAATGTTTTCGAAGCAATAATTCTCATTATTTCAACATTTGCTTGTTACATTTAGCAATCTGTAAAGTAATGTTTTAATAATATTTCTTAACTAATGCTTTATATTTCAATGTATTGCTTTTAATGTGTCTCTTAACTAAAAGATATTCCATCCTTTAAGATACAAATCTCATTGGTATCTTCTAATGGACAATATTCATCAATTCAATTTCACATATTATTGGAAAAAAAAAAAAAAAAAAGGAATAATCATCTTAAACAATCCAATATTTCAGAGTTTGTATCTAATTCAGTTTTCTTTTTTCTTTTTTTTTTTTAACATTTAGCAATTTTTCATGATACCAATGAGAAATGAGGAAGAAAAGAAAAAGTAAAATAATGATGAAATTAGCGAATAAATCAGAGAAGCAGACTATTATCAGCCAGAAAATGAGATATATTTACATGTAACATGTGAAATTCAATGTATACTTGCATTCTATTCAGTTATATGCAACATTTCATAGTTTTGTATTTGATGTAGCTTTGATTTCAAAACATTTAACAATCTTTCGTAATATTGAAGAAGAGTAATGACGAAATTAACGAGTAAATTAGAGAAGTAGATTGTTATTCATTGAAATGAAACACAATCTATTTGCACATAACACATGAAATTCAACATACACTCGCATTCATCTCTGTCATCATCTTATGAACACACCTGTGGCACACTCGAACAGAAATAATAATAAAACATCAATAAACAAAATAAATGTAAACAAACAAATAGCCATACTTCATCACCTGCCAATCATTTGTGCTTCATTTTATAATTACGATGATCCTGCGAACTAATTCGTACTCGGAATGAAAATTTTCGTCTCAAATGGATAAAAATCCAAAATTTAAGCTGGTGACATGTGCCCGATCAATCAGGAGAACTTAGAAATCCCGAAGATCCTTTCTTTTTTTCCTCATTCTATTGAAATAATAACACTTTGATTTTATTTGATAATATTGCGAAAATTTTTCCATTACTATTAATGAATGCATCAATAGTGATCGGTTGCTATGCAGTCAGAAATTAATGCAAACTGCTTTTGGACAACAACAAGGTCTTTTAATCTTAATTTTTCTTTTGGTAGAGAAGATCGAATGAGAAAATTTTCCGAAAATTACTTTAATAATTTACTTCAGACTTGCAATAATTTACGAATTACATTTTAATGAGGTTTTTTTTTTTTGCGAAGAATATGCAAATAATGCCATCCATCATTTAATATTAAAATTAATGGTGTTTTCATGATCGTTTTTTTTCTCATCATTTGGGAATTTCAATTGTGTAGAAATGCTCATCTTTCGCTAGCATCCATTATTGCTATACTGTGGATGACAATATTAATAGCAGCAATGTTTCGAGCTGAATCGATATTTTCGCATGATAAATCACTTATGAACAATATATGGAGGGTATTTTCTTTTTCAAAGTTGAAAATTCACGAATTCTCCGAAAATTTTCAAAAGAAAAAAATCCCGAAATTAAATCATTAGAAATTTTATAATCATTTCCGCTTCGAAATTATTCTATTTAACTCACCAGTTAATTCAGCCGATTAGATGGACAAGATTCTTCCCTTCCCATCGTTTTAAAAATATCACCTTGTCTTATATGAAATTTTCGAATCATTCTCGATAAGAATCAAATTTGGATTATGGAAATAAATTTTGAATATGCCACGTAAATTAGCTTAAAAAATTGTAAAATACTATCTACTCAGAGATTGAATTTTAAGATCTTTGTTCTGTAGGATTGAATAACTATCAATCACCATTATTAATCTTATGTATTCATGCGATTCTTATTTAGCACAGAAGACATCTGAATCTGAACAGTACACTATTTACCAAAAAATCTATGAAACATGAAGTTTAGCTTGAAATCAATCCTACAAATGCGGAATGCGTTTTCTAATGAAGGTCACTTATGAGGAATTCTTCAGTGTATGGGAAAAACAAATAAAAAACAGCTAAAAAATCCAATAAATTATTATTTACAGATTACTAGCCGCCAACTTTGATTGATCCATCACTTGTCTCGTAAAAAAAAAAAAAGAAAAAAAAGAAAAAAAGGAATTAAATTATTGTTGAGAGGATCCGCGTCGAAAAAATCGAAATTTTTTCTCTGGATTATAGATATAATGAAATAATCAAAGATGTTTTTATTATAGAAATATCTTGATATAAGCAAGCTTTTGATCTTAACGCTATCATTAACATACTGTAAATTATGCGAGAATAGTAATCTGCGTGGAATATTCAATTTTTTGCTTCGATTGATATTCAAAGAACGAGGCATTGAATCTTTTGCTCCGAACAGTATACGATCAGGACTCAATGTCTTATTTTTATCGGGGACTCAGTGAATAGTGCGATAAATTCAACTCAGTTTTAATTCTTCATCAAACCTATCAGTTCCCAATTTCAAACCAAATTCCCAACAACGACTCCACTCTCAATAAATAAAAGACTTTCAAGCTACCGATTCTATTTTCGAATTCGTCTATAAATTGTTCTGTACCATAATTGCAGCAATAAATTATATCATAGCAAAGCCTTCACAAAACAAATATACCTATTCCGAGAAATCTAAAATTCTCTAAAAATTTTTCATAAATTTATTTCACAACAGTTTCACGACAAAAATCTTTCACTAATTTGTTTCATGATAGTTGATGTAAAGATTAAGTGATAGGCCTTAAAGTGCGCCTTTCGGCAACGTGTAATTTAATTAAAAAATGTTAGTACTAACAAAAATACATCTAAGAATATAATATCCTGGGCGACTTATTCAATTAAGAAAGGATTTCCCATAAAAGAATTATGAATCCAATTTGTATAGATTTTTAATTACGAACATTTATGCAAATGCGAGTGTCTCCCTAATATCGCAGTGTCCAGCATTGAATTCTTAAGAATAAAAAATACGAAATACATGAGGATGATTTTTTTGACTTTACTATAGCGATAAATTTTATTTACGCTTTCTGATCATTAGTTTATTTCTTTCTAATACATTCATTCTATATATGTGCATTAAGAACTGATAAAGTTTTCAAATTTGGAACAATTTTTCAGAAATATTTTCCGTTTAAAAAATTCCAGAAACTCTTGTATTTTCTTAAGAATCCCCAGAACTGTTTGTGATTGACAACAACTAGATTTTAATGAAGTCCTCCAGTAATAAATACCCGTTATTGTTGATGGCAGTGACCATTATTTTCTAGCAGCAATTAGCTGTTGCTTTGAAAAAGTCATAGTAAACTTGATCAAGCAAGTATGCTGTGCTTAATCCAATATATAAACTGGCACTTTCAAAGATAACCGAATTACTTTCTGTTGCTCTACAAATTTTATTAATTTACTCCTGTCATCATTATTTATTAAATCCCATTTCTTCAAAAAACAATAATAACTCCCTTTCCTTCTTTGATTGATAAATTGATAAATTCTGTTGTTTATACTCATAATAGAGTCTAGCATTTAAATTACTACATAAGATGATTCTATGCTTTTCTTAACGAATCTTGATTCTAAGTTATCTATGATATTCGTTTTTCTGTTGATCCCTGCGGTTCGATCAGAGTGATTAATTCTCCGTTATAATTTTACAAATCCAGTACAAAGTGTTGTAAACTTCAGGTTTCACATTACATTTTGAATAATCGATTCTTTGGTGATTATCGAAATTATAACATGATTCTCGGTTTTACAATAAGTCATGTAAAAGGAGAAAAATTATGCAAATCGTAAGCTAGTATAATAATATGTTCACTCGATTTGTGAGAATTCAGAAAAACAACTTGAGAAATATTTCACAAATTTCCAAAAAATAGCTTGATTTTGGCATGTTTGTTTCAAATACCAAAATTAAAATTCGCAACAAAATATGTGAGCAAATAACGAGTGGAAAAGCATTATTATGAAAAACTTTGAGATTAGCAACAAGACAGAAAAAATTTTATGAATTACATCAATGAAAAAGTTTAAAAATAATTTTTAACATTACAACAAGATTTAAAGATTATTTACAATGCAGATTATTATTTCTCATAAATCGATTGATCTACCTGTATTTAATTCCATCTATCTGTGTTCAATGACCACGGAAAATTCAGATCCTATTCTTACCGCTTTACTACGAGTACACGCCATAATTCGAAAATCAGCAAGTTGCATTAAATCAACAAATAAAACTGATAATCTTTTAGAATAACGACAGAATAAACATGCAAGAAAAATATAAGATAAATTTTATATTTTTCATTTGTTGTCTGTTTGTCGTTGGTACATACATACATACATACATTAAATCTCAATAGAAAATCAATTAATAAAGAAAGATGGAAAACCGAATTCTTCAATGAGTTTTCTACTTAAAAATTAATTTCGGACACAAATTTTGGCTAAACTTAAGAAACTGATTTTACATATCAATCAAACCCATTTCCCAGCGATGTTATGCATGAAAATTATTGATATCAGTGAAATTACAGCAAGCAATGAATTATCAATAAAATCCTTAATAATTACAATAAGAAATACAAATTACCCTATTCCATATTTAGATTCTCGCATTATCAGGAACTGGATATCCTAGAAAAGCACGCATCACCGCATCACTCGTTTCAACAGCGTAAGGCTTTCGACGATCCGTTTTAACGCCAACAACCTAAATACAGATTTCAAGACAATTGAAAACTTTTGGTCCTACAGTTCTTTACCAATTCTGAAAAAAACTTCTGATTTCCATGAAATTCAGCAAAAGCGAACGTAAACAAAGATTTGATTCAGTAATCTAAACAGCTTGTTTTACTAAAATGCTGATATAATTTTGAAAAGAGACGAAACTAATCAAACTTTGACAATTTCAATCAGAGAAAATTTCCGAGTGGATTCTCATTTTCTTATGTAAGTAAATTGCTCTGCTCTACCATCAAAATAGTGAAAAAAAAAATTAAGATGAAAAACAACATTATATCGAGTAGGCAAATATATCAGTATCAATGAAAAAGTAACCGACAATTAATAATATTTTGTCTTATGTCAGAAATAACCATCCACATGAAATCTTAAATTTTCTAATCTAAAATTTAATTTCACTAGCAGAATGAATAAAAAAGCATATCAAAGAAATCAAAACACACAAAATGTCGGTGCAGAACGTGTACATAGACGTTGCAATCATGGATTTTTATGTTGCATATTTTACAGTGCCAAGAATCCGATGCTTTGATCATATGCTGTTCTTTAAAATGAATAAAGTACTGTTGATTCTGAAAGAAAAGTAAAATTAAGGACAAATTAATTCAATATGAGGTATATAACACACAATATCCACGCCTATATATACATAGATAGATATATATTATCATGTTATAGTAAGGCAGATAAACTTTCCAAATCAGAAAATGTTGCAGAAAAAATAATATCTTAGACACTCAGTAGATAACAGCCTCAATATTTTTTTAAAATCTTTCAAAAACTTAACTGCCATAATTTCATTTATATACAATTTGTTAAAAATTTTCGGACTTTAAAAAGTAACCAAAAAAAAACCTTTAATTCATTTGGATAACATAAACCACATTCTCGACACATACCCCAAAGAGAAAACGCATGAATATACAAATGATCAATATATGGGAAATCAGCACGGGCTGAGCTGGACCACCAATTTCGGCTAGTGCCACATACGAAGCAACATGGTCTAAATTTGAAAATGATTTGATTCAATCTATCTTTTCATCATTAACAGTTCAGAGAGAAATAAAATTAAAAAAGTTAACAATATAAAAACAATTCATACTCTCATTTCTAAAACTCCAACTCAGCAACTTATCTTGTTCTAATCGTTGTAAATTAATCACCCTCCCCCCCCTGTGGTAATAATAGTTTGGAACATGATGTACTAAAGTAAAATGTGAAATAAATAAACTACATGTTGCTAATCGATATTACTGAAGTCCTACAACCAAGCATATAAAATTTGTGTCGTTTTTTTTTTTTAAGAATGCAAAACTCTTAATTCAAAACAATACTTCTAATTAATATAACGCTTTAAGCTATTCGATCTGATGAAACCAATCAATTATTCTATAAAAAGAAAAAAAATGCAAGACTCTTTAACCGTTTTCAAATAAAAGAATTGAAATGTTTTTTTTTTTCTTTTGAATGACCAAAAAGTTACGTATTTTTCGTTGCACGATGTTCTAGGTCGTGCCGCAGTCGTGCTTCTATTGAATGGAAACGTAATTTGCATCTAGAAAAAAGAAGGTATAATGTATATAAACTACAATATAAGTCAGATTCCATCAATAAGCGAAAGAATTTGTAAACTATACTATCAAGAAAAAAATTTCTACTCCATTCCATTCTAACATTCAGAGCACTGCATGAACACTTTAAAGAATATGAACTTCGTTAACTTTGATTTTTAAATTTTCATGATTTCTAAATTTCTAAAATGGAGAGAAAATATGAGAAACCTTTGTTTAAAATTAAAAAAGTGAGTAGCAGTTAAATGTCTTGTTGAATCGGCCATATGCTTTCTAAAAAGCTCTGCTCGGGTGAATGGAGGAATTTCTGGACATAAAGGACAGCGTAAGTTCAGTGATGGTACTAAAAATAAGATAGAGAAATGAAAATTATCTGGAAAGTTTCAAACATTAGCTTCACTTGATTGATTAAATTTTTACCAATATAGAACATTATTTCAGCACAATATGTCCAATCTTTACATTATCTAACATCACTAAATAACCATTACGGATTCATGAATTCCGATTTCAAATTTAGATTCATTACTAAACTCTGCAGTTTCTGCATTCCAAATAGTTGCCATTCTTAACAATTATTTATCAAAAGGAAACAAGGATGCAGTTTTAAGATTAAGCAATCGAAAGTTGTCATAAAAAGGAATAAACTAACCCTGTTTTTGATGATGGAATTCAATCATATGCTTCACAATGAGATTTTCGAATGGATACGCACTGCCACATTCCAAACAAAAAAAAATATTCTGTGGATTATGACGTAAATTGTGCACACGTCCAGTGGTAATTTTTTCAATACGCACATTGGCGCATCCTGGTCGAGCACAGAAGTATTTACCTTCAGCATTTTTTACAATATAATCCCGAGTAACCATTTGAGTGCCAACTGTCAGGCCAACTGCTTCGAGCGCACCGCGATAAGGCTAAACGGAAATTTACGAGAAATAATGTATAAGTCTATTTTCAATATAAAATTGCGGAAAGTCCCATTACCTGTAAATAAGGCGGTGTTTTAGAAAATGGTAACGGTGATTCGACATTTGCTTGAGTGGAGATGAAAGATGCAGATGGATGTGGCATAAGCGTAGTTACTGTTGTGATGGACGGATGAGAATTTATATCCTAAAACAGAAATTCATTTTATGCAGGAATTCATTAAATATTTATTAAAGCACTAAAGCCATATATCTACTATAAAAATTAAAGTGTTCCTAAATACGCTACATACAAATCTTTATTACAAATAACCATTCTGTATCTAACAGAAGCATTGAAAAACGAACATGTGGAGATATAATGCAGTTGCACATTCACTACTCTTGAATGTTCGATTAACTTAAAATTGATTTCAGAAGAAAAATACAAAATAAAACTCCCAAGTTCAAAAAAGTTCTTTAAATGGAAATGTGCAGAAAATTCAACGCTGCAATTCAAAATAATTCAGAATATTATAAAAATTTTTGAAAATATGCAGGGAAAAACATTCATGAAGTGAATTGGCAAAAGAGATTATATCTTAATAGATATTCAAAAATTATAAATTGTGCATTGCCTTTTCCGAAATTACAAATAGTTCAGTGCAGAAGTTCACTCACAGTGGTTTGTAAGGATGATGAAGGTAATAAAGCCGAGGCAGAAGATGCTGTCAGTATTTGTCGAGCCGGAATCCACGAAATTTGAGACGATGGTTGAGTAACACCAATATTACTCGACAATTCTCTTAACTGCTGAAAAATTACGTTTATTCCACAGAAGAAAATATAGTTATTTCAGAAAAATGTGTCTTTTGAAACAGTTTTGAAATTAGAAAGGAAAGCTAGTAGAAAAAAAAAGAATTAGTGGAAAATAAATTTCAAAAAAATTGAAAAATTGCGAATTTTAAATCTCATAGTCCTACAAAGTTTAAATCAGAAAATTTTATGTCACTATTGATGTTTTATTACTTGACAATATAAAATTACTAACATTTTGAGAAATACAAACTCCAGAAAGGGAAGTTGGCAATTGCACAGCACTCCGTATAATGTGTGCGGAGTTAGCAGACGGTATGATAACTTGTGGCAACGTACATGAAGTACTAGGGAAACCAACTAAACTTGGCATTTGAAGGTTTCCAGTGATCAAAGCGTTCGATTGTTGACCAGCAGTTTCCATCTTCCACATATTTAGCATCGCCAACATCATGGCATCATTGTCATCCGAAGCATGATTCAAAGTACGCTAAATACTTGTCTTACTAGCACTTATTTGTACTTGTCTTACTGTAGAACTTTTCAAGATGTATCAACAGGAAATGTATGGGATATCGATTTAATGAGTGAATGTTCGCTATGCAGCTCTTAAACTCAGTAAATGAAATTAATAATACTGAATCCTACTGAATCGTTTGAAGCGTTTACTCAGTTGTCAATAATGCATAAAACAAACCGGTAAGTTTCCGGTGAATTTCGGATTTTCCGCTTGGAGTCGCAGGAAACTCATCTGTAAAATATGTGAAATTAAAAATTAATTTAGGGAACTATTCTTTTTATTCCTCGAAATCAAGATAAAATCCAAAACAAGAGATGATAGGGCTTAATCTTACAGTTTAATGAAATAAATAAACTCACTAATGAATTGCATGCTGGACAAGTGATGCTAATAACATCATTTGACTGCGATAAGAATGACCGATGAATGCATTCTGATGGAACAACGACAATTAGCTGATTAGTACGCACTCTATTCTCATATTGAATAGGATTTGTTGGCTGATAATGGAACATACATGCAGCCGTAAAACCCATAATTGTAAATTCTGACCCTGATGAAGAATTCTAAAACAAAAAAACAACACTGCTACAACTATTATGGATGCTCAAACAGGTTAATAGCTAATTCAGTTTAACAGCATGATTTTTCTGAACAGCTGTCCAAAATATTGAAATAAAGTGAGTACAGAAACTGTATCCTTAATTTGAATGAAATATCATTGTCAAAATCACCTCGTTTTTAAAAATACAGTAAATCAGATGATTTTCGAAATTCGAAACACACCTGCGAAGAGCATCCACTTCGTACTATATGTTCATAGATGACACGTCCATTAGTGTTTGCCAGTCCACACTTTTTACAGAAATATAGTATGGCTTGTGCGTGGGAATTGAGCATATGATAATACAAACGTTTATCCTGAAAATATGGATTAAAAACAACAGGAAGTAGTTGAAAGCCATACATCCAAAAACTGCCTCATAATAAAACTATTAAAGCCAAATGAGGAATTTCCTAAATTATCAATGTTTAAAATCAGTTCAGATCTAACCGTTGAATAAGTAGTCATACATTTCGAACAGACATAAACCACTTGTTGTTTACCAGCAGATGGTACGTGTTGGATTTCATGATTCTTCATCTGTTCTTCGTTAAATGCTACCACAGAACATCGTTCACAATTTTGCAGTAAGCCATGGGTACGCATGTGTATCTGGTAAACTGCGAGTAATTCATATGCCAAACAACATAGACGACATATGTACATATTCGTTTCAATAGGAATTCCATAGACCTAAAATTAAAATTTTACAAAATGAATTAAACAAAATCATATGAATTCTAGCATAAGTTTCCTATTAATTTATTAGTGAAAGCAACCAACCGCTTCGATCGTTTGACCGGCATCATATCTGTGACTCTCTTTGTGTACCATTAAAGAAGCCCTTGTAAGAAATTTTTCGGTACACTGATTACAGCGAAATTTCGCTTCACGCTTTGAAATCTTATGAGACTCAGTATGCCTAAAATTTCATTTTTATGAGACTCAATACCTAAAGTTTCATTAAATTTCAAATCACTGATTTATAAAAAATCCGGGTTTCAACTGAACATGGAGATAATATGAGAATATTTCGAATATTACAATGAAATTATATATTCAAATACAAATAAACGGAAGAAGATAATTTCTTAAGTATGGGAAAATTATTACCGTGAGTGAGAAAAAAAAAGCTTATGCGAACCTAAACAAAAAAAAAAACACTAATTAAGGCACACCAATAAATTAAAGAGCAAAATCAAAATCTTAAAATCTGAACAATGTATATGAAACAATCATGTTTTCAGAATACAGATAATGCATTTCGATAGATCAATTAGCACTTTTTTCCATCACCAGAAATAAAGAAGTTTATAAGAGAAAAAATCTGTTATCATTAAAAAAAAAAAACAAGAACCTTTCAGAATTCCCAATAACCTCCAAATCTGGATCATCATTTTTGTCGCTAATCCTTTTTGCTTTTTTTAAAATTTCTTCATTGACACCAATGTTCTCCTAAAATGGTAATCTGGAAACCACAGCTCAAAGTTTACAAAATGATCATTTAAAACTGTTTAAATCTTGATACTATTTATTTTCATGTGACCAATGGGAACCATTCTTCATTTTAATAAGTTTTAGTATAAGATTAATGATATTAAAAATTTTTTCTATACTATCATCAATAATAAAACCTGCACGACCAAAAATTAATTATCCGAATTTAATTGTAAAGGTTTAAAAAATCAAGAAATTACATTTTTTGATTCATCGATTATCAATACATCATTATCATCATCAACAGCCAAAGGAACACATGAAGCTTTTGCAGAAGTAAATTCTTTTTCGACAGTTCTTATTGAACGTTCATTTTCTGATGCAGAATTCTGTTCACATAAAATGCTGCATGTCATGTTAGCTTCATTTGCATTAAATGCTGCAGTAGATGGGCCGGATTCATCAGATGCAGTCTGATCTGTAATGAACGTTGATCTTGTAAAATTAATAATCATTGTATATTTTAAAAAATATTTTAAATCCGGAGTAGTTTACAAAAATCTTACAAGGCCAAGGTAAAATCACTGCATCGATTACTTTCTCCATGATATTATTTATTGCCATCTCATCCGATTCTGTGAAAAAGTAAGTTTGAAAAATTTTGAGTTGGAAACAAACGTACTAGAATAGGAAATGGCCGATTCAAATCTCATACAAAGTTATTCTGAATTTTCAATTAATTTTTCATTACAAACATACATAGAGTCCAATCCATTTCTCAATTTTTGTATTAAAGAAAACTCAGTTCGTACTTTTTCCTCATCTACAGAATGCTTAATTGCTTAATTTCGGATCTCATTTACTTCTCATAAATCAAGATAGTCTTCTAAAACTGGAATTGTGCTAACCGGTTAGGAGTTTCACAGTTGACGTAGTTGGTGCAATTTCCAGAGAACGTTTACAAAATGAAGGCACTGCCTCGGTAGTATCACCGATTTCCGATCGAACGTTGGCCATGAAATCAGTCGGAACAGTTTCCGCCACGAATACCACATCGTTATCATCACCTAATAAAATCAATTCAACTTTTAATTCATAAATATTCAAAATCAATCATATACTTTTGGAAATGGGTGCAAATATTTCAGAGAATTGTAAATAAAACATTAAGCAATGCAGGATTATTATATTTTTATAGAGAAATAATTTACCATGCTTATTCTGCGTCTTATTATTACTACCGTTCGTACCATTAATCAGATGATTGAATCCCAAAAATTCGATTTCAACATCATTATTGTTTTTCTTCACTTTTCCAAATCGAAATACAGTACCGCTATGCTGTAAAGAAAATTACTGATCTATGTCGACTTTTTAAGCAATTTAATCTCAGCTAATACTGAAAAAACAATGAAATAACAAGAAAAGATCCAAAAAAGGGGAAAAATTCTAATTTACAAGTTTAAACTTAATTTGCAATTGAATTTTAAAGACTTCATTTTAGATTATACTTCAATCTTTTTCTGAAAAAACAAGCGCACTAAGACACTATACTTGAGACTTAGCTTAGAAAACCAGCAATACTTGAGACTGAAAGAAAATTTCTAGGCATAGATCTTTACTTCTATGTATAGAACTCGAAATAAAATTTCCATGGACAATAATAGGATCACTACAGAAAAAACTAAAAAGAAATAAACATTGATTAAATTGAACTTCATTACATTTTTATTTCTTCTTATTTTTCCTAAAAAACCACTAACTTCTATAGATGGAACATTTAAGTTCGCATTAGGTACGGCATTATTCGACTCCGGAAATGATAACACATTTTCTGTCATGTTCAGCTGAACCAACTGCCTCTTACGGTTTATAGTGATTCGATGTGACACCACGTGGGAAAAAAGCTGTTCCTTCTTGAAAACAAGCCTTATAATTATTAAAAAAATTAAACTTCAGAAAAATAGCTAATTCTTTGGATGCAAAATTTATAAATAAGAAATAATCAGATATATTCACACACTTCAACAAAGTATTATCTAACATCTAAGAAAGAAACGAAAATTACACACCGAAAACAAATACTTGTTACAAAGAAGACAAAAATCCTTTATCGAATTCAAGTGGATTTCGAAATGCTTCTCGAATTCTTCTTCTGTGAACAGTGTATTAATTCCACACGAACATTTTAACAATACATTGCAGGAATGCTTCCTAAATGCACTACAGGTATGGAACTTTTCAGAACATTCCGAACAACCGAACCTAAAATGATGAGCAAAAATCAGATATTGGTAATGCTTTAAAAAATTTCGAAATATTGTTTAATTTTCAAATGAAGCTATTGAAATTTGTATTTTAAAACTTCAATGGTATAATCATATATGAATTAATCGCTAAAAGTTTATCAAAACTGGACTTCAGTATTTATTATATGTTGTCCAGGGGAGAAATATTTGCAAGTTAGAAGCATCAATAATTATCAATGTTTTCATTTGAATACAAAAATGATGGAGATTATTTATAATCTTATCTTCCTTCGGATTCTTACTTCCAGAACAACTATTTTTCAAGGAATTAACCTTTCAAAAACCATGCGATGTTCACTGACACGATGTTCCTTCAGTTTCTCAGGTGAATAAACAGCGCCATCGTTGCAAAGGAAGCATACCTGAGTACCACTACAGGCGTACAAAATATGTCGAACCATTTGTCCTTCGCAGCGCTTGACTGACACTTGCGCAGTTGATTCACAAGAAGACAAACTCCGGCACAGCTTGCAAACAATTTTCACACCCTAAAATAAAATATTGAACTTAAATATAATTTCTTTCACCATATATACAAACCAATTTACTCAAATTTAAGAAATATCACTTTTTCATAAAATGAAAGATCTAAACATGGTTTTCTGCTAACATATAATGCTATTTGCATGCATATTTATATGCTAGCGCCAGATTTCACTTGGAAAATCTTTCATGATAATCAAAAAGAAAGAATATTAAATTAGAGACAAATTACCAGACGCTGCTTCTAGAAGAAATGATGAGGTTTGTTCCTTTAATCAAGAATTATCGAATTCACGATATGGGTAAAAAATATGATTGACAATTTGTAACATTTAAGTTATATTATTTAAAAATATAATAAGGAAGAAAAGCTACAAAAATACGAAAAGATAAGATACAGAATGTCTTGCTAACTGAGCCACAATCATAAATTGAAGAGCAAAACTTCAAGAATTTACTTTTGGATGAAGTGATTTTGTTGTGTGCTTAAATATCAAATGCTCAAAAAGTTCGCCGACGGTACGAATTGGATAATGATCTTGGAAGTACATACAAACAGGACAACAATTCCATTGCTCCGAATGTTTCTGCAGATGAGATTCATATTCTGCTCGATTTGAGAAATCCAATTCGCATAGGAAGCATAAAAACTTCTGAAAAACTCAAGAAAATATATGAAAATATATTAACTAACTCTAAATGCTTGAAAAGCTTGATAAACACAATGAACGAATTTCATCAAATTTTAAAAATTCAGATTTTCAGAATAAATGTAATATCATTAAAAAAGAAGTAAACAAAACAAAATAAAGCATATTTAGGAAGAAATTCCATAAAATTGTAGAATTACATTTTTCTTATCCCAATCACAAATATCGCAAACATTATCATTAAACTTACATCTGTAACAACAGATTCTGCATAATTTGCATTTCCCATCGGAAGATTGGATGAACAGTCTGTATCTTCTGCTACAAGATTAGCAGGAGTTTTGACTGTCTGTAAATCATTTAGATAAAGAATAATTCCACAAATAACACATAGAGGAGATATTATAACATCGAAAAAAATAAGAGGAGAACCACTACTACACTCACCGACTTATCCACCAATGTCTTTCTTAACTTTGCAGCATCCATCAATGACAATTTCTTCCAAATAAACATCGGATTTACCTCAAAAAAAAATGAAAAAGAATGCGCTATAGTCATCTTCTAGATAGGAATAAACACATAAAATACGATTTTTTAAATGCAATAGGAATCCATTATTCTTCCCAAATAAGTGAATGATATTGATCCATTTGGAAGAAGAATAAATTCTAAATAAATTAGCTACTTAAAGCAAAAACATAAAGATGATGAGGCTGATTAACTTCTACGAGTTTTAGTTTTTCAATTATCAATTGTCCGCAAGTTTTTGGGCGTTAATGAGTGCAAGAACTTTTTTGGGAATCACGGCAATACAAATGTAAATCAAATGTTACCTGTCGGTTTTTTTGACTAATATATATGCTTGCTTCATGACAGTGCAGCAAATGATAAAAATAGCGCTTGGGTGTTGGTAAAATCACACTACACAATGAACAGCGTGGAAAAAACTCACCATCCGAACCTTAAAAAATATCTCATATTACAAGAGTCGTCACAATTGCATACATTAATGTGTTATTAAATTCTGCAAAAAACTAACTGGAAATTAAAATGAAGCGGTAAATGCAAGACTAAAAGATCTATTCAACATACATTTTCGAGGCCACTTTTGACAAGCAGCCAAATGAAAAGAAAGGCATTGCTCTTCAATAAAGCCACTACCACATTCAGAACATAAATGGAGATGAGAATGAACAAAATGAGCTGCTAATTGTTGCGATGAACCGTTAATTGCCTAAAATATCACTATTTTTTTTTAACGTGCAGATTATTCATTCAAAAATTTTTTTCATTGAAACAACAAGATTCAAAAAGTATTTCTGCAATTAGCAATAACAATAAATTCAAGGGATCACAACGATTGTGTCTGAATTAATATTTCAAATTATCATAAGTTCATCATAGAACTCTATCTAAATAGCAAGTTTCGCTACGACATGAGCCTTTTATTGTAAAACAATTTTTTCAATTTTTTTAGTGTCCTCATATCTCCTGAAAAAAATCCCAGGAAAAAACCAAAACAGTATTATCAAACAGAAAGAGAAATACACTCCTGAGGGAAATTAAGTGTATTCGCAACAATAAGTATCGACGCTTAACCGAACAAATAAGTTTGCTCAATATCATTTTTAAGATAAACCATTCACTCTACCCAGAATTATATTTAAAAAGATCCCAGAATTGACAGAACCTTTAATTTTCCGCTAAAAATAGTTTTAAGAAAAAAAAATTAACAAGCTTACAAAGCAGACTATACAAGTGAATTTTTCTTTCAGTGTTGAATTCTGTGATGGTTCCATGAAAGCCTGCATCAAAGTTGACCGCGCTTCAATGGACAATGGAGCTGCCTAAAAAATAAAGACCTGACAGCATGAAAATCAATAAAATACCAATGTTTCTCACAGTAAATTTCACTTAACAACATGAGTTTCGTCATGCTTTTAGTTCAAAGTACTAAAATAAAATTAAAAATTAAGGAAAATCTTCTAAAAGCATACTTGAAGGTTTTCTGCTGGATGGATATTAGAAGTAGCTACCTTTGAGTTGTTCTCTATAATAAAATTTAAGAAGTTATAGAGCTGAAGTCTCTAAAAAAAAAAAAAAAAAAAAAAAAAAAAAAAAAGGAGAAATACAGAATTTTAGTGTAGCTTATGGCTTTTATTTACAAAGCCCTTGAAAATTTCTTGAGGACCGCCTTTAATTTTTCTTTTCGTAAGAGAAGAATCTATAAATTCATTTTGCATAGTTCCTAAACAATTTTAGTGAAGAAATTACCATTGATGAGGGATGGTGATAGAGATCTTTTGTCCTGACGCAGCTTAAAATCCCCTGTTGGTGTCAAATTCAGTTCTAAATTGATCCTTGTAGCAACATCAAGTTTTGTATCTTCAACAGTTTTGTAACTCGGCGGAATATATTCCATGATGCCAACAGCTCTATGACTTTCTATAATTAGAAATTTTGAATAAACGCGCAAAATGAGACTTGTGTGGTCGCAAAAAAACTGATCTTTGGAAAGCAAATAACCTGGAATATTATAGTATGCAAAAATGCCATGATGCAGAGCCAGATGTCGTCGTAAGCTAGCGATTGAACAAGATGTTATTTCACATTCTGGACAACTAATTCTACCGTTTGGTGAACAATGTGACTGAGTTAGGCGGATAACCTGGAGTAGTCAAATATTTCAAAAATTTAATTTCAACGTTACTCGAAAACAGCACTTTTTTTATAAGTCCTTTTTTGTTGTCTATCAAACGAGTAAAATAGCAAGTATTAAAGTAACTAAGCTGATTACATTCATTAACTAACAGTTTTGCTGTCCATCAGATCAAAATGCTTTTCTGGATCCGGAGATTCAACGTCTTTCTGCATACAAATCCGAAGGTGTTTCAGTATATTTTCGTCACCAAGATGAAGACCTTTACATCTGACACAAATGAAGACACTAGAAAAATTGAGAATTAGAGAGACTGAAAAAACTATTGGAGACCTTTTTTTCAGTTATTTTTTAAATGGAATACCAGCAAAATTTTTACCTATCATCAATAATTGCGCCAATCGTTGTATCTATAATGGAATCATTTTTGTCCACGTATAGCCGTCCTTCCCGAGTGAATTTTTCTACAAGTGATTTCGTAAAAGAATTTTTTGTTACGAATGATTTTGGTTCACATTTTGATTTTACGCATCGGCAAAGGCTAGATTGTACTGGTTTGGTCATCACCTAAAAAGGAAAATTAAAATGCAAAAAATAAAGAAAAAAAAAAACGAATAAAAAATACAATTCTCAAATTGCCTCTATCCCTCAAGAAATATGCCGAAGTTTCGCGATATTTTACTTAAGAAATACATTGAAGTTTCCGTTTTTAATGATTTTGCGATATAAAAAAATATTTAAAGAAAAGAGCACTTATTGGAGAAAAAAAAACGACTGCGATAACTTCCTACCAGTTTTGCTTGTTTACAGTAATAACATAAATTCTGATTAATTTCTTCGCTGATTTTTTTCGACTTTTTTTTCCCGTTAATCAGCGTATTTTTTTCGTTCAATAATGATTTCTCATATGATTCATCTTCATCATCAGAGAGCTGAAAGATCAGAAGTTAAAATAAGTACACTGATTTACAGAACTAGAATTAATTTGAAATCCCATTTACAATCATTGTTACTATTATAAGAAAAATAGTAATCAAGAGATGCATTCCTTTTATCTTCCTTTGGTATGTTAGACTGTTGAAAAAAGAACTTCGTTTATGACATATTAAGCTAGCCAAAAAATTTCTACACATAAGAAACATGAATACAAGGCTAAATAATTCCAAATGGAAAAAGAAAAAGAAATTAACTTGCAAAAGGTAAAATTCAGTATGGCGGAAACATTGTTCCATAGAGAAGTAATCATTCTGACAAGATGTAAAATAGAAAAGAAACTAACATCACTGGATTTTTCGACTCCCGATAACTCCGTCACATCAGAACCAATGATTTTTTCTAAGAAGCAGCCCATTTTAAAAGTTGCTTTACGAGAAAAAGCTGGTGGCCAAAGTGTTGCCTTCTCTAATATGTCCGTCATCGAATAAACTTCACCATGATGCGATAATAGATGGTCCCTGAAATACTAGTACTGAAGCTAGACAGAAGACAAGAAATTTCTGCTTGTCATATTGCACTTGTAATGTATTTGGTAAATGACAAAACTGCCCCTATACAGTAATTTAGGAAAAAATCATGTTTATAGCAACAATAAAAATAAATTCAATATTTTTACCTATAAAAACAGTCAGTAACATAGAAGCGCGGACAGACCGGGCATTTCAATTTCGCCACTTCCCCAGAATGTTCAGCTAACTGATGTTTTTCGATATCTGCTGCAGAAATAAACTTGTGCGAACAAAATTTACATTGCAATGGTATTCCATATTTCATCGCGCAACCTTTTATTGTTACATACTCTACCTCAGAAGGCCGAGCAGCGAATAGTGTAACACATGATACTAATCTATCTGCATTGTGATAACTCTGAAATTTAGTTCGATTTCGGCAATAATTATTGTGATTCTCACAATTTTGACAATTAATGACTACACCAGATTATTTCAATTATTTCTATCATTTGCATCTATAGTCATCCGATTATTAAAAAAAACTTCCCAAAATGATTCGATATATAATATGAAATATTGGTATCTCTTTTTTTTACATAACTTTAAAACAAAGAAGTCATTAAATAGGAAACCACAAGAAAATATAAAAATTACATAGTTTATCTGAAACTAACCAGCAAACGTTGCAGTTTGATGTGTTTGTTATCGTTGGATGAATTACTCAAAGATGACAGAGGTACTTGGAGATTACATTCAGCACAAACTATTGTGTGCAATGCAAATTTCATTTCCAACTGAAAATTTCAAAATCCATGAAAAAGTTGTGCATTAAGAAAGCATATGCATTTTTCATACCATAATACAATACTAGTTCATCAGCGTAATGTCAATATTTTCATTAATGCGAAATTTTGATTTTCAATGTCAAAAGAACGATTGAGACACATATATATGTATCCGTAGAATAATTTTTTATTGGGAAGTTATGTAGGACAAACCAATATAGCAAATAGTCAAAAGAAATTACCGAAAAATAATTAATCGCATTAATTTATTGCATTTGAAAAATCAAAGTACAGTACCCTTCTATTCTGGATTAGTAATTCTAGCATGAATCGCGTAAATTCTTCACAACAATGCTTCCTCAATTGTTTGAGTGAACTGAACCCTTCGAAACAGTAATGACATGCGTACACGTACATATTAAAGTGGCCATACAGAATATGTATCTAAAAATTATCATAGTTAAAAAAATAGTATGCTCTTCTTCATAGACTGATCATGAAACATTTATATCACACAAGAAAATTGGTAACGCATATAAGAACAAATGGGAAAGGGAATAGGGAATAGAGATCAATACAGCAAAAAAAAGGCAAGGACAAAACTATTATCATAATCTTATAAACCGACTCTTTATTAGCATAAATTTCCTAGTTCGGAATTTCTAAATTTTAATATTTCGTTAATTTTACTTAAAATAGGATCTACGAATTAGGGAAATAATTAAGAAAGACAAACAGTAATCAGAAATCTAATACGATCGAACTATTAACCTGTAAAGTATCGTCTCTCAAAACAGCATTTCTGCAAAATGGACATCGGATTTTTTTACAATGCACACGATAATGTTCATTTTCTTTCTGCTTTTTAGCCCAAGTCGACATGAATCTAAATTCATTCAAGGGCATGGCTGGTAATGAATGGATCCGCTGCATCATCTCTGACATGAAAAAATATAATCTAATTTTAGATCATATGCAAAGCATACAGGTTGTCAAACAGATTCGTAAAAAAGGTTATGTGATCAAAATAAACAGCCAGCATAACTTGAAAAAAAAAAAAAAAACGAAGCACTGATCAATCAAAACATTGTTCTTTAAAATCCATTCTTCACGTAAAACACTTATTCTAAACACTTACCTGTTTTATCCATACTTTTTTCTAATCCAGTATTTCGATCACTTTCTATTTTCTGAAAAATTTACGATTGAGTTCAATGAATTTTGAAATGAGCTCATCGTTGTGTGAAATCCTAAATATGTACTGCTTGAAAATGCCATGAGGATCAGCTGCTCAAAAAATCTGTCTAAAATCTTCGACACATTTTACCCAATGATGAGAACAGTGTTATATTACTACCCAGTGTTACATTATTTCAAAAAAATATAATTTCATATGATATTTGTGCTTAAAATGCAAATAAAATATAATGCCAAACAGTTCACCAAGAGACAGAGGAGAAACTAAGAGATGAAAAATTAAATATGAAACTGCTTAATTATAGTTGAATAAAACGACACAGAAGAATGAAAAATATAAAAGAATGTTCAACTTACATTCAATTCGGCTTTATATTTCGTCTGAATTTTATGGCGTGCCATATTTTCGTATATCAACCGTTCTTTCTTACTTAGCTGACACCACTGAAAAATATTAGCAGATCAAAAACGTCTTCGTAATATTTTAGATAAAACGAAAAATGGCGTTCTAAATTTGCAGCACCACTTCAAATCATAAACTGATGAAAGAAAAGCATGCTTTTCTATGCGCTGGACTTATTTTATGAAAACATTAAGAAAATTAAATATTTACTGCATATCGCAAGACTTGCAGAATACATAGATCCATGTTCTTCGATTTATCGAGACGATCGCTCTGATCATCGATCTTGTCACTTCAAAAATAAAAATGAAATCTGGTATTTCTCACTGCATTACGCTGAATAAGATTCTGCACTTACAGAAACATGGTAAGTTTATTTTGAATCTTTTAAACAGACGATTTTACTTTCATCTTTTAATGATGAATGTGGGAATCCACGGGATTAACATTTCATGTTTATTGTAAAATTTTCTCTATCATGAATCTGGATATCACTAAACCTGTGTCTAAATTTCAAACAGTAGAATTACAGTAACACCTGGATTATGATTTGTTTCAGAATGTAACTCATAATATTGAGCTCTCGCTCGCATGTCCATTAACTTTATTCGAAGAAAAACCCTAAGAAATTTTACTCAGGTTAAAACTCGAGTAAAATTTCTTAAAGTTTTTGTTCAATTGTATATTGCATTTCCGACCGGCTTGAGAAATATCTTATCCGATATTAAATCGACGTTGAAGGTAAAACTCTCGATATCTCCTTACGAATTTAAGGAAGGTCAAAATGTTAGAAGAAAGGTCAAAATAGCTTCTTTCAAACAACTGGAATGAATTAACAGAAAGGCTATCAAGAAGTATTTAGAAATATTGGATATTGCTCTAAGAAACATATTATTAAGAGATCAACCACTAGTTAAAATGGATCCTTCCAGTTGCCCCGCAACAATCATTTGAGAATCCCTTATACATATAGAAATTTTTGCAAATACTGAAATTATTTCAATCATACCAGATCTCATTTAATATAGCATCTGTCATCAGTCGAAGATATAATCGAAAGCCCCCACTGATATTTGCAAGTTTATCGAAATTGTAAAAGCGACTGACAATCGTTCTCGATTCATGTGGTCCGGCATGTTGTAGGCGCTTGTACCCAACCAGTGCTGCGAAGTTAATCGAGGGTCGAGCGCTGATCTTAAATTTTTCGTAAATTTAAAAATCTTTCAGAAATCTGCAAGTTCTTCAATGCTGCACAAAAATCTGTTCATCACAGTCTGTTTTCATTTCAATATACAAAAATATCTAGATTTTATGCATAATTTCTTCTGGGTTACCATTTCATAAAGATAATTCATATTTAGAAAGAAATATATTGTCTTTTTCGATTATGGAGATAATTATTGATTTATTGTGTAACAAAAATGAACCCGTAAACATAATACACTGATACAATAATTGTGAGGACAAAAATGTCGAAAGGTTGCTCACCTAAACAAAAATTCACACAAATATATATTTGAAAAAGAATTTATATTTCCATACATTTTTTTTCTTCTGAAGTTCTTGCTCTTCTTTTGCCGCTATTTTTTTGTTTCTCTCAACTTCCAAACGTTGGCGCTTCCTGTAGAGTTCATCGACTTCTTCCAGCGCTCGTTCATACACCAAATGCGTCAACTGATCGGCATCACAACCAATCTAAAAATAACCTTATAAGATCAATTTGAGTATGTCTATATAAGGTCAAGTTCATAAGTCTGCAAATTTCATGCTAGTGTATTAATCTTTTTATATGAAATCTTCAAAAACCTGGTGTCTATCGTTTAAAAGATCGGTACATAAAACCAGATATAAAAATGAGTCCACGACTAACAATCTTTGGAAGAGAATTAAGAATATACCCCAATTTAGAATCTCTGTAAGCGATGAAAAATGAACTGATGTACTCTTCCTTATGCTTTTTTTAAAGCACAGAAATAACCTGAGATGGTCAGTTTTCTATAAGATTCTAACCTTTATTTACCAGAAACCTCACAGGATTTCCTACCAAGCCTCAAAAAGTTTGAGCTAGCTAGTCTCACTTATTTTTCATTATCAATTCCAAATTTTGACCTACAGCTTTCCCCTACTTCACCACTTTCAATTCCCGTATCAGGCACTGTAGATTCTCAACGGTGAATCAATACTCTGCATATAACATAGCTTGAAAGACTTACTAAAAAAAGAAAAATGAAGTGCTGACTTATGTAATGTGTGAAACAATTTTTTAGTGGAATAAAAAATGATATCCATGCAATTATATGTAACACTTCATATATGATATAGACGATCCCTTTGAAAATAAACTGATGAACGGATTTTCTTTTTTTTTGAAGGTAGAATTTTTCTCTATTTATCTATTCACGTTGCATGTAATCGACTAGTTCAGAATTTATAATCATATAAATACTTATAAAAAAAGAACTGCCTATCTATGTAATCATCTTCGAACCGATATTAGAATAACTGCAGTTTTCGATAGTAGTTCTTCAGCGTGATTTTGGGCAAAATTGAACAAAATTATGGGAATGTTCTTAGAGGACACAAATTTCATAAATTGATCCGACATTCAGTTAATGGGAAAAAAATTGAAAATTATAAGATTGCAATCAATTTTTTGTATTTTTTCTTACTACATGCATATGAATAAGCAACTTTGAAAAATAATCAGACATACCAAATAAGACGAATAGACGAAAAAATGAAACAGAAGAATCGTGCCTTTTATGGAAGACTAATCCATCTATTTCATCTTATAATAATTTAAACATAATATTTACTAAGAAAATAAGACCTGGAAAACTGAAAAATTTCCGATCAAAATTCTTCTTCATTCAAACAATGGAGAAATCTTTAAAGTAAAATGAAATATGTAGATCCAAACTTGGTGAGACGATGTGATTTGATTTGTGTGAGGTTAGTGCAAAAAAAAAAAAAAAAAAAAAGAAAAAAGAAAAAAATATTCCCGAAATTTAAGATCTACATGGATAAAAAAAGAAAATAAATATAAATAAAATATAGAAACATATCATTCATTCAAGTGAGAGACATGATGACCTGACTATACAATGAAAACTTTCTCTGCTATTAAGCTAATGAAATGCGATTATCGTCATGTTTCTTTGACATTATTGATAAATCACTGCTATGTTGTGGAACTCTTATAAACACACCATGTAATTTTTTAAATAAGTTTTATATTGGCGATATTCAAGCCTTGTTACAATCAGTAATTTCCTGATAATGAAAATGACATCTAACTGAAATGTTTTGGCCTGAAAAAGAATGAATAATGCATGTATTGAACCTACACAGAATATTGAATGAGAATACATTATGAAAAATTCATCATTTGATTTACACAGTAAAAATACTTTAATGTTCGCATAGAAGAAATGTATTGATTTATCAGACTTATACAGTACATTTTTTTAATGAAGAAATATTTCATAAATATGTCTTCTCAACTTTTGTTTTTTTATTGATGTGGAAAAATTTTCATCATTCTAAAATGTAAGCTTTCGCAACGAAATGTGAAGTAAAATCAAATTTATTAAAGTTACTGCTATCATCCTCCATCAACAAATTGACACGACAAATCTATTTGAAATATATATTCTTTCAAAAAAAAAAAAACCTTTAAAAAAAGAATCGCTTCTAATTCATCGACAAAAAGTAAACATAAGAGCTTGCAAAAAGATACTATTTATAACTCAAGGCGTCAAGTAATAAAATCTGATGAAATGTCCGTTGGAATCAGTAAAATGAAACAACAAAAATCACAATTGTTACAGCACAGTGTTCATAATAACTAAAAATATTGTAAACGCCAGTTAAACAAAGTTACAGTCTCAACAAATATCATACTGTACTACCATAGGATGTGCAGTAAAATAACCTGCGCTTTTATATCAACCATACTCTAACATTCAAAGTTAAAAAAAAAATGGCTCATAGGTTTAAAATCGATTTGAGACTTCACTGGATACATTTTATTGCATCACTTAGTAGACAAAAAATGCACTTACTATTTTCCGCTTCTGAACTGAAGAACCGTAATTCTCGTTCCCATTTTTCGCTACATCATCAACCTAAAATTGAACCGATTACATAATATCTGCTTGGTCATTTAATTTCAAAAGAAACCATATCATTTCAAATCTTTGCGATAACCGCAGAAGCAAATGATCGGCAGTGGTATTTGCTATGGATATTGTAGAATGTGAGTAAATTACAAAACGAAACAGAAGCCAATGATATCTGAAGAAATATTATTCATACTTGAAATTGCAATTAAAATCTCCCCAGAAAAATCAAACCAAAACTTACAATATTTAGTCTGACATCCATAAATTGATGCGGTTGCAAAGAATTTCTTATTGATAAGCATGCACGATAATTATAGGCAATTAAGTCTGAAGAAAATAGAGTTTCTCGTATTCAATAACCGTGAAAATGAAAAATTTTTTATATTTGCAGTGTAAAGTGTAGGATATTCCACCTGAATTACTCGAAAAGCTGAAAAAACAAAAATGCGGCACTGATCGGAACATCTCAGCAAAATTAAGATATTCGAATCACATATGTGTATATATAGTTGATGTATGTGTATTCTTATGTATATGTATGTATATATAATAAAGAGAAGGAGAAAGAAAATATTCGAGTCCTTTGTCTTGTTTTTCTTTCGTGCTCTGAATTTTAATATTTGGTAAAAGACAAATAGCTTCAACTAAGAAATGAGCGAACATCTACACAAGTCGGCTTGACAGAAAACAGAACTTGTATGCGAATGTAATGCCCCACGTATTTGCAATCTTATATTTGAAGCAGAAGAGCGATTCTTGTTTTCATTTGACGGCAATAAGAACAATGATGATAGCTTAAAGACCAAGTTGAATTTGCATCAACGATCAAATTTTAAAAATGGCGCTTATGGATGGAAAACATACCGTACACCTATTTGTAGTTCGCCTTTATCTCGCTTCGTTCACGTGATACTGAACAAACCACGTGTCTTCACGCAAAACATACGCGACTTGCCACAAAATAACCACAAATTCTCCACTTGCGACACAAATGCCCACACCAACTAAGTGGAGGCAGGCAGAGCACACGTTTCATTAACATTCATCTTACATCTTTCCCCTCTCTGCCTGTCTTCTCGCTCTTTCTCCCTCTGCTCTCCCCAAATGCCTCTATCTTCGCTGTCTATATTCAGTGCTCTAAAAGAATCCTAAAATTATCGATTAGCAGAAGCTACAGTATCTACTGCGACAAAACAACGTCGCGAGAATGCTTTTAATTATTGTAGCATTAGTTTCACATGTCGTATTTAGTTATACGTGAAAGTCAAATTACGGAGAATATTGTGCGATAGAATTTTGGCGGGTTATGTTTGGGAGATGTTACAGATTCTTAACTGCAAAGTTGTATCATGATTCAGTCGTAGTAGTGATTTAATCGTAAAGCTGTGATTGAGTCATATAAGCCATAATATAATCGAAATCTATGACTTAGTCGAAGATCACTAATCATAGTGATAGTTGGCATCAGTTTCTGTTATCAGTTGTCATCATTACGCAAAATACTTCGGTTCTGAAAAGTCTCTTTTCAAATACTTCCATTTTACATTTTATGCTGGATATCATCCTTGCTTGGAGTGAAATATTAGATTACGAAATAGCGATATCTGTTGGAGGATCACTCAGAATCCATCGATTTGTGAATCATCAAATATCAACTATCCTAATCTTAAAGGACTGCGGAAATCTTCTTCAGAATACGATATGTCGGAATAACTGAATAAAAGATGATTCATACTAATATAAGTAGAATAATTTTATCTTTTCCTTTCTCATTTTATTTCATAAGAAGTTAAAGATGATAAACGTTAGTAAAAGTTGTTAATTTGCAAGGGACTGAAGTCCAGACATAATTTCGACACTGTTTGAATTTCTAATATTGTATAATTTTGGATGATGTCATAACTTTTTTTTTGCAAGTGTAATAATGGCCTCAAATGCGATGTTTAATTAGCCGGTCGAAAGATCAAACCCATCAACGGCAGGAAATGATGCAGTCATCAAAGTCGGCGCCCACTTTGATCGATGAGACCTCGTCCTGGATTAATGATACGCAGACAGCGCCAGGGCATGGACTAAAACAAAATATAAAGGCAGCCGACGACCCAAAAAGATCATTGTTACAGTTAACTTCCTGACGAGACGAAGGCGACGAACGGCTGACCTGGATTGACACTATCCACAGACGAACTTCCCCCTTTCCTTTCTTTACTTTTCTGTAGTATCTTGTGTCCGCGAATACTGGACGACACTTCACTTATTATATTCAAAAATACTTTACCTAATAAAGTATTTAAAAATCTTTATTCAATAAACAAATTTTGCGATACGTACAGCATGAATACGGTAGAGATTTTCAACGCCTTCATGTGTTGAATAATTCAGGTAGTTTGAATACTTCAGAATCAATATCAATATTATTCCCGAGACAATTTTTCTGTTCAAATCCGGCATTATCATTCCGAATATTGAGGCAGTCGTGTAATGTGTGTTTCAAAAATAAATGCGTTACATTATCTGGTGTCGTAAATATCGTATACTTTCGTAATTATTTCCGGTATCGTAGGTCCTATATATCTTCATCATCATATTATCACTATCGTATTTTTTCGTTTGTCAGTTTATATATTCGGATTCTACGTAACAAGTCACGAAAATGTCGAAAATTCTGGAGGACTTAATGTTCGTTTTGGCGTCTTTTTTTTTTCTTTTTTTTTCATTTCTTCTTGTTGTGCTGTATCTGGTGTAGATGTTTTAATTGATTTAAAATTACATAAACATTTTCCTGTTTTGTCCGTTTACTATATTTTATAATTTGGAAAAAAATTGGCAAAAACAAAATATTGCAGCAGAATAACAGTATGTAATGGATAGATGGCAGTAACATAGTAACATATGTGATTATAATAACATGATAGTAACATTCTCAGGTGACGAATAATATTCCGAGTGGTCACCACAGCGTATATGTTACGGCATATTGAAAGGTAATCTATCGATAGCAGCATTTTCAGCGCTATATAGAGATAAACACAGTGGAGATCTATTCATCCATCTGCTTAAGTTTATTTTACATTCTAAACAAATGAGTAAACAGCAATATTATTTTAACGAGAGGAAATCCGCATGACATATTTTTGAGTTAATCATCAAGTTGATCCATTCATGTATTCTTATTTAGTTCAAAGTTTTTATTTTTGATAATGCTACTGTTAATTTTCTACAATAACAAATGCTCGGAACAAGTTTTGAAACAAATTCTGACCGTACATAAATTTACGAAATGATTAATAGTACAGTTGGGATATGATATACCGTAAGGATATTAGTACATTCGGAGTTCTGGAATATATCAATTGAATAAATATTACAGTGCCGATTAAAATTTATTATTGACCAGTCTTTATATTATGATGAATCAAAAAATCGGAGTTGGACTCTACTCATAAATTGTTTCAAAAGGCAATCGATTATATCAAGTGAAGAAAACAGTGGAATTAAAAAATCCTATCTTTTACAGGAAGATCTCATGTTTACTCCATTCCCTGATGATGATCTTCGCAATAAAATTACATTCCTGAAAATATGCTAAATCTGCACAATCGCAAAATAAAGCATAAAAATCCCAACTGTAAGAAGCTATATGAAATTAACGGTAATACAAGATTTTTGGCTTGTTCTTCTGAATCGGCAAAAGATGCGAAAAAATGTTTTGATTTGATATAAATCGCAGAATCTATTATATATTTTGTTTCAAGTATTTTGGATTGCAAGTCATATGCTTGCATTGAAATGCCGTTTTTCCGATGATTTCTCCAAGGATTCATCTGATTCGAATTCCTTGAAAATCACGGGGTTCATGGGTAAGAAAAATCATACCATCTTGGTTGCGATGAATCAGCAGATTTAGTTAATTGATACTGGTTGAAATCAATATGTTCTGATAATCTATTTTGTTTCAAAATATATCAATAAAATATTAGAGGATTTCTGCATATATAATTTTTGTGTATAGAGTTGCTTTTGGTAAAGTTAGAGCGATAAACGAACTTCGAGACTTTTTATTCAAAGACAAAAGTATTATTAATTGCTTATTCATGCTGTTAAATGAAGACTGAATAACTTACTGTGTTTTCATACGATAAATATTCTCTTTTCCATTGCAATTAATCAAAATAACTTAGTTCTCTTTTTCTGATACTACATTAGCGAAAAGAATGCAGTCTCTTTAATTGATTGCTTATATGAGAAAAATGCCAATGAACATAATGTTCTGATGATTTGAACTGAGCAGAACTTCTGAATTTCATTTTTGGCTCACTTCATATATTACATTAATTTTTCAAATAGTGGGAATGCTGAAAGATGACTGCCGGAATAACCAGAAGATTTTATACTAGAAATATATTGAGTAAACAAGATATTTTTGCATTATATAAATATCTTAATATAAACATTATATAAATATCTTGGTATAAACAAATGATTTGTGATATAAAATTGTTTTGATAATCAAAACAATTTTTACAGTCGAATAATTCTCACATGATTCATCATTTAAGATGAATATAAATGAATGTTACGATATCTAATGTAATTCTCATCTTTGTTTATATTTTGTTTATGATTATTCAATAGTAAAATATCGTTAAAACCTTCGATAATCAAATAACTTTGTCAAGTGTAGTCAAATATCATAGACTAATGCCTATGTAAATGCTCAGTTTTAAAACTAAGCTTGTATACGATGTCTAGAATATTGCAAGCAACTCCTACTATAAAAAAGATTAAAGTTATCTGTTCGTTTGTTCAAAATTTAAGATCTCTGAAAATTCCTATCTATTGCTTTGAAGTCTTGGCACAACACTGCATTCGAATACGCGAATTTTTGTATGTTTTTTATATATACGCGCTGCTGTAGCTCTTTGGCCAAAAAAAAAAAAAGAAAAAAAAAAGAAAGAAAGCGCATCTTTCTAATGCTGGGGAAAATTAATTTCATAATGCTGGTGGATTTATAATATTTTTTTGTTCCATGGTCTGTATAGAAATAGAGATTGTTTGGTTTGCCGACTTCAGAACGCGCAACATATAATTGTTCATGTGAGAAGCAATCCGTGTCTAGATCTAAGCCACGTAATTCTAAAAATTGGCCCTGAGCTTTTTTGATGGTGAATGCAAATGCCAATCGAATTGAAAACTGCAATCTCTTAAGTTGAAATGGCATATTTTTTTAAGTCATAGGAATACGAGGAATAAGAACATCTTCATCTTTGAAAGGACTTGTCAAGATTGTTGATTCTACGACGTTGCTCATTAATTTTTTTACTGCAAGCCGCGTGCCATTTCAAATTTTTCGGTTGATTGACATTTCGCACCATTATATTTGGCACGCCGATTTTCGATTGCAGTACGTGCGGTGGCATTCCTGCAGATCAAGTGAATTCAAAATTCTGTTAAATTAACCGCTTCATCTTCCACAATAGTGTCGACGGACTTCTGTGTAACTGTCTTGCTTTGAATGTTAGACAGAATAATATAGTTAAGTTCGCAGTTCTTGCCCGCAAGCAGAACTCGTTCACTAAGTCAGTCGTGATTCTTGTAATTGATTTGAATATTAGGAAATACTTTTTTAACCAATTCTTTTGACGTCACTAAGTTGCAGAAGTTATGAGGATATGAGAATCGTCCTAAGATCATATCAATGGGCACCTTTCCGCTCCCAATTTCCAGCAATTGATATGAGAATATCTCAGCTGATCGATCGTTTTTCAGCTGGATACCATATTCATAGTTAATTCTAACGTCTTTACGTGTCGTCACAAAATAGACTATTTCTGGCAAGCATTTATTTCATCTGCTGATGTCGATCGAAGAGTTACAGGTAATGTTTGCCTGAAATCTGCTGCAAACAATATCAATGCGTTCCCAAATGGTCTGATATTTCCATGCAAATCTTGCAATGATCGACAAAGATCTTCGACCGATTTTTTGTGCACTGTTGTACATTCATCCCAAACAATAAGTCTGCATTTTGCAATACTTTTCCCAGCCGGATATTTTGGAAATGTTGCATGTGAGAGTTTCAATGAATTACATGCTCAATGGCAATTTCAGAGTGGAATGAGCAGTTCTTCCACCTGATAGCAATGTTGTAGCTATTCCGAACGATGCAAGAGCTAAGGCTATGCTACTTTGGAATCGAATTGTTGCAGAATCAATCTAATTAGGAATGTTACGGATGTAGCAGCTCTCGGGCACCATTTGACATCATGTTCTTGCATCGCTGCCAGACGTTACCGTGTGCAGCATTGGTATTTATAAAGCGGCAGCACAGCTGGCAGAAGTCTAGAATAGAAGTGGTTAAGAAATTGTTACAAGAAATATGATAAAGAAAATATGTCATATAAATTCGCATACTAACTCAAAATTTTTAAATTATAAAAAAAAAAATCATTCACTTCCAATACTTACTGTCGTTGCCATGCATCCGTGCGGCATGCAAGCACCAAGTTTTCACCAATGTGAAACGGCGGTCATAGCTGGATACTTTACAATCTAAATATGAATATGAAGATAATGCTGTTTTAATACATTATTCAATCCAAAAGAGTTAGTACTTAGTCACTTAACAAGAGTTCCGAAAACATGAATTTTAAGGAAATCCATAACAAATTTGTCTTCATATTTTAGAAATTTTCAGAGACACATAATCTCTGTGATAGGGATCACATTACCTTCACAGTAAGAAATACATACCGACTGAAACGGACCTCATCGCATGCCTAACAACCGTTTAGGGTCCCCGTTGAAGCTCGTAATTGCTTCAAAAATTCATCTGGCAAACCTTCAAGTTTCATTCAAACGAATGAAAGTTTCCGGCATCACCAGCTGTGTTGTCGCTGTTGGTGCGTCCTCCATCGGCAATGGAACCCTCACGATTCTTGACCGCCTGAAATAAGCGTATTCAAACAATAACATAAATAAGATATCTGCAATATCTCTAATGGGTAATAATATTCGTCAAATTTCGACTTCCAAATACAAACAACTACACTCTTTCTTCATTCTAGTAATGAAAATATATATTAGTAAATAGGAGTAAATAGCTAGGATTAATATGATTTTAAAAACTCACAGCTGGAATTCGCGGAAAAACAATCGACCGTCTCCGTCTCTAACACCAACTCTATCCGTTTCTATGCCGACTACTAGTGCTACTAATTCTTGAACTGGGGATTCTCCTGCCACCTCTTCTTCGACTTCATCATCGATTCGGAGACTCCTGAAACTTTGGAAGAGCTTCGCCAGCTCCTCATACTCGCTATCATCCATATTTTATCTTCCTCAAGAGTCAATGGGAGAAGTAGCCGGTTTTCGTCGTCGTCGCTCTTATCTTTCTTGGAAGTTCGCTATCCATCTCCAAAGTAGTCATCATGCCGAAAATCGCTCATTTCTGTGCAATGAAATAGAGATACTTCATTTTGCAACGTGCTATTACTTATCCTGACAAATGTTCGAAAAAATCTCATAATCTTGTCAAGACCAAGCTAAGATCCTTCTGCATAATTCCTGATCGATAAATTAAAAAATTTTCAGCAAAACAAATGAGAAAAAAACTGCAGCTTCGCATGCAGGCAGCCTATTTGTTGAAGTACTGCGGACAGCCAAAATTGGTATTGTTGGCTCATATTCGCACTTGTCTTTCATCTCATAGTACAGAAATACCATTATTAGCCTGGAATTTCAAAAACAAAATTCGCTTCATACAATATTCAAATATTTAATATCAAAATGAATCATTATAGAGAACTAATTCAAGTATCTTTACAAAGAAATAACGAAAATATATACTGTAAATCAAAGAAGTACTGTTACTCATTAATCTGAAATGATTAAATAAATTAACCAAGGCCATTCTTTCTATACCACAAGGTACACTAACTATCCCGCTCCCACTATATCCATTAATACTATATTTCTACACACAATTTCAAAATCGCAAGTACCTTTCATGTTGCATACAGACTCTAAACGAATACCATCTAATGAGAGCAAGATATAGATCCAAATGAACACTCTTTACAGTAATTACAATAATCGAAGTTTTTATTCATCACTTTCTTCGCCATCTTCCTTCATAACCTCGGCAGTGTGAACATATAATGTCGAGGTTATGGAGAGAGATAGGGAAAAAAATGCATAATGTGATAATTCTTATCTATTGTTGAGTCCGCTATCTACCACTTATCAAATTTTGAACTTAACGTTACCCTTCTATATTCTGACTTTGTAACATCTATCACCTTATCTTACATATTCCTTGTTAAACATCTATGATTTCAAAATGGTGCATAAACCTTAACAACTCTATCATCTATGAATATATATGCTAACATTGGAAATAGCAAAAGATTGAAAAAAAAAAAATCTTTCTTCTACTGTCCTTGAAATGTGAACATAATTATGTGGAAAAGAAAAAGAAAAAAAACGATTACATTAATTTTTTATGCTACCTCAATCCCTTATTCCCTCACAACAAACCTCAAGCTTATACGTACATTAAAGTTTATATGAAACTAAGTATTCAAACTCTTTATAAGGTCAAAAAAAAAGAAACGAAAGAACAAAAAAGGCGCACATCGAAAGTATGAGGAAAAATTACTTGGTGCCACTTCTCCTCTCCCTCTCTTCTGCCACAAGATATTAGATTTGATTAAGGGATGAAGAAATCACTGTCGTTCATTTATCAAATTTTTTTCATCTTCTCCGTATTAATTTGATGCAACCAACATTAGTCACAGATTTCTCTTTCCTTAATGTTAATAGTCCCGCTATTGTTGTCGCGAACTATCGCGATACTCCAATCAAATTCCAAATAAATAAATAATCAAGCAAATTCCTCATTGTAATTCAGTGTAACCAATATTATGAATCATTTTACATTCCTTAGATTTATTTCCCATGCTTTTCTGTTCTTTTCTATGCTCACATCTTTGTATTCCTGTGATAAGGGAAATGCCATTGCTGTCACTCACTCACAATACTCTCTAAATTCACATTTTTGTGCATATTCACATGCTAATCTTCTCATTATATCTTGTTACGATGCTAATGTTGTGCTCGGGTCTTGACAGTTTCCAGTGATTAATATAAACCACTTCGATCTCCATTATATATATATATATATATACCTGGTTGTATTAAGGGAATTACTATCTTCAAAATAAAGATTTTGTACTTCGGTGTGGACACGACCCAATTTGATTTTACACGACTTACCCCAAATCGACTTTACACCACGTACCCCAACTAGACTCGACACAATTAGCCCTAATTCGACTGGACGCTACTCAACCAACTTGACTCGAAACAACTTAACCCAACTCGATATAACTCAGTCCAACTCGACTCGACGCATCTCTGCTCAACTCGCCTAGATTCACTGGTGGTAATTGGTATTGCTCCACATCACTCACCACGATTCAGAAAGTTCCACAACAATTGTCTCCAGCCACACTCCATCCACACCAAAATTCTTCAAGCTATTTTCAAATTTCTGATATCTCCTCATTCCATCTGGGCTCTAAGACAAGTTCTAAGACAAAAATGATACATAATGAGTAAAAAAATCAACAGAAATCCAGTAAATGAATGTTAATATCGACTTCAGTAATTCAATTCTTATCCAAATCCTTGCACAACTTTGGCAGTGCGCATTAGATACCAATCATTTTCAAAATGGCATATAGTGTTGTGGAAGGCTTGCTGTTGGGTTGAGTTGTGGATGGGATAGATTTGTATGAATTCCTTTCTTCACAATAGCAGTAATCGAATAACAAATAATTGGCAGCACAGTAGAAAATCAGGCGTGTAGTGAAGGAAACTGGGTGATGTGAATTGGGAATTTAAAGCGGAATGTGTATTGGGAACTTGGAAAGGAGCAAGTAGCCTAAAGTTATCCAATTAGAGTGAATCCAACTCGAATGAAAGGTTTTGGAATTTTGTAGGGTATTTTAACTATTAAAAATTGGCGTATTGATTTATAATACGATTGATAACAAAATAATAATGAGAAAGTAACAGTTTTCACAAAAGGAAAAATATTGTGATAGAGTTTCATTGGATACAAAAGATGGGAACGGATATTAAGTACAAGGTTAATCATTTGATTAAAATTATCTTAGCTAAGATTGGAAAACGTTCAGATGAATGTTGTAGATTAGCATGGGAATTAGCACACATTAACCAATAATTTTTACAGATTCATTAGAAAATTCTACAAATTTTCAACAATTTGATAATATAATTTTCTGTAATAATTAGTTTTAGTTGGGTATTAATTTCGGTTTTCCCAACGCATAGCCTACAGCTTTATAATCCTATGCTAACAAATATGGATACATAAAAAGACTAAATAAAAAATTGTCTTTGATCACCGTACGTTTTTCAATAAATAATACGTTAAACAAGAAATTATGGTTATCGTAATTGATTGATGATTTAAAGAAGTTTTCGAAATGAAAGAAAAAAGCAAAACTTTGTCGTGAAAATGACTTTTTTCTTCTATACTAGGATTCGAGAGAATTAAGAGGAAAAAAAAGGAGAATGAATATTTTTCATATATCGAGGGGCTATTTCACGTTTCATTATAAAAATAATGCTCATGCGAGTTGAATGAATTGTCGGGAATTTTGAAGAAATTTCTTAGAAATTTGTTGGGAGAAGTCTTGTTGTATGTAACTGGACGACGACTGTAGAGAGGGATAAAATAAATACTTTATCAAAAACAATAGGCAATATTACAGAAAATAAATATTTTATCAAACACAATAGGCAATATTACAGCGCGATCAACATGAAATAAAATGAAATATGGAAAAAAGGGGGATTAGGAGTGATGAGACTGAAAGTTTCGTGATGTCGATTGAAGAAGATGATCCTAGCAGACTGAATTATGGAACATATTTAGTAGTTTGGAGTAGGAGTGGCATCAGGCATATCCCAACGATCAAAAATTTCGATTCAATGCAGGAAGTTATCTAAGCTATAATTAAACTAAATGTTTAATTAGCACAAAATTGTAATAGTTGATACATTGCCGAAATGAGTTTAAGACATGATTGTGCAATTAATCTAGCAGAAGATTATTGAAAAAATTACCGAAAAGAAATTTAATATATAATTAGTCAAATATGTAATTGCTTAAATGTCTAGAGAGCAAGCATTTCGAATGTTTCAATATGAGTATCCAACAAAAGCAATATAAAGATAATCAACAAAAAGCCAACACAGAAAAAAAATGAACGCTTACACCCCAACGCAGAAGTCAAAGCTCTTAACCAAACTTCCCACATCCCCCATCTCCAGATTCGCCTCCTTCCGCAATATCGATAATCCGAATTATGGGCAGTAAAATGTTAATCCTTTTAAATTGTTCGATCTTTCCATCTCTCTTAGCCATCCTTCTGTTATGCCGACTTATTAATATCTCTGCACTAACCGTCTTCTCATCCCTTCCATCTCTTTAGAGCCATCCTTCTCTACACTGACTCGTCTAATCTATCATACTTCACTCACCGTCAATTCTAAAAATGGCACGTATCTTATTATCTTATTATTCATTGAATGCATTTATGTTTACATTAAATATGGAGAAAGATAAATGGAAAAACTCCGTTTTCCCTTTATAAATTATCAAATGATAATCAAGGATATGAAGGATTCAAAAAAATTTCAAGATTAGAAAAAAGCTTGTCATCAAAAAAATAAGAAAGATATTTTCACGTCGTCTCGAGCGAAATCCAAAGTTAAAATAAAGAATACGAATAATTTATTGTAGTTTTAACTTCCTCATTTAATTGATCAAGAAATTGCCAAAAGAGAAAAAAAAAAAAACGAGAATAAGGAAGAAAATTTCTAAAACTTATCAAAAAATAAAGTAAAAAATTTCTAAAAAATAAAAAAGAAAAACATTCAAAGATCAATCTTATGCATCCTTGATTCATTTCTGACAGAGATATATTTTTGATGGTGCAAATTCTGTCGACACAGAAGCGATAGTTTCCTAGTTCTGTGTAACAATTCTAGCTATCTGAGCATATAGGAGAAATGTTCCGCAAATATTTGGCTTGTATTGTAAAATCCGTTTATTTGTAATTTTTTTAAACTTTATTTCAATACTTATCATTATATTTCAGTATATTCAATAAATGTGCTTAATATAATTTGCTCAATTTGTTTTTTTTATCACATGGTATGAGAATGGAAGTAATTTTACATATAAATGGTTAGTAAGCATTATTATTTATTACGCAACAGTAAAAAATCAACAATATCAATAAAACAAATCTAATGATAAATTTATAAAATAAAAAAGAAGAAAACGACTAAAAGAGAAAACTAAAAAAAACCCGAGTCGGAGCATTAAACCGCTCCCGTTGACATTTCTATATAAAATGATAGAAAGAGCAGTTAGCGCGTGATGATAATGCGCACTTTTAGGCGCGCGAGGGTCATCACATTGAACCTAGCTTACTTTCTATTATTATGGCTAACCGCATCTTTTACCCAAGAAGAAGTGAGAGAGATGGGGGGAAAAAGGAGAATGGCAGAATAAAAGATAGGCGGAAGTAACTTTTACTCAAGAAGGAGAGAGAGAGATGGGAGAAAAAAGGAGAATGACAGAAAAAAAGTTGGGCGGAGCCAATAAATTCCACCCCTCACCTATTTTCAGTTGTCACGGACGTGACACGTGAAAAAAAGTAACCATATTTATTCATAAAGAAAGTCGGTTGGAGTACAAGGTTGTTTCAAAATTTGAAAACAATCGGTTGAGAACTTCCCGGAGATCCGTCGTAGGTAACAGATAGCATTTACATTTTTATTTATATAGATAAGCAAATGCTTTTTAACCTAGAAGATTTAATTTAAAAATTTCGTGAAATTTATTCAAACATTATTTGAGCTTTTTGAAATCAATAATAATGAAAAAGTGGATGCTACTTTAGAAATGACATTACTAAATGAATGAATTTAAGTTTATTATAATTTCAGTTTGACTAAATTGAAATTACTGCACTCAATTTTTACATTATTTATGGACTTTACCGTGATTCGAAAAAACAGCATTAAAAAGTGATTTTATCATTTTCTTTTTTCCTTCCAAGTCCTGATAACATGAAATTCCAAGTATATGTACAATCTTTTATGATTTAAATTATCCGACGTAATTAAAAGACTTTCAGTGTTCCGAAAATTACTACATATCTTTCAAAAATTAGTCTAAAATGCCATTGTTTGTTATTTTCAGTTTTCTCATTGACAGGTTTTATATCATGTATTATTTTATTCAGCTGATTCTCAATATAAACTGAGAGCGATGTTATTCAAATTTCCTAATTTTAATTATCACAATACATTCTCCGCCCCAAACATAACAATGAATTACTCGCTAAAATCAACGATTTTAATATACAAAAAGACTAATTTAAATAATTTATATATTTTATAAATATTTCGAAAAATGAGGATTTTTTTTATCTTCTCTATTTCACTAATAATAATTTCAACTTACAAATTTTCTAATTCTGTAAATGCCACATACGTGCCCTTATCAATTAGAATTAAATCTTATAAAATTAGACTAATAATTTTCGTAATTTCATGTCGTTTTTTTTTTTTCTTTTACAAATTTATTGGTGCAAGGGTAATATCATATATATTTATTGAAATCATTTACTTTATTTAGTTGACATTTACGAGATTACTATTCAAATTTTACTTTTTTTTTTCAACACAAAACGCATCGCATCATATGGAATACGTCAAAAAATTATGAAAAAAATACCGAATTTTTCATTTTTCTGCATCTGAAAGGGAGCAATCCAAAGAACTGGAATATACAATAACAATGTCACAAAAGATTATAAAAAACAAGAAGCATTCTGAAATTAGTCTCGAAAAATAATTACAAAATTATATGGATTCTATCATCTTAGCTTCCTTGATAAAAAATGACATTTTTCATCTTTCAACTATCACCTTCGAATTCTTTTTTTTAATTGCCTCAGCAAATAGAAAGGAAATTCTGGAAAGTTATAAAACATGTGAAATAAATTAGCTAATATTTCACGTTAAAGTTATTCTTCAATGATCGATCTACTCTATTTTTCACATAAAACGTCTTCTTACAATTATAATACATCTCCTTATTTTTTTTTATCATATTTAGTTCCAATATTTATCTTATTTAATCCGACTCGAACATCAATATCTAGAATAAAAGTGATATTTGGACATTTAATTCTTTCTAACTCAAGAAGATCTAGGAATAAGCAACCGCTTGATTTATAGCTTCTATGACGAATGTGTAAATTGTTTACTACAGATGGAAGAAAAATCTTCCAGAATTTTGGAAGATAAAACATGTGATAAAAGTTGAAATAATATTGCAAATATACCATTCCTCATTAAACAATAATCGATCTATTTTGTTTCCTATTAGTTTGTTTTTAGGTGGCACATCTTATTCTCACATTATAATATCAGCGACTATTATAATAAATAAATTTTGTTGAATTTTTAACTTTTCTTCAGAATTCGATTAGAAAACTTCCTGTAAAAGATATTAAACCTAGAAAGGAAATATATTCGGGAGAAAATGAATGGAAATAAAGGGGGAAAAGAAGTTTAAAATACGTTCGAAGACTAATCACAACTGAAGACTGCTTACTTTTTTCAATCAATAAATGTTTTTATTGTAACGAATGATAGTTTGCAGCAATATGTATTATTTAATTACGATAATTTAGTCGTATCTGTAAAGAATCAATGTAATATTTCAAAACGACGTCAATATTCGAAAAAAATCCTAACAGCATTGTTGACGAACAGATAAATGTACGTAGCATTTATGCGTAAAATAGTAGTTCAAAATGCGAAAAATATCTTAGAATCAGTGATATTTTTGCTAAAATTTTTTTACAATTTACGTAAGACTACAAAAAATTTTGGCGCTAAGGATAACCAGTTGAGGTTGATGGTTGATAATGCGCCTGCGTATACAAAGGATAAGGCGACTGTTGCTGTTGCTGTTGTTGCTGGTGATGTTGGCGGTGTTGAAGCTGTGGTTTTGTAATCATAAATTTCATGTCATATGATTGTTGTGATGATGAAGATGGCATAATCGCAATACCCGCTGAGCTGATTCCCGTAATTATTTCACTCTGTAACGTTTAAATTTCTTTTTTTTTTTTCGTTATGGCATCATTATCTAATCAAAAGAAGCACATGAACTTATGAGTCTATACCTGTTCAGAAGCAAGACTTCGAAGATCGGTAAGTTTCATCAACAAACGAGAAAAAATATTCCGCTGCTTCGGTCTTAGGGCATCAACATATGACTGTAGTGCTGAAGTATAAACTTCCTGAATATCTTCTACTGATTTCGGTTGAAGTAAACCAGGTCGATCTGAAATAGAAATTTTAATTAAATTATTAAAGTAATCATTGCTCGTTGAATTACCAAATTATTCCAGTTTCTGGAAATCTTCATTGTTACAAGAAAGTTTCAATATGCTATCCAGTACTACGCAGCTTAGAAATTAAGCGTGCATCACTTTTATCTATCTGAATATCATAATTAGTGACTGCTGATATTATAAAGTTGAAAGATGCGAGATATCAATTGTACATTCTTGATGAGAATGCAATATTGATTCTCAGCAAAATTTTCAGCTTCTTGCTCAGAATCTTTCTTAGAATCAACTGTAATTTTACCAAAACAATTATTCAGTCCGTTTAAAAGCTTAAAGAACATCATCATTTACAATTTTGAATTCTTCCGATCTTTTTGAATAGCAAAAGAAGATTCTTACCTTGACCAAAGATTGTGAAAATTAAAATATAATTTACAGATGCGATAAATTCAAAGTGCTGTTCAAGATTTTGCGAGATATAAAAATAAAATATTGTATTAAGTTTAAACAATTCACCAGAAAAAATGGCGATTGCAGTGAGCAGAACATATTCCGCCTGATGCAATTGCATTTTGGATAGAGCACGAGCAAAATCAAATATTAAATCAGCTAAAGGTCCGATGAATTCACGATATTGTTCACGATCGTACCGCCATTGTTTTTCTTCATTTCCGAGGACTACTTTTTCATCGAATACATCATAACAACGTGATGTTCGTAATACAAGTACTTCCGTCTTACAAGTCTGTAAATTCAAACGAGATGTTGAAAGTGTTTTCTTAAAGTATTCAAATAAAACGACTTGAAATTTAGACAACGAATATTTCCATCAAAAGTTTAATGCAGCTTCTTATATCACTTTTAATACCCCCCCCAAAAAAAATAAAATAAAATAAAAAAAATAAAAATAAAAAATTAAAATATTCAAAATTTTAATTAAGCAATCATTTTCATCAGAAATTGAAAATAGCTTTTAATAATTCAAATTTTGGATTAAATATTCTTTCTACTGATAACAAAACCTTGAAAAATAAAAAGTAAGCAGATTTATTAATTCGTTAATGCAAAGAAAAAAAAGAAAAAGAAAAACATTAGCCATAATTTTATTGGAAAATTAATTCAGTCATTGCTTGAAAAGTTAATTTTGAATTATAATGACAGAAACGATTCCTTTAGTAATAAAGTTTTATTGATGATTGGAAGAGTATATCTTCTTATATAATGCAAAAAATTATCAAAGAATATCCAAGATAATTAATCACAGGATTATTCTTTCTTTGCTTTTAGTAGAGAAGAATATTCGATACAGATTGTGGATTGTTGTAGAACCGTCACTATATCGTCTGAGTCGCTCTAAAAACTGATGTATTCTGGAGAAATTGTAGCCAAGAATGATTCTTCGCCAAAATCCAATTCTTTATATCTTTCCGGGGATCTTCCTTCTTTCCTGATCACCAATTTGTCGTGTTATGCTTGGTTGACCGCGCTTTCTTTCCCTTTTGATCAAAGCATTTCGGCGGGAAATATATCTATCTTTTGTTATTAAACATGTTTCTCCTTTTGCTACTAAACATGTTTATAGTTTCGGCGAGAAATACGTTTGTCCTTTTAATTATTCTTTTGGCGGCAGACATGTTTACTGGCTTGTTGGTCGATTTGGGACTGCGCTTTTTGAATTTTACCACTCCTTATTTTACATTCATTGTATTTTTCGGATTTTTCCGACAGTCATATTATTATGACAAAACCATCCCATATCCAGGAATTGTTGGAAACCAGTAGCTCTTGTGTGATTTTCAAGATTCCATTAATCGAAGATTAAAAGAGAAAATCTTTCCATTGATTCCATTGATTAAAATTCTACTGATTAAAGATTCTAACCTTGTGTAAAGTACGTTTATCTTCATCGGAAAGTTTGCAAAAACCGGGCAAATGCATTGTGAATTGATGAATCAACTGTAAGCTCAGAATTGTTAATTCAGCAAGTTGTTGATAGGAATTGCCTACTTCACTGCGTTCCTGGAAAAATCATTAATTACACTTTATTTTTTAAAATTTTGTCTAATCTCAATTGCTATCTCTTCAATTTCGAATAATTTATTGTTTTTAACAATATCATTAATAATATTACTTTCTTTCTTTCATGTGTCTTTCTGACTTCTTCAGACAGATAAAGTCCAGAAATCTCCGCATTCTAATTTCGTTCTTACGACATTTAAAACGAGAAAAAATAAGATTGAAATGCTCGAAGAGAATTAATAGAAAAAAAATTTTTTTCTGGATGGCACAATTAAAGAACTGATCCGACTTTTGTGCAATATTTAAGATAAATGAAAACATTTCAGATTTCGGATTCGATTTTAAAAAATTTTATTAAAATTACCGAAATTTTCATCAATGTATCAGTAGATGGTGTGGCAAATTGTTGATCGATGGTTACAATTCGATTAATCAGTTCTCTGGTTTCCACTGATAATGCTACACAATCATCTGGTGATTCCGATGAGCTAACCGCTTGCTGTGGACTGGCACAATTTACTTTACGTTGTTGTTCTAATGTTGTACGTAATTTCTGCTTAGCTTCACGTTTGATACGGCATTGATCCTCCGGAATCACAACTAAAGGCACTCGCGAATCAGCGCGTAAACCTAAATTTTTTCGAAAATCCTAATGGGGTGGTGCAAACTAAAAAAAAAAAAATTGAATTACATGCAATCAAACATGTCAAACGCTAAACTGATTTAGTGCAATTTAGGTATTTAGAAAGGATAATATAAACAGTTCAAGCTTCAAAACGTCATAAATTTTCAGGACGAAGTAAATTTCCGTTAAAAGTAAATAAATATATATGAGTGAATAAATCCAAAAAAAGCAAAAGTGGGTGAAAAAATATTTAAACATAAAATAATATAATCGTCATTCCAGACATGCAAAAGGTGCAAAGTATTTCGAATGAAAATCTATTAATTTAACTCTTTTCTGTGATAGATATATTTATTACTTCCTGAAAGTTGACCTCTTTGAAAGGATTTACAAGATTCACTGATGAAATGATAGTTCTAAACAATAAATCGTTGATTGCTTTATCAGTTTATTTATGGTGTTGGCAAAAATAGCAACAAAAAAAAAGCAAACTTTCTGCGATAGAAATTTTAAAGATAGATTTAAAGAAATAAAAGTTGATAAATTGAAATTTCGAAAAATTGAATTTATACATGAAATTTACGAAAAAAATTATCCTCACGTTCAGGCCTCATTCCAATTTCCATACATTTTTTCAATCGACAATGTTGACATTTTCGCCGCATATACATATCAATATCGCATGATTCACCATATTTACAATGATAAATTGCTTTTCGTGTGACAGAACGTCGAAAAAATCCTGGAATATTTACAAATTTATTTTTAAAAAAATTTTTATATAATTCCCGGCCAAAAAATATTTGCATTTTTAAAAAGTGTAAATTTATAGGTAACACACGTACGAAAAATATGCAAATGAGAATATTAAGCAATTATAAATAACCTTTGCATCCTTCACATGTAAGAGCATTATAGTGATAACCAGATGCTTTATCACCACAAACTAAACAAAGCTCTTCGGTGACACTATGAACGACCATACCACTTGATGATGGCAAAGATGGCGATCGAATTGTTGGGCAATTGCTACTATTAGACCTTTTCTTACTTCGATATTCATTTTCGCTATGAGCCTGACAAAAAAAATAAAAGGTGCTATTTTTAGAAACATATTTCTTTAAAAAAAAAATGAACAGCAGAAAATTCTCCCTTTCTCACTATCGCAGAAATTAATTAGCAAAATAATTAAGACTATTTCACTTATATAATTTCAATTGTTTATCTTTAAACTTACTGTTAAACTTTTGTGTTTAAAAACTAAGCAGTTTCAACAATTTATTATAAATTTTTAAGCTTCCAAATTTATTTTCAAAAAAATGGGACGATTGATATATTATTAATCATAAAAAACAATTAAATATAAATGTTATTTTACTTTTAGCCTCAATGAGATTCGAAATTCAATTAGAAATTTGTATTAATTATTTATTTATGAAAGTGATGAGAACTGATAAAAAAAAGCAATGCTTTTGATACCAAAATTAGAATAAATATATATGAAATAAATAGGGAATCAAAATGAATATAAAAATAAATGAAACCAATTTATGATTCAATTAAAAGAGTAAAAAATCCAATTAAAAAATTCGTATAAAAACATCGCTTTATTTAAAAGTATGAAAAGTCTTGCATCAATTCAGATCATTTTAGTACAATAAAATTACATTAGAAATATTCTTTTTCTTTCCGAAAAATAATTTTGAAAAAATTCAAAATTGATTTTAAAATAAAAATTCAAAGGATAAAAATGACGCTTTAAAAATGGGTTTTCTTTCCTTTAGCAATTAAAAATTTTGAAAAGAATGAATAAAAAAAGACATTCTGAATGACTATTTTCAAACTTTCAAGGTCAAAAAATGATACGCTTTCACTGAAAGAATAAATTTCATTTTAGCCTACTCCAAATTATAATTAATTATATATTTCATATTAAATTTTAAAAGTTTTAAAATAAGTGATGATAAATATCGGGCATTTGATTAATTTAAATTACTTTTTCTATGCCAATAAGAAAATAGACTATACATCACAAATTCAACTGATTACAATCAATTTGAAACTTGCAACTTGCGAATTCATTTGATGCAGGAGAAAAATTCATCTCATCAATTAAACTCATCGATGCGGAAAGGATGGCGAATTTGGCATGGTGAGTTTAATTAATATAAAATAAAATAAATTTCTATATTCATCTTAGATGTGCTGATTCTAGTCCGTCCTTCTGATTTCGGTCTAATTTTTATCGAAATCATCAAATCATTCTTCTTTTGCGGTATTTACCTGTTGCTGTTGCTGTGTTCCGGATATTGGTAAAGCAATCGTTGTACAATTGGCATTTCCGGAATGAATTTGATGAAATCGTTGAACTGTTACAGTAGCTGACGGTGGTGTTGAGAGAAAGGATGTAGCTGTCCAGAAATGATCATCAATTTCAACATCTGCAACACGCTGAAATTAATTAAAACTGTTGTTGCGATAAGAATGGATAAATTATCAGAGTACTACCAGCTCAAAATGACCTTTATCTCCTTTTCATCTTGAATGAAACCATATTTGTAATTAAATATAATTCTGCAACGAATTCTTGAATTTCAATATTACTAACAAGTTGCGATATTGAAACTATGATTAACAAAAATTAATCCAGCTAGATTAATAAGCATTGTGTGATGATGATAAATGAAATATAAAATTGCAATGATAACTTCTGATAAGTAGTTTTTAAGATCGATTTATAATCGATCTATGCAAAAATTTGTTGATAATGTAATTATGCAAATTTATTTATAACAGGAATGCTGAAATCGATTTTGAATCCTATTAATTATAAAAATAATAATTCAAAGCTAAAACTAACCTGTACGATAATGATTCAATGCTTGTGTGCAGAAAATTTCTTGCGATGTCACCAATGCAGACTGTTGCGAATGTCGATGATCAGCAAGAATTTGCGACGGTTGATGATTCTGTTGTTCAATTCCTAGTGGTGCTGTTGCTACACATGCTGTAATTGGAACTGAAGTAGTTGACGAAGGTGAATTATGAGTTTGCTGTTGTTGCTGTTGTTGCTGTTGTTGTTGTTGTTGTTGTTGTTGTTGTTGTTGTTGTTGTTGTTGCTGCTGCTGCTCTTGTTGTTGTTGTTGAGAATCGGATATCCAACTTGTAAGAGGTGGTAACTCATGATATGTTACCGTTGCTGTTATCATCAGGATCAATTCCTATCGATCACCAAATTTTTGATCTGAGATCCTGAATCTAAAACATTTTAAGAAAGCCCAAACAAAATTGGGCAATTGTCACCTATTGCAGGTAAATTCTAGCGAAAATGAAGGTGTATAATTTAATGTCGAAATAGATGAGCATCGAGAGTATTCTCCTCCTCCTCATATTTCTTCTGATCATTCTTTGTCGCATATTGTCGTCACAATCATTCGCGTGACCTTGAAACGGGAGCTAACCCTCTGCTAGGCAGGTACCGACAATCTTTCAAGGTCTTCTCCATCATGCAATATCGACACGTGTTGTTTCAAACTCCCGGCCCTTGTTGATGCCATCTTCTACATCATCAAAATCATCCATCCATCCATTCGTCCCATTCGGTACAAGCGTATATTACATACCTGCTGTAAATTTTACAAAAATTTCAATTCTATTTCATCTAAAACTTTCACTCATCAAATTTCTTCAATTCTTTTAGTCATTTATAGAAATCAAAAAACGAAAAATTTCATGAATCACCAACAATTTTCAATTTTTCATTTCATACTAAATCGAATATTGAAAATAATTTCATAATATGAACTTTTTTAAAATTATCAGAAATTTCCAAGGATTTATTGTTAAATTTCCCGAATAAACTTGTTTTTTTAGAAGCTTGATATATTCGAATATATTCGTTTCCTCATTAATTTGCAAATAGCACTTCTACTTTTTTTTAAAAAAAAAAAATGGCTAATAACAGACTGATTTCCTTGTCATCTCAAATTTTCATTGCTAAATGAATGAAATTTTGCGCGAGCTAGCAGAAGTTTAATGTCCTTCAACGATTACTTGCGCTACGCTTATCTGTGGATACTAATTTTAATTTCAAGAAGAAAAAGAAAAAGAAAAATTAACACAAACCAGTAAATGGCTAGCATATTTGCTAATAATTTGAAATATTATCGGATTATAAATAGTACTGACAGAAAAGTGGGATAAACCTAACATTGAGAAAACCGTTAAAATTCGTTAATTATCAATTACCGCATGATGTCCTGATAAAAAATCATGATATAGGGCTAAAATGATTTCCTCAACAATCCAGAGCTTATTTCGGCAGCAAAATAGAATCTAATGCAGAACTAAAATTCTACAGCCAAAAGGAAATGAAAAAATTCAGTAATTTAAAGAAAAAGAAGTCGCTTAATTTTTCGGATTAAATAATTATCCAACAAATATTTGTATGAATTAATTAATTTGAACTAATCCATTAAATGAATTTACCAATAGCTAATCTACCAATTTTATCTCAAGCATTTGAATAGAATAATTATTTTAATTATAGTCGAAATAATCAATACTACTTCGTCACTTTATTTCGTCACAAAATAAATAATTGAAAACAATTACAATTTCATCTTAATTTTACGAAATGAATGTAGAAAATGGGAAGCAAACAAACAAAGCAAAATCAACAATATTAGAACAAACAAAGCAAAATCGAATAATATTAAAAGTAAAATATGTAAGTTAATGCATAAGTCTGCAAATAAAATAAATGCACTGATTACTTCCGGAAAATTAACAAATTATTCAATATCATATTATTACTAAAGTGAGGAATAATATAACCCGCATGAAGATATTCATTACTTAAAAAGAAGATATTGATAGCGATAAGATATGTCAAATAACGATTAAAACGTCTATTCGGCTTGTAAAATATATCGTTCATTATAAAAAAAATGAATTTCCATCTCCTTATATACAAGCAATTCAAATATGTAAAATTCTCTATTATTTAAAAATTGATCAAAATTATTGCTACAAAAAATTGATGAAAAAAATTATCATCTATTAATACGTAAGAAAGTAAGAAAAAAAGTGAGAAGAAAAATAAATACGTAAGCAAAAAAGAAAAAAAAAACAGTTACTAAAAAACAGTAATTCTTGTGGCTGAAACATTCAGACGAAAAAAAAAAGTACAAAAGAAAGAAATAACAAATGTGAGATAATAAAAACAAAAACTGGCTAGTTTTTTTTCTGTGAAAAATGCATGAAGATTCAATAAATGCAAAAAAAGAGAAAAAAAAATTGAATTCAATATAAATAGTAGTAGATCATAACTAAACAAACAGAAGTTTTTATTCCGAAAGTTCAAAAACAATATAGCTCCTAGCACTATAAACAATCTTGAACGGTGCAAAAGCTTCCACACGACGTCCATTTAGCACATCCAAAATTAAATCACATAACGATTCACGTTTTCGATTGGCGGGATCGTGTAAATCCCACATTGCTCGATAGCTACACTCTGACCTGCAAATGAAACAAAATAACGCAGCTCTTATACAATCGATATACAATTCATTTTCGAAATATTACTGACAAAGTTTTGTGTAGCCAGGAAAAGAAGAAATCAATCAATATTGCTGAATCACCAATATATAAATCGTAATTAGCATTGAAATTTTAATTTTCCTTTTCTACCAAATTTGAATTCCTGTATTAATTTCATACATCTATTATGACATTAACTTTCATTTAATTTGAAAGTAACTAAATTTACAAACTCGCTAGAAATGATTTTTGCACAGAAAACGCAACTCACAATTATCTCTGTCAAAAATATAAAAGAAAGCGCACAAAAAAAGAAAAAAAAAATTATGTATGAAAATCGATTAAATGCAATTTCATCTTTCTTCCAGGATTTTCGTGAAAATTTTAGAAAGTAAACTTCTAAACTTATATTTCGACAGAATTCCTCTAAAAGATATCGAGTAAGTAGAAAGCTTATTCTGTTCATTTCATTATTCATAAAGTGTTAAAGATTATTTTTGAAACTTAAGTAATAATGAAAACTAACCTCGACACATGTGGATCACACCAATTTGGCTGAAAAATGTAATAGTTAACACCCATTTCTTTTAAAGCATCATAAACTTCTCTCAACGGTTTTCGGCTAAATAATGAATAGACCTTGAGCGTCCGATTTCTGAAAAAAAAAAAAAACAATTCAAAATTATGACAAAAAAGTTCCCAAAGCTTAACTTTTAAGCAATTTCACAATCATTTTATCTATTTATGGTTGTTTAAAAAAAAAAAAAAAAAAAAAAGAAAAAGCTTTTAAGTGTCCTCAAATGCATACCAGAAGTAGTTAAAAGTAAAAACATTATACAAGGTTAAATTTAAAGCTGTTGAAAACGATGCGTAAAAATATAGGACTTATTTCAGAAAGAAATTTTGATCTACTTAAGATCAGTTAAACACAATTCTTAATTTTACTAAATAATGAAAATGAAAGAAGTTGTTGATCAATAATTCGAATTAACACTTCAAAAATTTTATTTTGGAGACTCAAGTGAGAAGATATTTAACTCACCACCCAAGAAAAATTAGCTAACAGGCCTATAATATATTGTGAAATCACGCACAAAATCCTCATAGATTTCTAATAACAAGTAATACCTCAGTCCAGCATCTTCATAATGAGGGTGATTCACGATCGGTCTTCCGGTAGACAATTTGACATTGGCCATAACTGGCATCGGACCAGCAAAAACTGAATCTGCAAGTTGTCTTATGAAAACGTGATGAATAATAGATTTCATTTAATCCATTTGAATCCATAACCAAGGTGAAAGGTCATGAAAACCTTTGAATATTTCAAAACAGAAAACTTATGGAATTTTATTCATAAAAAATACAATACCTGATTTTGTTTCACTTGATATCCAACCAAAAAGTGCTTCTTGATCCGGATTACTATATTCTCCTCGAATTTCCCACTGCCTTTGTATATTTATCACTCCTTGATAAGCCATAGCTGCTAATAATGTAACAGTTAAAATTTGATGCATCCATCCTGATATTTTGCAACGTATAACATGTATCACGAACTGAAATATTACAAACAATAAGCTAACGAAAGATGTTCAATCATCCATTGAAATATATTTCGATAGTTTCAAAATTATATCATAGAAATATTGCCCATGGTTTCTTGGAATAGCTTAGATTTATTATGTTCTTAATCGTAATCATAAATTAAGGATAGCTACAATATGGAAGAGGCTGGAAATATCCAGATATTCCAACATAATATCTATATCATAAAATGTCCCGATTAGATGATTCCATAAGAGATTAAAAATGAAAAAGACAGAAATGCTAAAACAAGAAATAGTTGTCCAAAAATGAAGAAGCTTTGAAATGCGCAGTCTTAATATTTCATTATTTCATATAATATCAAAAATATTATAAAAAATTAAATTTACCTCAAAGTTAGCTAAAATTGCCACACTAATACATAAATGAGGCGTCATAAATAATTTCAAACGCATAATAAGGCAGGCCATAACGATGAAACAAATACACTGAACGATATTATAAACGATCTGAAATTAAAATAATTTTCATGTTATTTTTGAAATCTCTGAATACAATAGGGTAAGCCTCCTTCACATACTTTTTGATCCATTTCAAATCCGTCTTTTTCTATTCCTAATTTTTTCGTATTTTCGTATTTATATTTTTTCTTTTTGTATTCTTACATGCACATCATTCTGTGTTTCGTTCATCTATCTCATAATCTGATACTAAAAAAGAATTTATTACTGTAAAACAATTCCCATGTTAATGTATTAAGTTGTAAGTGTTGGACATGTTGTTATCCTAATCTAAATGATTACAGAATCTTCAAGATGAATGGAGTAATAATTTCACTCAAAAATGTTTCGCTTTTAACTGAAAGAAATACCTCTGCACATGGTTTGATTCGAATTTTATCACGGTACATCAGCGGCTCATAGAGTACAAAAAACATGAAGACAAGAAAAATTGATAAACCCGCAGCTGGGAACAGAAGCGTTCTCATAAGATCTATTAAATCCTGAAAATTTGTCAATTTTCGGAAATCATAAAAACTTTCCTGGAGATATTATATATATATATATTTTTTTAGTCTATTGATTAAACAAAGATGGCAATGTTAATTTAAGTATGATTATAATGTTTAAAAAATAAGTCTTATACACTGCCTGTAAATCTAAGAAAATTGTGATGTAAAGTCTTCCACAAATTCCAATTGATCATCTTGAAACATATCTGTGTTATAATAATCACTCATAATTAAACTTTAAGAACAATTTACAATAATCTAACTTTTATAATTTACCTCGCTTCCCATAAAATCGAATTCTTTGGCGCACGTGTATAAACGTGTATGAAAATTAGCAAATGTTGTAAATTTGGCACGAAGAAGATCCATTATATGAGCCTGAAATTATGCAAGTGCCAATTTGAAAAAATTTCTTTTTCTAATACAATCTAAATTAAATAAGAATTCAAAAATCTTCTCGAAGTACTTTTTTTTTTATCACAAATCAGAATTATCTACAGAATGAATAAGAAAATTACGTCATCCTCCACATGCATCAAGTGACTTATAGTTAATTTTATACCTCCAGTACCAGCAATAAACAGTATGCTATTTATAGTCATATACAATGGTCGATTAGTAATACGATATAAGTATCGATCCAGGAATAAAATAATCTATAATAAATAAATGAATATTTGGATTTTTTCGAATTTAAATTCGTTTTGAATGGAAATTTAAAAATCCGAAATTTCTCCTTAAATTTAGTATTTAAAAATAAATGATCGTTCAGAAAAAAAAAGCTTACCCATAAAGTGATGATGCTAGACAAATAGAATGATGTGAGCAGCATTTCATTACCAAATAATAGCACAAATGCAGTAAAAAATGCTATCTGTAATCAGCTGAATTTAAACAATACATATTTGGCATACGAACTTTAACTCAACTGACAGAAAATATTAAATTTAAAAAATTTCTTTTCAAAAATTCATATTTTTGAATGAAACATACCGAATGACCACATACAATAGTAATCATCGTTCCAATCGGAATAAAATCAAGAATAAAAGTAGTGAAAAGCGAACCCATCTGAGTTGTGAGCGCAAATGCAGAAAACTATAATTATAAAAATTTAATAAGATTTAAAAAAAAATTACAGCAACATTCTCTCTTTCAGAATTCTGAAAATATTCTGTAAGCATTTTGATATCTACAATGTTTTTTTTTTTTTAGAAGAAACTAAAGACTTCTATATACCTGCCAAAAAAGCATAAATGTAGTTGTAAGACAAGCGATTAGAACAGACCATAAGAGGCCTTTTTTGATATGTCTGAAAATCATCTGATAATTTGCATCTATATTTTAACATGAAAATCATCTGATAATTTGCATCAATATATTTTAACATAATATATTTGCAAATGAATTTCAACAATCATTCAAAATAATCGAGTTGGAATTTAAAAATTTTTAAATTTAAAAATATGATTAAATCTACTATAAAAAATATCGAATTCTTACCTTAATACATATGTAACAACAAATATCTGAGCTAGAAAAACGGGATAGCCAAAAGATTCGCGAAGTGGTGGAGTCCATTGTACTCTTGTCGCTTGGCCATGATTGAAAAAGAAGCAGCAAACTGCGACTATGCCACCTAATATTGTGTCACTGAAATGCAATGCGTATTTATTATTTATTAAGAAATTTTATTTTAAAAATTTGAGAAAATTCAGAAAATTCTTTTTTTTAGCAATTTTCTTTATTTTTGAAATTTGAGAAAATTTTTTTCTTAATGACTGAATACAGTCTCGGTAATAAGGAAAACTGAACATGCGAAAATATTAGATTTAATATCCCATGATAAAAAGAAGCAATCAAATAAGACGAATTATTTCTAATCGTTTTACCAAATAAGCAATCAAGTAAGATTTAATTACATCTACTACTGACTAAAAACTTTTCTTACATTTTGTAATATTATTATTTAACTCCAAAAGTTAGACATTAATATTTAAACCATGATGATGTGGCTTCTGATGCATACATAAGTTCAGATTATACATGATTCAGCTCTGCACTGTTTGCTTCATTTCATAAAGCTTTTATATTTACTTTTTTTCAAAACGAATTTCTGAATCCAATCATTACAAAATATTGGAAGATAAGATATTTTCGATTCATTATATCCCATTTAAAGGAAAGTCTCAAAAGTCTCTATAGAGCTGATCATTGCAGAATTGATTCGGCTTTTACGACTGTCTTACTTACCGAAATCCCAACAAAAAAATCACTATTTTATAGCATCAACTACTTCATATTAAATTGTGTAAGAACGAAAAACTCTCTTTTTTCACAAAAGAAATTACAACATAAATGAATCTTAAAGCTTGGAATAAATACGCTGAAGTAGTTTTCTGAAGTATTTCAGAGACATAACTTTTACAATGGACGTAGAAAATATATTATTATCAACACATAATCAAACCCTGACACTTCTTTATCAAGTTTCAAAGCAGTGAGTAATCATATCGATAACGATACAATGAAACGATATTATATTTCCCCTATTTTATGGTACAGAAAAATTTTGTGTTAATATTTTCTCCTAAGATGATTACCTTCCCATGCAAAAAGAAAATTTATTTTTCTTTACATTCAACTTTGCTATTTATATACATGAATTTACCTTTTCTACTACTCAGTTATGTTGTTTACGCATATAAATTTACCTCTACTTAGATTTACTTATACTGTTTATGCATATAAATTTATTATTCTTAAATTCAATTATGCTACCTATGTCTTGACGAATTTAATAACATTATTTACATTACCTAGTCAAATTTTCATTCCTGCCTGGTCTGTCCATTCTTTTCTATTTTTTTTTCTCATTTTTCATATAAATATACACATTCGCATTCACACAGTTCAAGATAATTCTTTCATACTTCTGAGCAACAATAATAATTATTATCAATAATAATAATTAATAATAAATAATAATAATAGTAACTAATAATAAATTAGTAATAATAATTAGCAACAAAAATTAGTAATAAAAATTAGCAATAAAGTAATAATAGTGATAATTAACAATAATAATAATCAGACCTGAGTAATACTCCAAACAAAAATATTGTTGCAGCTACTGTACTCGCTAAGGCGAAAACCATTGTGACATAAAAATAATGCTCATTACCAATCCCTGAAATTTTAATTTGATCAAGAAATCGAAAAAAACAAAAAACAAAGAACTATGGAATCATATTTTCTGCGTGTCTTTTCAAAAAATTTTAAAAAAGTATTAATTTTCAACAAGTATCCAAGATGATAAGATTATAATAGAATAATAAAATAATTATACTTAAATAAATGATCAATCTTCATGAATAACCTTCACAGCTGACCACAGGTGGTAACACATCACCTCGGTTGACTTGCCAGCATCGTTCCACCACCCAGTCACTTCTATCAATTACCTTTCTAAATAATTTGAAAGCTATACCTAAAATTACCTGAAAAATAATAAACGATAATTAAAAAGTTTACACTGTCTTTCATTATTACTATTTCAAAACTCCAAGATTTTAATTTTTTTCGTAGATTTCCGCCACAATCTAAATCAAAAACTCCTTTATTTTCTATGTAGTTTAGAAATTCCAATAAACCATCGATTCATAGTCTTAAACAGATATTAAAAGGCATATTAATTAATACTAAGTAAAATTAATTAATAATCAACTATTTATTAATAGCCCTAAACAAAAATTTGCATAAATGAACCATATAATTATTCACTTCACCATTATCCCGATGAAAATAGCTCAATAAGAATAATTCGAATTAAATTTTTGAAAAAATTGAAGAAAAGAACTAAATTTACCTCAGGATAAAGATTAAAACGCTTCAGTGTATTAATAGTATGACCATATTCTGTTATATTATCGTTCGTTATTTGATTTAGTCCTTCCAAAAAAGATGGTTCACCAATCAGCTTCTTATAAAACGAATAATATAATCCCTAAAATAAATTAAAATACATAAGCTATCAGAGTATTACTATATCATAATAAGAATTTTTTACTATCATAGCCTTCAATACTTATGACAAGATTCATCGCAATCTTTCTGGAGAATTGTTATCTTCTAAGAAGGTTTCTGATGTGAATAATGTTTAAAAATAAATCAGTGCGTTTTGCTATATATATCCATGCAATTACAACTTTACTATACATTTTTTGCGTAAACTTATGATGATAAAATGATTAATTTCATTTGCTTTAAAGCTAAAGATTTCGAAATCTGTTATACATATTAATCACCAAGGTTACGCGATATTTGACATCAGCTATGTTAAAGTAAACAGGAGTATTTTTAGATTAACAATATTCTTACATTATTTCCTTTCCTAGATTTTTTACTCAGTTAATAATCAATGATTTGTATGAATCGATTTTTAAATAATATTTTCATAAGATTACTAATCATAAAAATAAAACAGTATAATAAACTGAAATTTCCATCCGTATTACTAACAAATTATGTTTATCTATATAAATAAAAATGTAAACATTCCCTGTTATGGCTCACGGAAATTCGCAAGTTCACTGATTGTTTTCAAATTTTGACACAACCTTGTATTCGAATAGGCCTTTTTTTTTTATATTGCCATACTTACTTTTTTTTCATATGCCACGTCCGTGGCAACTAAGAGTAAGTGAGGGGACTGAATTTCTTAACTCCACCCTGCACGTCGTCCTCATGTGCGGACTGAATTCTTTGACTCCGCCCCTCACCACGTTTTCATGAGCGGACAAAATTTATTCACTACGCCTACTTTCTGCACTGATCGCAGCTACTTCCTGCAACGTTTCAAGTTCTTACAGATTGATTTAAAACTTTCAAACAATACTGCATTCGAATAGGTGCATGTTTTTTAATAGGTAAGACGAACAGTTTAAGCTTTTTCGTTTGTTTTTTGCTTTTTAAGGAATGTCGACATCATTATGGTGTATGATGAAATGTTTTGTTCGGGCAATTTATGAATAACCTTCCTGATTTCTAATTTAGATCATATCTTGGATTGTCTTTTTGTTATAAATGTTAGTTGTTCATTTTGACACAACTTTTATAATCTGACTTTATGATAAAATCAATTCAAACGAAATAGTTGATGTAATATGCGCTGAAATACCCCATGTCGATAAGGATTTGCACGAAGGTGCGACGAAAAATATGATACATGAACTGTTGCGGAATTAGGTAAAGCAGTTAATTATCCAACAGAATTTTTGAATTCACTCAATCCACCAGGGATGCCACACAAGTGCTGCAAAAAATCGATGTGTCAATTATCATGTTGCGAAATATCAACCAGTTTGCAACTGCACGCGGTAGGCGGTAAAAAAAAAATTAATGAGCAACGTCGTTGAAGCAATAATCTTGACAGGACTTTTCAAAAGTGAAGGTGTTCTCATTCTTCGCATTGCTATGATTCCAAGGAATATGCCATTTCAATTGAGAGATTAAAATTCCTCATTCGATTGGCGTTTGCAGTCATCATCAACAAAACTCGTGGCTAATTGTGCGATTTAGATATAGAGACAGATTGTTAGGCAAACCAGAAATCTCTTATCTACACAGATAACGAACAACAAAAAATACTGTTTATCCACAAGCACTGTGAAATTAATTTTCCCCAACATTAGAAATTCAAGTTCGACAACAATTCGGGTTAACAAATAGTTGAGTTCGGAGTTTCTAGACTCTTTTACAACAACAAAGATCGACGCAGCAATAGCAGCAAATTGACAGTCGAGGAATTTTATTCCTCTCTGCAAATGACAAATGAAGGAATAATCCAGTGATTAATTTGATTGGATATTCTCAAATAATTTCGAGAACAATTGGGGTACATCAATCTGCTTTAGTCATCCAAATAATGCCTCGAAGAAAATCAAACTTAGGTTGTCGTACTCGCGCAGAACGAAATTACTGTTTGACTAATTGCAAATCAAACTGAAGAACGAGATCAGCGAACGACGAACAAGACAAAGAATGGCTCAAATGAGAACAGAAGACATGCAGCCAGGCTTGAGAATGCATGGTTGTCAGCACGTCGGTCATGTTCTGCAGCTTCAGATCTGTTTTGTTCTGAATAGAATGAATGCGAAGAGTTGAGAGTAGCTAAAAGACGTCAACAAGAACCTACAATCGTTTTGCATTCCGATAAAACTCAGGTGATGATTACAGTTTGAGCCACAAGTTTTCATCTGCACTATGGTTGAAGTTTGCCCTTATTGAAAGACTCTGAAATTTAGAGAAACGAAAGGGACGAGTTACGCCGCTATAGAAATTAAGTTCCCTCGATTTGGAGAACCGCCAGAACAGTGAAAAATTCTGCTAACCGGATATACTGTCGATTCAAAGCATTTCTTGTCCTTCATCAGGAAATAAAATTCCTAAACTTCTGCTTCTCAATGACATCGTATGGCGCAGAAATCGTAACAACACAATTCATGCAAATTTTCAAAGTGAAAGGACAAATTTATCATAAAGTCGGCTCCCTGGTTCCGTTCGAAGATGGTCAACATAAATTCAATAATCCGACAATCTACTTGAATAGTATTCTTCTCTGTCAGCGACAAAGGAAATAACCCAGCGATCAATTTGCCTGGATATTCTCAGATAATTGTTTGATATTCTCTACTGCCTAGATATTCTCTGATAATTACGAAGAAACAATCTCCATCAATCAATAAAACTTCTCAACAGAATTCATCTCTATCACACAAGACAAAAAAACCTCTTCACACTTATTGCTGGCCTTGCCTGATCGCAATAGCAAGAATCAGTCTCGAATCCAACAAAATTACGAACTAAATTACAAAATATCAGTTTTTTTCCTCAACACTAGAAACATGCGCTTTCTCTTTTCTTTTTTTCCACTTAAACAAACTGAGATACAGCAACGAGTGTATATTTAAAAAATATCAAAACATGCGCGTATTCGAATGCAACGTTGTGTCAAAAGCAATAGATAAGAATTTCCCGACATCTACGATTTTGAATTAATTTAGATAAGGCGTGTGTTTAAGAACTTTCGGAGATTTAAGATTTTGAACAAACAAACGTCGACATTTTTATTTATATAGACTAGTTGGAGCTGGACAAGCGAAGCGTAACCGCCACTATAAACTAGCTGAACCCGAACATGCTACGTATTTTATGAATATATTTTTTATGTTTTTGTTATTATAGCATAATTTATTATTTCAGTATAATCGCTATCCAAAGACTTAACTTAACTACTGTGAATGAAACAAAATAACAGGTTATACTAAAAAGTTGAATCTGTCCCAAAAGTTCCAAAAGTTAATATAATATTACGTAGAAGCTACCGATATTTTCTATTTAAAAATTTCAGATGCAATGAAATATTTTTACCAAATTATATAGCGAGAAGCATAATTATTGCTCTAATTATATGAAAGAAATTTAAGGAATCATAAATTAAAATATACAGGAAATTCTTTCCTAAATATTTTTTCATTTTTTCTTTTGAAAAAAAAACTGAAAATATTGCAAATTAGACAGCAAGAAATAAAAACAAATTGATAAGCAAGAGTAAAAATTTGTCCACACTCTAAAAATTTAATCAAAAATTACACAATTTCCTGTTTACGATTGAAATTTATTGTTCATATTTTCTCTCCTCCTCTTTGTTCAACTTTTTTCATTAATTATAATTCAAACTTATATTTTATAAATATATTTATAACAATACTTACTTTGTTTGCAAAATTTCAGATTGTTTTTTTTAGTTTATTGTTGATAATTAGCATCTTTTTTTTTTTTTGGAATATTTCATTCACTGATGAAATATCTTTTATTTTACTAATTTTTAATCATCATAAGAATCAAAAATTCTGTTTAAATTACTATTGAAAATCAGCTAACAAAAGTAGAAAAGTGAAGTGACACAATGCATACTTGAATTATATGTCATAAAAATGAATTGTATTTTGAATTACATATTTTAAAAAAATCTATCAACATGGTCACGATAATCATAATAAAAAAAAGTATTTAAAAGAAAAAATGAAAATAAAATGATTCCTTTTAGTTTGATGTGATTGCCATAGATGAAAAAAAAAAAAAAAAAAGTGCTTCAATTTCATTTTTCTTCAAATTTGCATTTAATTTCATTGCTCAAATATCTCATTTCAGCTTTTCATTCTTGACATTTTTTTTTTTTTAATTTTAGTGCGATAAATATGTGATCTGTTTTCTGCCTTTTAAATGAATATTTTGAGCATTCTTTTTAGTGTGAGGGGTAGCATACTGATGGTTAAGATTCGATTTCCAAAAAAATCTCTTTAGTTTTTGTAAAATACCATCAAAAATGATTCATCCATTTCTGAATTCGTCCGCACCTTTTCATTGGCTAATTTGTCAGTGATATTGATGATAAAATGATGAATACTTCCATATAAAATATTGATTTCATAATTCACTAAGTCGTAAAATCTCAAAAATTTCTATCTGCTTATTTCTGCAAGTTAGAATTTCTATATGCTTATTTTTGCAAGTTATAATTCGCATCTAATGGAAACGAACCGTCTAAAAATACAAAAATAGCCTTTTAAGTTAGATAAATCATTGGAAAATTATTGATCAGTAATAAGTATATATTATGTTCATTCTTTTACAGATAATATATGTTATAACTATCCGTTTGAATATCAGGTCTACCTAATTATATTGCATTCATCTATCCGTTTGAATATTAAGTCAACCTAATTATACTGTATTCCATGCAAACATCACTACATTTCGTCATTTTAAATGATTTAGGTGGCAACGCTACCGCTGAAAAGATTCTGATGTCAGTTTACTGTTCATTGTCCTCTTTTTAAATACTTAAAATGGCTATAATCTTTTCAAATATGTTCAAATGTAAAATTCGAAAGCAATCTACATTTCAAATATATTTCGATCATTGATCTTCTTAACAAAATATCAACGATAAAAACATTATTTGCGAACTGATTAGAAATTAAAATACATTTGAACATATTTCGATCATTGATTCCTTTTAGTGAATATTATCGGTAAAAAATAAATGTTATAAATTGAATCGCTTCTAATAAAGATTCCAAAAATAAATCATACAAATAATACCCGATTCAAGAATTGGTCAAGGTCATGACCCATAGTATAACACACAAAATAAAAAAATTCCCTCTTATTTTGCTCAATTCTTAAACAAATAAATTGAATAAATAACATGTGTGTGTGTGTGTTTGTGTCTGTGTGTGCGTATATGTTTGACATCTGCGACACGTTTTCCGATATTTCATTCCTTATTGTGATGACCGGAAAAACAATTTCATCAACGTACACTCTTTTCCGATAAGAATCTTTTGTCATTTCTAGAACAATTTTACCTTTCATCATCATTATCATCAATTTTACCTCTCATCATCATTATCATCAATTTTACCTCGCATCATCATTATCATCATTCTTTTTCAACTTGCTTCTCTTAAACAGGAAAAAATATAGATTAAGAGAGGAAATATATGTATAAATTGAGAGGATGAGTTTCTTGAAAATAGTTAATTTTCTAAATAAATGAAAATAGAAAAAATTATTAACTATTGAAAAAAAGAAAAAATTCATTATTAGGAATTATACTATATTACTACAAATCAGCTCAATTCAGATTTGGAAATGATATTTTGATAAAGAAGCGTAAAATGCACTAAAACCTTAATAGTAAATTGATTTTTTTTCTCTTAATAGTAAATTGCTCTAAGAATCTATTTATTTTTAATACATTCAAGAATTATCATGAAGAAGAAAAAAAGAGAAATCGAGATGATAACAGGTTTCTTTCTACCCATAAATTGATTGAATGAATGAATTGAATGAACGAATGTTAGAGCTCTCTTAAAAAAAGAACTCGATTTTATTGTCACCACAAAAAAACCATAATTGTCACCAAAACTATATCAATTTTCATATTATCGCAGGAGACAAACAACATTTGCTTTCTCTTTTCTTTGATTCAATCATAAATCACAAAACTCTATCAACATCATCATCAAACATTATTTCTTTCTTCTTGATATTTTGATAGTGATTATTTCTCTCGATTGATTGTTTAATAATCAAACAAACAACAATTATCATAATGAACTTATTTTTATTTCTCTTCCCTCCTCTCTCTCTCTTTCTCTTCTCCTCGATTTACAATCATATTATCAATTTTCATGAGATATTGTTATTATCACTCTTATTGTTGAATCTTTTATTCTTAAAGATATCACCATCGTTGTCATTGTTATGTCGTCGTTCTCGTTACCCTCCTTTTCTCGTCTTACTTTTTGTCTAATTTGAAAACTACAACAAGAGTAAACCGAACCCAATTAAATTTTAAAGAATTTCACTTAAATTACCAGTTTCTATGAAGTAAAATTGAAATAAGTTTTTATTTAATGGGCAGAAGAGTACGATGAATATTTCTATACTTCTGTTTCTGTTACAAAAGTAATTTTGCAAAGATTAATTATTAATTCAGCAGTTCTGATTTTATCACTTAAAATTACCACCAATAAAAGTCGTAACTTTATCAGGCAATCAGTAAGAACAGAAGTCTGCAAATTTATCATTCTTCATTAATTCTTTATTTTTTCACTGATTAATTTTCTTGCTTTCTTAAATATCTGCTTTGCTTGCATTCCTTCATTACTTATTCGACCGTTTACTAGCTTAGAAATAAATCAATCTATCTATTTGACTTTACATATTTCAATTTTTTTTTTTTTTTTTTTTTTTTTTTTTTTTTTTTTGCAAAAAGTTTAGTAATAGTCTTCTAGGGAATTAATGCAACAGTTCGCATGATTAATTTAAATTTCAAAAAAAGTTTTTTTAATTTTTCCGAATTGGATTACTGCAACATTTCTTAAGATATTAATTTTCAAACATTAACGAACAAAATATACAAAACTTCAGAATTAAAAGAAAAAGATAATAAATAGTCCCGGAAAAAAAGCCCTAATTGTAAATTATACTTCCTCCTTTCAAAATGAAACAAGAAGTGAAAATATAATTTTAATATTCTATAATTCTGATCATATTTTCAAAATCTATTTATATTCATAGAAATTATATTCTAATATGTAAATTATACTTCCTCCTTTCACTTCTTGTTTCATTCATTAAAGGTACAAAATAAAATAAAGATTTTTTATAAATCATTGAAATTATAAATATACAAATGGTGTTTGTTTCAACTAAATATGTGGATTAAAACATTAATATCAGAAATTTTTAATCTTATTAATATTCTATAATTCTGATCATATTTTCAAAATCTATTTATATTCATAGAAATTATATTCTAATATGATCTCTTCAGGATAAAATTTATTTGTCAAAGTTTGAAAACCAGTCCCCATTGTTGTGATTCATTTTGTATGTTTGTACATTTATTATTGAATTGTCAAATGATAATACATAATTTTCTTTTGCGATGCTAAACACCAGTTCACATTTTCGAAATGCTCCGTTTGTTTCAGAATAATAAGTAGCACGCTCAACAAAGGCGCAATTTTTGAAAGAATAATACAGGAAATCATTTGAAAATAAATTTATTATACCTCTTTATTCATTAAGTTGTTCATTTTCAAGATTTTGTCATTTGTTTGCTTAATTGCTTCCTTTACATTTACTGTTTTAAATTAGAAACCTTACCCCAACAGTATATTTAACCACATCAATTTTTACCAAATTTTCTTTTTTTTGCAATTCTTAAGTTTAAAATGATCTTTGTCCACTTTGTTTAATCCTTCCTCTTGAAATGTTTATTTTCAAGTATTTCTCCCTACTTTTCAACGTTTACTGTCTAGCAACTATTTATACTATGAAGTTTACTGTCTATTAATTATTTATTTTATTATCAATTAAACTAAAAAAAAAAAGAAAAAGAAAAAAAGAAAAAAAAAAAACCATTTCCGTCCGATAAGCCATTTCACGTTCAAAATCGGCCAAGTGGGAAAAATGTCGATCATTTTCAAATAGTGCACCAATATGTGAATAATTTAGCATTGCCGATATAAGTGCTGAAATTGAATTTCAAAAATTTAAAAATAATCGCAGTTCCCAAAAAAATTAATAAAATGCAACCGGATTATTACTCTCGTCCAAATTCCCATGTCCTTCTTCGTAATCAACAAATAACTTTCGTTTCCTTTGCTTTTTTTTTCTTTTCTTTTTTTTTTTTTTTTTTCATAATTTAATCTAATTTTATCAGTAAACTTTCTTTTCTTAGTTTAATCTAATTTCATCAAAGAATTTTCAAAGCCATTTTTTAAATTAAAAGAGATTATTTAATGACGCATCAATCGGGAACTAGAAAATGTCAAATTTATTGCGTAAATAAATAAAATTTTGCTAATTTAATGAACTGGAAAATAAACATCCACTAAAAAGAGAGAGAATAAAAAGCTAATCATGTTAGTTAATTAAATAAAGAAAAAAAAAGAGACTTAATGGAAATATCCCAATTATCAAACGATTTAACTGTCACCTACAGCAGGAGATAATAAAATCGTTTGATATTTCTATTAAGCTTTAACAAAGTGCAAATTTTTTTGCTACATCTAAAAAAATAATTTTGAAATCGATTGCAGCTGATGGCTTCTATTAATTCTTAGTTTTTATGAAAAATGTGACTGTCCCATCTCATTTCATTATTTTATTAAACATCGAACTACTTTATCTGCCCGATATTTTCCTGAGAAAGATTTGCGCCAACAAAAAAAGAGGCCAAGGTCAAACAGAGGCCAAGCCTTTTCAATTAGTACTTTTTATAATCATGTATTAAATTTTTCCGTGCCGCTGGATGTTTTTATGTTTTCAGCTTAATAATGATTTCCTACCTTTCTAGATGGAAAGGTCATCTAAGAAAAATAAAGTTTTTTTTTTCCTTTTTTTAGGTAATTTATTTCTAGGGAGATGCGAAACTTTTTCATTAATAAATCACAACTTTCTCATCGCTTTATTTTAAATGTTATTAGTGCTCAAACTTTTATCAGAAATTTTAATTTCCGTGGATTTCAAATATTAGGCTGGAAAAAGTATCCTTTGAATCGACTGGTGATCAATAACATCGTATTAAGCTTGTCTGTCATTAGCCTTCTCTTTTGATTAATATTTTATGCTCCTTCTCGATGGGAATATTTCCTATATCTATTAAATTGGCAATATCTTATTTTCTTACTCGTTAAATTTCTCATTTTCTAATACAAAAAAAAAAAAAATGAATTTGCTACTAAAATTAATTAGTAATTACAACTAATTACTCATTAATAGCTAATCAATTCAATTTTTATTTGTTCTTGACGCTTACGGTTGTCTACGTATTTCCTTATCATTTTATGCATTTAAAAAAAAATTATTTTTCAGATTTAAACATTTCTGCTTGGAACATTGGATATTATAATTAGACGAAAAACGTTGAAAGTAATTTATGTAAATGGCATGTGCAGATTTTATCGAAAATTGCTGAACATGTTTGAATGCGCTTTAGAGACTTGATATTTCTAAAGAAAATACAAAAGTTTATCAAGCAGATCGTTACAATTTTCTGGTACGTTCAATTAAATAAATAAAAAAAAATGCAAATATCGTCTTTCAAAAAAAAAAAGTTAATATTTCGTTCATCAAATTTCTCTTTTTTATCATTAAAAAATTAAAAAAATATCGTTTAGAGTACAGCAGAATTTTTTTCTTCTTTCCATTGATCTTCTATCATTTTTAAAGATTCTATACCCTTCCAATAATTTAAGAAACTGCTATCATTTAAAGAAAAATTATTGCTCTCCCAATTTCACTACCATCATCTTTCTTTCATTCCTCAATCTTTTATGTAAAAGCCTGAAAAAATTTTTTTTAACAGCATAAAAATTTGATATTTTTAGCTTTCAATTGAAATTTCTCTAATAATAGTTATTGCTAATATTCATATTTTTTTCAACAATAGTTCTTAACATTCACATAATGAGAAATATTACGGACTGAAATTGTAATATTAGCCCATTTCTTATTGACTTATTTTATTTTGAAATTCGAATTTTTGAAATTTTTTAATTTTTATACTAAATGATTGTTCGATAATTCGGCTATACGACTATATTCACTCCTGTAAGAAAAAATGGAATCAAGAGCAATATTTTATTATTCCATGAGTTAAAATTATTTTTCAAAAATTTTAGCATCACCTTACATTGTATGGAAATCAACAACAAAATTATCATTTTCTATATCTTCTGGACTATCGATTTCTGGGGTATGCTATATTATTTTGTACAGTCTTAAATATTTTTCAATAAATTTTATCTGAATTGTGAGACAGTGATATTAATCGGATGATATTGAGACTTAGCACAATATATGTACAAAAACTTTATAATCAAATTTCCAACCAACGAAAATTCTCTCATTTGAGAAGATTAAACAGTTAAATCACCAGCAGCAAATAAACAAATAAATTAAGAGAAATAGCTTAACAGTTAAAATCATTTTTCATTCAAAAATATAATTAATCTAGTGGAAGTGCAATGAGAAAAAAAAAAATGCGGAATCTCTAAAATTACTACAAAATCAAGATGGAATATTTCTGGAATCTTTCTAAAATAATAGTTTCATGGTGACCAAAATTTGATTTAAACTATTATAATAATTCATAATAAGTAATGAATCATCGATTTCAATAACTAGATAAGAATCTATATAAATGAAGAAATTGATAAAATCTTTTTAACATGTATTTGTTCCAAATTAAATCATTTTAAATTATTTCACGATTGCTACATTTTGTACTTTTTTCAAAAATTATTAGCAAAATCGCACTTTACATTTCCTTTTCACTTTACACTTTCTAATGCGAAAAAAAATGAGCCATGTAATAACTTGCAATGAAAATAATAATTGCATGCATCTGCAAATATTGAAAGCATTCATTTGTCGACATATTCTTCTTTCGCATAAAATCAAATAAACTCAGTTTCGCAGGAAATTCTTGCAGATGTGCTGCTTCCCCGAATCAATTTAATGCTATTGTAGAAATTGTAATATTTCAGTATAGGAAAAGGCCATGCTCAATAAGCTCTCAATTTCTAGCAGAAAGTAAAAAAAAAAAAAAAAAATGAGAAGTACAGAAAATAGTGAGTGTTTAAGATTTAAAAAGGAAAAACGAGCAAAATAAGCACAAAGTGTAGGAAATTGAAAAATAAGAATTTTTTAAATGAATAAAAATAAATAGTCTATAAATAGTTTAAATTTTATAACGGCAGTTAGATTTTTGTGATACAAATTAAGTCGTTTGTTAATTTAATTGCAGTGACAACAGCTTCATCAGTTGAAAACATTTTCAACGAGGAATTGCTAAACAACGATACCATTATCAGCTCATCAAATTTCATCTTCCATTTGTTAAATAATATGAGCAGTACAGAAAATGAACTACTGGATAGGTATTTGTGTGAAAAGAATTATGCTTCGCTCAAAATTATGATTGATCGTAAACGGGCTGAAGTAAGTTAGCAAATGAAGAAAAATCTTATCAACAGAATGAAAAAGAAAGATGTTTATTCGAGATTTCAACTTGCGCTACGATAAAATAATAAACAATTCTTCAGCAACCATCACTTTCTTAGTAAAAATGTAAATTCATAAAAAGATTCCAAAAACATTTCATTCTAGCTACACATTATGTAGATTTTTAATCAACTGTATCACTAAAAGTAAGAATCTGACACTTTCCCTTAATTATTCAAATGACTTTATAAGCTTAACAAATGGTTAGCTTTAGTGTGATGCAATATTAAAGTTCAAAACTAACTTACATAGTCAGTCTTCGACGTAATTAAATTAAGAAATTGATTTTGCATTTGAATTTACAGTTGCTTCAAGCAAACGATAAATCTCTGAAGAGTTTCGTAGATGCTGAACAAAAAGTTCCGGGAAATTTTGGTGCTGATATTGATGGAACCTTCTTGAATACAACTATACCGTTAAATTTCACACAAGAACAATTTAAATATGTTGAAGCATACTGGGTATATATCCAAATTTTTTCTTTTTTTGCCTCTAATTCTTTAACCTTAATGCTCAAGCACATTTCATTGTGTTATTTCAAACTGAACTAATAAATTCAATTTCAGAATGCCACCATATATAGCATTATTCGTGCGTTATGGAATACGAAAGTTGAACAAGAATTACCACAAATCGATCAATATGCCATTCTGGAATACTACAACGAGAAACGAGCGGAACAAGAAGCAGAAGAAAATTTTTTAATTTGGTTATGGAATATGATCAGGAGGCTGTTTGAGTATGTTTTTTTAGAAATTTTTTCCAGAAATTCAAAAAAGTTCTTTTCAAGAATGTTTGCAACAGTTCCAAAAATGCTTGTTATTTCTGAATGCCCATTTAAAATTCATCCATTTAACAAATAAGAAATATGTCAGCTAATCGCAGTATAGTAAATATTTACAAGCGTAAATATGGGAATCGTAATCATATGATAAATGCTATCATCTATTCATTTGCTTTTAGTACAAATTTTGGCGATGGTGCAATGCGCTTGGCATTGCTGAACCTTATTAGCCTCATCTAATTAAATTAATAACTCCTTGATCCCTCTCATCAAATTTGACATTTCATTCCCATCTATGTATGCAAAATGAAATAAAATAACGAAGCTTATAGTGCCAGTCAGCAAATCACTGCGTTCAATCTAATGAGTATTCATATGAATGACCGTCGAAAATTCGACAGTTTGACCTTCAATAGAGTTCTTTTTTCCTTTAATCGAATAATCAAGAAAAAAAAGAAAAAAATATATAAGTAAAATTATTTTTGTTTTGTTTAGACTTCCAGAAATATATCCATATATTCCCAACCGTTTTTAAACCAACTGCAAAACAATAAAAGGTAAGAAACTATACAGAAGTGAGTCTAATTATTTTGGAAAAAAGTTATTCGTTGTTTGTTTACAGCAGAAAGAGTGATAAATTTGAATGCTATGCAAATGAGCCTAAATGTGTTCGAGCAGTGCTAAATCGCTGTGGTGCGACGGAATTGGAACGCCTGCAACAAGCTACCGATAGCAATGATCCCATGCTTATTAATGATTTTTTCAAAAACAAACTAGATGACAATTCGGAAATGTATAAAGAATATGATAAATGGAATAATGAAAATGATGTACCCGAAGCTCTCAAAGAAATAATCCGTAGCTTAAGTCAAGCACAAAAAAGGTTACTGCCATTTTATGATCAATTTTAATAAAATCTTCAAATAAATTCTTTTTTTCTGTTAGAGAGACTAGTAAGTGTTGAAGTAAATGTCATAACTGCGACATGCAATCTGCTACTGCAAATTATTCCAGTTCTATTAATAATAGAAACAATAAATTTCTTTTATATATGTACATGCAAAATTCCCGCAAAAAAAAGAAAAAAAAATTGCAGGGCAATGGAAAAATTAAGAAGGCTTGAATTAACTGATAAAATCAAAGATTTCTATCGTGACAACATTGAAAAAATAAGTCTCCCAAAACAACAGGTTGATACATTACCTATTCCTTTTCTTATTTTCATTTCTGATCAAAGTTTGTTCAAAAGCGCTGGAAATAAACTATATATTCTGGAATCAGGAATAAAGTTTCAGGAAATCGAATTGTTCTTTCGAAGGATGAATACGACTTTTGCTGGATGTTATCATCCAAACATTAAAAAGTCAAAGGAAAGGCATGTCTTTCTCTGATTATTTCACAATTCCAGCAAAAATTTATAGGATGATGGCTCAAAAGAGGCTTTGCAGATGTTATATGTGCGGAAACAGAAATAAAACTATCTGAAGCTTTCGAGGTTTTTTAAGACTTTTGCTACAAGATCAGATATTTGTGATTCGAGAATTCAAAATTCTCCAAGAAATACCATTCATGATTTGAAAACTCAAAATTTTCAAATTATAAATAGCATTTTCGGGACTCATTAGTCAATGACCAGTTTTTTCAGGATAGCTTCTTGATTTTCCTAAAAGACAGATTGCAGTAGAGACCTTACAGCTTCTCTAGATGTGATGCTTCTTACTAGCAAGCAAGACGATAAAAATATCTCATTTCAAGAATTGATTTTCAGATACGAAATTTAACGCTGAAGCCATTGTGAAATCCAAATTTGTTGATAATAATTATTATTTTTAATATTATCAATGTAATTAAATCTGCACAAATATGAACTGTCATCAATGCCTATCTTAATGCAGCCTATCTAAAATTTGATCAAAAAAAAGAAAAAAAAAATTCCGATACAATGTGCTGAAGTTCTTTCTCAAAATAAATTTCCAATAAAAAGAATATTAGTGTTAAATATTCTACTGTTTATTAAATTTTTAGAATAAATACTTAAAAACTTGATTAAAAAAAATAAATACTTCATAGCTATAATTAAAAAATCCATAATAACAAAAATAAGTAGGCCTTTCCACGTAACATTTAAAAATACATCATGGTCAAATGCAAATCAAATTTATGTTAATATATGAAAATGACGGACATAAATGCTCTTATATATGATTCGAGCAAAATTATCACCCAATTAATCGTAGCTATAAAATCGTGTTCGCGTATCTTTTTTTTGTTGCAACAATAATTACGGATAATTAGGACATAATCTTCTAAGATTAATATCAATTTAATATAACTTCAAGGTTCAAAGATCATTAATATTCATACTTAGCCATTAATAAATAATGTAAGACAAGAATATTCCTAATTATTGATAAGAATAGCACGAACCTATCAGTGCAACAGTAAATATCCAACATTTCATCCACAAATTCGATTTTTCCTCGACCATTTCTCGTTTTCGTTCTTCTTTTGCGCAATTTGCCGTTTTTCTCTTCGCTGACTTGCCCATCCTGATTTGAAATCAACTCAACCAGTGTATAAATTCGCCTGAAATCAATCCAACGAATAAACAACATCATTTAGAATTTTCCGAACAAACAAACAACGTTATCCAGAATCAATTCAATAAATAAACATTCAAAATCGATAAATCGAATAAACACCATAGAGAGTCACTTAATGAATAAACAATGTCATTCGGAACAGATAAACAATACCATTCGGAATCAGCGCAATGAGTAAACAGTATCACCCGAAATCAGCCTAACAAACGTGATCCAGAAGCATACGAATGAACAATGTGATCCGAGTTTAGTATAACAAATAAATAATGTAATCCGGATTGACGCATTTTAATAAACAGCGTCATCCAGAAGCCATATAACAAACAAACAATGTAATCCAGAACCAAATTAACGAACAATGACGTCCGAAACTAACTCTACGAATACCATAACTGAATTATTTCAATAATTCTAAATAAATTTTAAGACGATTTTTCATTTCACAATCATCTCGCGGCCTTGTGAAAAGAGAGCGACATTTTTCCGTGAAAATTGCAACCTAATCAATCCGTGGTACATTTGTTGTTAGTTAGACGGAATTTCAAGGACACCATAGTTAAGTAAACTTTCCGCTAGATACTACAATAAATGGGACAAATTCTTATCATCAGCAGAATGTTCAGGTTCCTTCATTTTTCTTAAATCTATTTAGGTCGTTTCGCGTCATCAAATTGATTTCAATTTTAAAGTATTTCAGTTGAGAACAGCTGATTTTCAGTTGATTGATCCAAACTAAGCCATTCTCACGATGTCTCAAAATATCGCTTTCTCACGTGTACAGCGAGAATGCAAAGAAATCATTACTAATAAAGAAGTTTGTTCCTCTTTCAAAATATTTACATCAGCATAATTTTTAGCCTAAAAATTGGTACTGTTGACACTGTTCACATAATTTTTGCGCTATTTCTACATATTCAATAACCGTAATAATTGGTGTAACTGAAGAAAATGATAGATACATTGCATAGAATAGTTATTTAGAACAAGAAAGCATGATTTAATGAATCAGATCACTTTTTTTTTCAGTATTTTCTTCAAAATTTAGACAAGAATTTTATCGATTTACTTGGAATTCAAATATTTATATAAAGCTTTTAGTTGGCTGAAACGGGCGTAATGATTGAAATCCGAAATGATTCGCTAACAAAAATACGTGGGGAGATACGAGGCCCACCAGATAGTCCATATGAAGGTGGTACTTATGCTTTGGATATCACAATTCCGGACGAATATCCGTTCCAGCCACCCATAGTAAGTATTACTGTCGCTTGAAAATTTTCAGAAGTTATTTTATAATCTAACTCTATTTTTTCTTTCCTCTCTCTCTTAAAGCAATCTAATTATTCGGTCAATGGCGAATGATATGATTAAAGTCATTGAATCCTTTTCTATCCTGTTTTCAATAAACACTTGGAATAAAAAACTTTTTTTCTCCCTTACATCATGAGCAAATTACATTTTTGTTATCATGGCTAGTTAAAAACTTGCAATAAATGCTTAAATATCTATGTTTTAAGTACATAATTCTTATTTATCTTTCAATTCCTGAGTAATGGCCTCTTTTTCTAGTGCAAATTTATCACAAAAATTTGGCATCCAAATATCAGCTCACAGACTGGGACGATTTGTCTTGATATATTAAAAGAGCAGTGGTAAGTTTTTAATGTTACAAGGAAAAATTTGATGTTTCTGTGTTTTTTCCATAAGATTAAATTAGAGGAATAAATCTTTTGGAATTGTTCGAAACTTGGGCGAATTTTTAAATGGAATGTAATTGAATGAACACTAATTTTTTTTTATAAAAAATTCAACTAAAAGTCCGAGTCCTTACTACAACCAAATTTTTTTTTTTTCATAACTTGAGATATCCATTAGATAAGCTTTGTTAAATATATTTTCTTGTTTCAAGTTCTCGCTTTTAAATTTTCCATCTTTTTTTAGGGCCGCTTCTCTAACTTTGCGTACTGTGTTGCTGAGTATCCAGGCGCTGTTAACTTTGCCAGAACCAAATGACCCACAAGATGCTGTTGTTGCCAGGCAATACATGGATAATTTGCAACTTTACAAAGTCAGGCTAATAATTATTTAAATCCAAACATCAGTAATTTTTCGATTTATTAATTTTTTCAATTGGTAATTGTAAACTGTTAAATTTAGCGAACGGCGCGATTTTGGGCGCAGCATTATGCCAAAGCCGAAGGCAAGCGAGATGATGAATTCTGGAATAAAATCGACAAACTAAAAGATATGGGAGTCAAACAGGTTAATTTCATAGAATTTGAAACAGTCGAATAGAAAAGTCCAAATTTCAGATTATCAGGCCTTAAATTTGTTTTTCCTTCTGATTATAAGTCTTGCAGGAGGAAGCTATCTCGGCATTAAGCTGCAATTGGTGGGATTTATCGAGAGCCACTGATTATGTTTTTGGATAAAATTATATTTTTTTCATCAGGTACTATATGATGCAGTTGCGCATATTTTTTATCTTTCATCTCCAGAGTGATTATCTACAATTATTTTGTTTAACCGTGATTTTTAAATCGTATATTGTGAAGTAGTTCTTTTGAGGGTTAGAATTAAACTTAAAGAATTTCAGATTTGGGACAAATTTTATTTGTTCATTTGATTTATAAATAGAATGTTTATGAAGTTTAGTTTTTAAACATTTAAACTAATGTGAAATAAATCAGGTAATTGGACTTTGAAATCTAGGAACCAAATTTCGATTTCAGTTTTGTTGTACACATTTTTAGATGGAATGAAATCGATGATATCGTCTTCTTGATAAAGAAAAATAAAAAAAAAAATGCATGGTTTAGGTTTCCTAAGTAAGATAGAATTCAGTAATTCTGATTTTATTGTCGATTTTCCAACTCAGTAAGATTTTGTCGAAGATTTTATAAGATTTTATACTAAAATTTTATTGAAATCTTTATAAATACTCTATGTACCTTTCTTTACGTGAACGGTATCATTGATTTTCAAATAGTTCAACGGTAGCCTTTATATCGGTGTGGGATCTCAAATTTCCATCTTCGCCATTACGTATGCTGCATTGCTAACATTTTTGCCACATTTTGATCTTTCGAAAACAATTCTTTTGTGCTGTTGAAAATTGGCATTTGATGACTGTCCATATTATATAAGTATTATCTACATTGTGTTTTTTTATGGCAGTGTTACCTTGCATTGAAGTCTTTCCAATATTGTTTTGATATTATCTATTTAAGTGAAACTTTTTTTCTCAACAGTTGTAAGTTACCAATTAGTTTACTGGTTTATTCATCGTATTACTGAAATAAGGTTGACTTTATGGAAAGTATCTTTTACTGTTCATTAAAACATCTAAATTTTAATATTCGAATATCTTGCATCGAAGATTTGAAGTAAAAATTATTAATTAACGACTATTGGTACTGATTATTGTTTTCGGAAATTTAATCAGGCAAAGATTGTGCTAGCGATTATATAAGAATGATAATTTTCGATTATATAATAATTTTACTTCAAATCAACTTTTCTAATTCATAATGCTACCAAAATTCTTCCACTTGGTTGCCTCAGTAATATTCATAGATTTACTAATGTTTAGTATTTATGAGTCTCAGTTTCATATTGTTAGAATATTTGAGCACCTAAAAGACGATAAGTTCAAACTAATGTTTTGTTTTTCTAATTTCTTTCATTGCCTGTATGGTGTTTTCTTAATTGCATTAGTAAAGTGTTTGAATAAAATGATTTCTTTTTTAAAAATTTTTGCTCACTTCATGAACAGTTTATCGCTTAACTTCAAGAATTAAAGTTATTTACAGTTAAAATGATTGTTTGGCAAATAAGCAAAAAAACTTCTTTTACTCAAAAATGAAAGTGATGAATTCTTATACCATCCCTGTAGTTGATTTTATATATATGATATTTTTAATTGCTATAGTTATTCTTGTTTTCTAAGCGTTTTACTGCAAAGTTATACAATAATTCAATAGATTAAATATTAGATGGAGATGTACGTAATTGTGATTAGCTGTACTATGATTTATTTGTGGATGGAAAGAATGGTTGAGAGTTTCAGTTCCTCTCATTGCTTTGGGGAACTTTAATTATTTCTTTGAAATCGAATTGTGCAGTATGTACAAAGCAATAAGAGGAGTGCAAATTTATGTAACTTATGATATCCGCAAGCATAGGAGGAAATGGTTGTAGTTTTTGCTAAAGTTTGATGTAAGTTAACTTAATATTAAACAAATTGAATATATCCTTATATCTTAATTTTATTTTACAGATGAGTGACAATAAAGAATGTTCGATATCGTCGAAGGATAACGACGTAAAAAAGCCGAAACCATGTTGTGCATGTCCAGAAACTAAAAAGGTTAATTTATTTCGTTAGAGATATCAAAATTTGGTATTTTAAATTCTTGGTATTTCATGTTTCATTGGATATTACGATGGTTGACTACGGTGATCGTATATTTTTCATTGCAGTTACTTCGGCACAGCTTTTTAAGTTGATTATGACAAAAGAATAAGTTAGTTGTTTACATGGAAGTAATATAATGAAAATTCGATTCTAAATAAAAATTTGTAGAATTTGTAGGTATAAATGTAAAACAATTAAATCTATTGAATTGGAAACATTATTGACTTCATGAAATAGCAGTACTTTAACAAGTTTTTATGCAACAGTATCGCGCTACTATCAATCAAGGACTATGTTATGTGACTGAATGACCTGAGAGATGATGAAGTCTGTTTATAAAATTTTCTTCGAGATGAATAATTTTAGTCTGTTTTGAATTTGCAGGCCAGAGATGAATGTATGATTTTGTTCGGTGAAGAACATTGCGGAGAACTGATAGAAGCTCACAAGAAATGTATGAGGCAATATGGTTATGAAGTATAATAATTTATTTTTTTCAATTGTTGACGAAGTATATAGAAACATTCATTTATTGTTTGTCATAGATATTTAATAAATTTTTGTATAATCATAAAAATTGCATAAATTATAAAATATGCATTTACATAACTTCGTTCATTTTTGTGGTTGATTTCCACTTTGTCTTTTGACAGTTTTTTATCAGAAAATAAGATGTGAGCCATCGGTTGACGAAATCGCACCATTTTTGAGCCAACAGTTCTAGAAATGGATGCTGGCAGTTGAATGTTATATTATTTGTAAATTGTTTTGAAAAAAAAAGTAAGAGGATGAATTTTTTCTGAAAAGTGTCCAAAAGTTTGTTTTCTTTTAAATTTTATGCTTGATTACGAAGAATTACGAAGTATTGAAACCGTAATTTCAGTTAAAACAACTGGAAGAATGAAGAAATAAGTCAATTCTCTGCAATAAATTTCTTGCAATTCGTTTTACCACGATTTTAATTTACTACAGATTTTCTGCAATAAGAAATAAGCGTGTTCTGTGTTGGAAACTGTCTTTGTTCCACTTAAACATGCAAAATTTGAATCTTGTGCAGTTACAAGTTTGCCAGCAAGATATTCTTAAGGCTGATATTGCTGTGAAGAATCATATCGAAGAGATTAGGTTGGTCTTTATTGGTGAAGTTTGGTTTGCTTGGACCAATTAAACTTTAATGTCTAATGTAGGACTTCATTTTTAAGATTGTATAATAGCAAGGACACTATATATTAACTGTTCATTAAATTTTAGCTTGAAGACTTAATGTAAACGTTTCTGACTTTTTGTTATCAAAGTTTTACACTTTTCTTATGTTCTAATTTATTAGTTTCACTTCGTCAATGAATACAGTATCTTGTGAGCGATAGTGCTGTATAAATTAATGAATGAAATTGAGAATTGAGAACGAGGAGATTCTGAATTGTTTTTTATTTGCTTCACACAAATCAAATTTTTTGCTACATGATGTATTTCTTTCTCGTTTTCTATATTATTTTTAGGCAGCAGAAATTCATGACGCAGAAAGAAATAACTCAATGTACTCGAGACATTAAGGATGAGATGGCCAAACTTGCTCATTCAATTGAAACCTTAGAGAAATTCGCAAACAAGGTCATTTCTCCTCTCCACATTATATTTCGCAAAATCCATTTTCATCCATTCGATATTTTCCTGAACATTGTTATGCAAAGATATGCATATTTAGATAAATTTTCGAAATGATCGTATCGAATTATTGGCTCAAGTGAAAGAACATCGAAATGAATTAGAAAGAAATCGTCAAATGCTTCGTCAAACAATTTTAGAATTTGTGAAAGTCATGGGTACGTTTTGTTAGCGATTCTTTTTCCAAAAGATTTTGAGTCCTGAAATTTTAGAAATGAATAGAAAGATTTATACGTCTCATAAATCAATATATCACCGACAAATTTTGCAGAAGAACAGTCGCGCAATTATTTGTTGCAAGGTGGTGACGATCCTCAGGACATTGAATTTAGAAGTCGTAGAAAGCGTGCTGAAAACTTGAAAACGCAAACGTTGAAAGTATTTGTTAAATATTATTTCATTTTTTTATCTACAAGAAAATCGATTCTTAAATCTTTCAAAAATAAATTAATTATTATATAATTTTCAATTGCTCAAGGTTCGAGAGTTTTATTTCAGATTCATAAAAATTATAGATAACACATTACAAGGCCTATAAATCCTAATGGCACAAGATTTCTCAAAAATCTCCTTTTCTCAACTTAAAATTTCCTTCAAACTGCACCATTAATTCGAGCTATATATTTTGAAATGAATTCATCACTGTACACTAAGATTAAAAAAAATTAAAAACTTTCTATAATTTTTATGAAACTTCAGTTTTCATACTACTGAATCAAGAGTTTGTTTTGTTTTGAGGCAACAGAAAGTCTTTCATCACTAGTCTCAAAAATGAGCGATCAGTTGAAGTTATCCGAAGACACCACCTCAACATTGATTCATTCCTCATTCCTCCTTAAAGATACGGAATCTGAATATTCATCAATGGGCGCTCACATACAAGTAATTATTTTTAAACTTTTGAATTAGTAGAACTTTACTATAAAAGAATGTAATTCGTGATAATTTATTTTTATTAAATATTAATGAAAGGTGACAATTTTAATTTTTTTAGATCTTGTTCTTTATACATGGGAGTTTATTCGAGTTTCTATAATTTTAATTAATATTAATTTCAGAGTGGTGGAAAATTGATATCGAAATATGGTCGACGAGAATGTACAGACAAAATTTTAATAACATTTGCTTTACTTTTATATGTTGTTGTTATATTTTATATATTAAGAAAACGAGTATTTTCGGTTATTTTTTGATATTTTCGGAATTGAAATAGTCTATTTATACGATTTTTTCTTTCTAACTGTGATATGCCTCTTTACTGAATGAAGCTTGTGCTGATGTTCCTATTATTCTGTATGAATGAAGCTGATTATATTCTTTGTTTGGTTAATGTGTACCATTTTTTTGGTTTCAGTAACTGTACTGGAATGTTTTTATAATGATAAGTGCTAAGAAGAATAAGCCTTTTGTGTGCATTAGTCAGTCATGTGTAAAGATGAATTAAAAAGAGATTTAAATTCGTAAAGAATTCAGAATTCTAAAATTTCATATTTCTTAAAGGATTTGTAAATTATTGATATGGCATTTTTTTTCTCGCACTGTTGTTTAATCTTTTTCTTAATGAAGCTAAATGGAAGAAAAACCTGCGAAAACATTGGAAACGGCGCGAGCAGAGCTTATCGATTCATTGCGTGAAAATAAGGCAGAAAATGCAAAACGACTGCTACAGAAATACGATATTTTAAGATCAGGAAAAGATGATGTAAGTGAATTGCTTGAATATGATTTGAATTTATTTACTGGGAAGGAATTTGATACTTGGTTCCTTATCCTAGTTCAATAAATCTGATATTCAATATCTCGAAAAATCTACCTCTCTATCATCTGTCAACATTATCTCATTAAATCATATGTCACTGATGAGTTGTGGTTATCAATTCTGCTTCAAGTCTGGTCGAACAGCAATTCATTGGGCAGCAAGTGGTGGTTGTTTAGAAATCGTGCAGTTCTGTGTATCACAACAAGAAGATGACGCCATAGCAGCGGATGATGTAAGTTTTGAATCATCAAAGTTAATATTTCTTTAGCCTTTGTCGAATATTGTTGCATTATGAAATATATGTATATGGCAGATACAAGAAGCCAAGTTTTCTAGAGCAGATTCATATGACTAATTTGATTTTCACAGAGCTATGTAGAGGATCATTCTAGATTATTTTGCTTAAATATTTGTTATCATTTGTGATTTATCTGCTATCATTTATAAGTGTTATGATCTGTGGAAATTTGATTGCACTGAAAATTGCAGATGGGTTGGACACCGTTAATGATTGCATGTTCAGCTGGACGATTAGAAGTGGTTCGGTATCTGATCAGTCTTCCTTTGGTGAATGTTAACACGCCAAATAACAATAAACAAACAGCTTTACATTATGCTGCAAGTAAAAATAGACCGCAGGTTTGGTTATATTTGGCATGCAGTAATTATACTATTTTAATTATTTAATAAAAAGTTTTGTGTCACATTAGTTAAATCCAAATTATGAAATAGAATTTGTATTTAATTTGTAGTAGAAAGTTGAATATTTAAGATTACGTCAATTTTACTGAAAAATGGTGCAAATGTAAATGCACAAGACAATTATCAAGCAACACCATTACATCGAGCTGCTTCTCAAGGTCACGAAAAGGTCAGTAATGCGAATTATTTAAGCATGTGAAATGATTAAATTTCATTAAATATGAAATGGCCATGCCCATTACAACATTGGATAAAATTATTCTTTTTAGATTGTACCTATTTTATTGAAAGAACCAAGCTTAAGGATTAATCTCTCCGATTCTTCTGGTTGCACAGCATTGTAAGTTTGCCGGATGCATTTCAAGCTAAAAGATTTTCCCTCTGATTAATTTTTGACAAATTGCTTAAAATTAAAATTAAAACTGAAATAAATGAGTTTATCTGCAATTTTATTTCCTTTTGCTTTATTTCTGAAAAATATTGTCCTGAAAACAATTTGAAATGACTATGCTTCTTTGTTAGTTCAGCCTTTTCCAATTCTTTAAATATGCAAACCCTATTTATATAAAACGCACTTACTTATATATGCACACTCAGTCACTTTTTATTTCCATTTTTCCACAAAGCGATTTCATATATCTTTTGTAATATTCGCTTAATATTTTATAAGAATGAAAATATGACCTTTTATATTCTTGTGAAATGTCTGGAAGGAGTTTTGAATGTCTCAGAGGAATATTTGTCCGTCTTTTCCAATTTCTATTTTTATTTTCTGATAGACTTTAACTAGTGTTCTTTTCATTTTTTGCATTAAATAGAGAGGTTATATACAACTAATAAAATAGGAAAACTCAATAACAAGCATCATTAAATAGGAAAAAACTCAATAACAAACATCGGAATAAATTATAGACATTTGGCAGTGGAAGAACAGCGAGAAGATATCGCTATATTGTTGGCAGAACACGGTGCTGATTTGTATTTCGAAAATAAGGCATGCTTTAAGTTTTTTAAATTTTCTTCTAATATTTCAAATATTTTCAAATCAAACACTTCTAAATTGTTTGAATTTCTATTATCGCTGTTTAGCGAAAATCAAACCATTTGAATTGCCTATGTTCCAATCAACAGTAGAACTAGACGGAATGGTTATACTATTGATTTCCTTTGATGAGTTAATTTTTGCGGAAAAAAATAAGTGAATATTTCCTTGGATGGTATATTATTGATTTTTATCTGATTGCTAGGAAATACATTAGTTTTTAATTTTTTTTTTTTCAGGAAAAACAGACACCTTTAGCCCTGGTAAAAACCAATGAACTACAGATGAAGTTGAAAGCTGCCGCTGATCGATACTTATCCAAAATACGCTAATTTACTTTTGATATTAATTTTTTTTAATTATATATTGGTTATATTAATTTCTATTTTATTGTTTGTTTTGAATGATAAATCTTTTCTTTAATTTATTGTGTTTTTTACACATCAATTCTGAAACTCTCGTCGACCTTTTGATCATTTTGAAATTGGGAGCTTCATGTAATTTATTACATTGATTATCCATGCAGAATCTTTCACATCTGAAAAATTAAAATCATTCGAATCACTAGGATGTAACCATGTGTTCGAAAAAGCTTCTGCAGTTAGGCGTCTCGAAAAGATTTTCATTGCTAGTTATCAAATTATTCTTTAATGATTTTTACTTTTACTACTTTTTTTGCAGTTTTTGAAATTTGCATTTTTTGATCTTTGATGGAATTATGAGGAAATATCCGTTAAAATTGGTCTAAGTGTTCTCGAATAAATCTCACGTTACACCGCCGCTGTTTTATCTGCATAATCAAATGAATGTGCAAATTTTTGAGTGAATTATGTACATTAAACACTCCAATCAAAATTGGCTATAATCAGTTTTTATGCAAATTACATGAGGTAAAGTAATTCTCGAAGGTGATACATCTACTGTTAAATTATTTATTTATTGTATATTTCACAGGAAGCTATTTCCAGATGGTTCTGAAAATTCTGTCTCTCTTTTTATCTAAGTTTGCTTTCGAATTTATCAGTTTTTTGTTTAATTTCATACTGAAGTTTTAATTTAACCTTTGCAGAAATGGCTGAAGGTACATTCTTGGGTTGCGATCTTAAGGTAACTTTTCCTATACTGATATATGAATTCTAGATCAAATAAATTCTGAATCGGATTAAAACCTTTTATAGTCTAATTTCAGAAATATAATTCAAAATCATTTATTTTAATATTCAAAGATATGCGAAGATTTCTCAATATTCTTGAAAGATAATAGATTATCTGAATAATCTGTCACATTTAGGTGACACAAAAAACATTATAAATATAGCCAGTATTTTAAGTTTTAAAACATTCACCTATCAATGATTGTAGTTTGAATAAAAGTTCTAATCATTTGATCCGTAATCTGACTTTTTTTTTCGATTGTAATACTTGTCAATTAGCAATCTGATCACTTGATCGGTAAGCAATTGTAAGAATTATTTATCACTATAATTCGCTATAATTTGAGCAATCTGATCGTTTGATCGATAAACATTTGTAGTAATTATCAATCAATCGCTATAATTTGAACAATCTGATCATTTGATTGATAAGCATCTAAAATGTTCAAATTTTTTCAAAACTATATCGTATATTTCTATTCGCATGGTGATAAAATATTCAAATCATATTTTGTTGGAGAAAAAAAAAAAAAAGAAAAACGAAAAATAAAAGTAAAATTGAATAATTACAAAGATATGGATGTATGTTGTGCTATCTATTACAATATTAGCTGCAAGTTTGGAAATATATCGTACCGTAAAAAACTATAACGTATCGGATGAAATTACTGATAAAATATTTTATATCAGTATACCGGCAGTATTGCTTGGCTCAGCTACTCTTGGCTTTATTGCAACATGTTTGGACAAGAAATTTCTTCTTTGTCCACTTCTAATCGTTTTCGTTAGCTTTTTTATTTTATTTTTCTCATTTTTCATTTTTTATTGTTCAATTGATTCTTACTTTATTACTTTTTTTCTTTTACTTTTACAATTGAAAAAAAAAATGAATTTCAATTTTCTCAAATTAATTCTTAGATGTCCATCTGTTAATTGATGACTAAATGACTGAATAATTTTAACGAGGCGAATAAAGTTTTTAACAATAGAATAATTTACCTAAATTATTAGCTTAAATTGTATTACATTAAATTACTTCCATTTAAATTGATATTTTTGATTTAGCCATTTCAAAAAATGTCTCTCTCATCGATTATCTTAAATTTTGTTTCGAGAATTGAGAGAATGAGAAGAAATAATGAGGAGTGAGAGCCAAAAATATACGATGCAATAAATTGCTTCAATTTTCTATAATTTTTCCCCAATTTAATTATTATCAAAATTAATTGTTCCAATCTCAGAGAAATAGCAAAAATCGATCTTAGATGGCTATTGATTTCATTCTTAAGGAAATTTATTTTTTTTTACGAAATATTAATGAATGATTTTTCAGACAATTTTAATACCATTATTTATTGCATCTATTGTACTCTTCTATATACGTTGTATGACTAAACCAGATTGTAAAGGTAAGTTTATTAATGACGTACGTACGTGTATACGTATCCATTAAGCAAGATGATATATTATTTAAATGAATCAAGAAAAATGAGAAAAGAAAATACAAAAAAATACAAAAGTTTTTTTTTTTTAATAAACGTAAGATTAAAAACAGATAAAATAAATGAAATTATCGATCATAAACGTAGTGAGAGATTTCAATTTATGATTATTTGAAAATATTCTCGAGTACACATTATGCAATCAATCCATCTGATTTTTGATTTAAATTTGAAAGAATAAAAAATTTGAAAATTGAATAAATTATCATTTTCGAAGATATTTACATATATTTATAAGACGTGATCATCTTAATATATTTAAACGTGCATACACGTGAAAATTATACTTTTTTTTCTTCAGGTGACACAGCGAAGATCGTTATTACGACACTTATTTTTGTTTGTTCCATAACTATTTCCTTATGTACATTGTCCATTGTTTGTCGTTACTATCAATTGTTGAAATAAATTCAATTCAAATGGTTAGATTATTGTAAAAACTTAATTGTATTTTCAACTTTACCTTTTTACACTTGATAATAATAACAATTCACATTACATCTAATAAATCAATAATCGGAAAATTAAAAAATCAAGTTCCATCGGTTAGATTCAGAATTGGAATATTTCGATTGATTTCAAATCTAGATTGTGTTTGTCGCTATGATTTTGTTATTTGACATATAATAAATTCAGAAATTTAATATTTTCGTTATCATAGAAATGCTTTTTAATTATTTTTAATTGTATTTTCAACTCTATGTTTCTTACATTGATAATTTTCCATCGCATTTGACGTATCAAAAAAATTGAAGAATCAGCTCCATCATTCAAATGATTACATTCAGAATTAGAATATCTTGATCATAGGAAAAAAAAAAAAGAAACTACAGAAGGAGTGAAATACAGTCGAAATTTATGTATTTATGTGTTAAGATTTCTAGAAGATTCACAGACATAATTAACTGTTGAAAACTCGATTACATTCAAATTCAGAATCCGAATACGGAACATCGGTGTATTCAGAATCCTACTATGTCATATAGCATAATAAATTCAGGTACTTAATACTGTGCCATCATAGAAACATTTTTCATTTGTATTAATTGGATTTTCAATTTTGTGCTTCTTACATTGATAAAATTCCATCACATTCTCTATATCAGTGCTCGAATTCTGAAGAATCAATCTATCGATCGCTTTCAGAATCAGAATTACTTCGATCATAGAGAAAGCACGGAATAAATAAAATATGGCAGGAAGTTTATGAGCTAGAGATTTCTATAAGATTCGCGGGAAGGATTAATTCCTAGAAGTTGAGGAAGCAATTCCATCTGTCCTTTTCAGAATCCGAATATCTCGATCATAAAAAGCCCACAGAATGAATAAAATACAATTAGAAAGTATGCAAAATATGTATTTCTGCAAAATAAATTTGATTCTTGGAAACTGAAGAATAATTCATTAGTCGTTTTTAGAATCAAAATTACTTCGATTACAGAAAAACTACTGAGGAATGAGTAAAATTTAATCATAAGATAAACCTTGTAAAAAATTTGTGAATAAGTTTGATTCTTGAAATGATACCAATTTCATCCCAGAGCAATCGATAGTTTCCGGTGGAGATCAAGATTCTCTTGGATCTTCCAATGATCGAAGTATGAATTCCTGATCACTATACTGCAAAAGTGCATAATTTGCATTATTATCTAGGCATAAATTTATTTGTTCACAAGTAAGCTGTCATGAAGATAAATTGATTCATGTTAGCCAGAGCTCATTTTGCTTGATTCCGACAAAATTATCACTTGAAATCAACACTTAAATTTCACTTTTTCTCTTTCAAAAGGTTAAAATTACGAAATTTTCTAATATGAATGAATAATTTTGCCATTAAAGATATCGATAAAGGCATTGAAAAAACCATCTAAAGCTTATTTTTATATACTCCATCATTTGACAATATCGTCAAATAACAAGTTAATTACATTTTAATGCCGAATTTTTTCCTTTTCTTCATCCAGAAATTTAACTTTCAGGTAACAATAGTTACGATCAGGTGTGTTGTTTAATATAAACATAATTAATTTAATTGCTACTTAAATTTGAAGTAATTACGGCTGGTTTACTTACCTGATTTGATAAGGGATAAAAAATAGTTCTCGATGATACGTATATCATCATCAAAACAAAATACTTCAAAGGAAATTTTTTCTGAATTTTCGATCTATGTTAGAATCACATTAGGAATTCGAAGACTTTATGTTAAATTTAATTAATTAAATTCAAATTGAATTGAAATTTAAATTTGAATTAACTAAATTTTGAATTTAGGACATTTTGATGGAAGATTCAAATTAATTCACGATGATCAGTATCATTATCAAGACAAAGTACTTCAAAGGAAATTAGTTCTGGATTTCCAACTTAAGAATAACAGTAGAAGTTTTGAAAAATATTGCATAAAAATTTCAGCAATAAATTCAAGATTTGAATTTAAATAGACTGAATTTTGAATTTCGTTCATTTCATTAAATGATTCAAATTAAATCTTGATGATAAGTATCACCATCAAGAGAAGTCAATCTAAATTAAAATTGTATCAAGAATTTTAAAAATTTTTGTCCATTTTAAATAATACAAATTTCACATCTCATTCGTATTTTATATAACATCCTAAATTTTCCATTTCGACACTTCTTTTTTCGATGAAAGAAAATATTTATTTGTTGTTGTTCAGTTTGATTCAAATTAATCAAAGTAGTTGAAATTGCTGTAAAATTTGGCTAAGAAAGGAAAAATTAAGTTCAAAATAACAAGTGTACAAATATATGCAAGCATTCTTGCATCATCAAATAATTTATCATTGTGCTGCCCTATAGAGTTTTTTTTTTTCTAGGAAGCCTAGCTAGTCCTTTAACAATTCTTCACCAGGCTTTATTTGCTGCTTCTGATGATAGCGAGAAAAAAAAGAAAAGAAATGTTGGCTAAAAAAACATGCGATAGTGATGATATTTTCTAAGCTTTCGAATTCCATCGTTGCAAACAACCGATTCTATCTTCGATCTTCTCTTCTTATACGGCCATAAATTTTTGGCTTCATTGTGAAATGTTTTCAGAATCGAAATTTTCGAAAACAAATTATACTTTAATTTGTTTGCCTGAATTTATAAATTTTCCTTTGACATTTTATGTCATCAATTGTTTTCTTTTCATGTCCCATTCTCTCGATAAACAAAAGGCAAAAAAAAATAAGAAAAAATACAATATACTAAAATATTAAATAAATCATAGTATTACAAATATTCAATGCATTGTTTGTCGTAAAAAGCACTTAATCGAAATATTAGTTAGAAGAATTTGATTCCATGATAATAATATCTGATAATATCAGCGCTTCTTTTTTCATTGATTGATATGTTTTGAAGCACAGCTCAAATTTATATTACATAATCATTTATGTACGAAGTTCTTTTTGCATTCTTATATTTTTGAAAATAAATTCGAATTTCAAAATGAATGAAAAAAAAAAAAAAAGAAACTAAATAATAGATGCTAGAATGAATGAATTTGAATATTTGCATTTAAATTTCCGAAATCAAAATGAATTATCGCATCAAAATTCTTTTTCTTGTCTTCTCAAACGTTATTTTTGAGAAGTTTCTATTTTTATTCGTAATTTCACCATTTATCATATTAAAATAGGAATATCCAAATTTAATGTTAAACAATCTTTTCGAGTAAAAATTTGATATAAAGTGACTGAATAATTAGTACTATAATGATCGTTATTTATATTTTCATGTTATTGAGTACATTTTGCATCGAATTTTTGAGATATTTATTCCTCATTTCGAATTATTTTATTTCGAGTCACTTTCATCTACGCTTAAAATCCTCTTGGATACTTATAAAATAAGTTCATTCAGGTGTCAACTTCATCATAACTTGTCCTAAACGAAATAAAATATTTTTTTTTTTTTTAAGCAACAATCACAATTATTATAATCATTACTTACACTTTGACATCAAGGAATGTGTAAACGTGTAAATTTAATTATACGTATAATATAGTATTATCTTAGATTGTAAGCAAGATAATCTTTTACTAAGAATTTATTTTATTAATTATTCGCCAAAAAAAATGAATAGAAATTTTTCTCAGTCTATTACTTTTTCTTTAGAGAATTTGAGCGAACTGATGTTTTGATAATTTCTGTTTTACCAGAAAATAGAGCTTTCGAATCAAATTTAAAAATCAGTTTTATTCGAAACATTTGAAGTCACACCATTAATTGCTCATTAAATGCCTAATGATGACATAAACATTTCTCAATAAATATATTAAAAATTGAAATAACTAAGTGAAAAATCTGAGCAATCTTTAATTGACATCTGCGATTATCTGAAAAGTTTCGCTCTTTTTTTTTTTTTTAAATTAAATTTCTACAAATCGCGCAGATGGTAAAAAGCGCATACTGCAGATATAGTGTAGCTAATTGTGCTGAAATCTAATTACTGTACAAATTGAAGGATCTTTTTAATCCATCTTCTTCTTCTTTGATAAAAATAAGAATGAAGGATTTGAAATTTGAAAAAAAATGAAAATTTACGAATATAAATATATTGCAAGAATTGATTTCAAATTTTTCAATTTTAAATTCCTTTTTTCTTTTTTTCTTTATTTTTTTTTTTTTTTTTTTTTTTTTTGATAAATAAATCTTACTAATTACTTCTTACTTCTCTATTATAATATGGTATTGATATATTGTAATTTAGTATAGGTATATCATACTTCTTTAGTATATTTATATTATAACCTAAAGAAATTTAGATTTCTAATCATTTGACCTTTCACCTTCTGCTACGTCTTTTATTCTTTCTTCCATCCATTTTTTCTTCTTTTTTTCTTTTTTTTTTTAACATGACCTACATCGTTTCTGATTTTTGGTAGTGAATTTCGATTAATTAGTTTGAATGAACAGATAGATAGCGATAAATCAACAAATTTTTTTAAATCGAAGTTTCAGAATATCAACAAACAGATGATGAGAAACTATTAAATCATATCATGTACTTTTTAATGATAAGACATAAGATAAGCGCATGTGATGATTAATGATAAGAGATGGGACTCTGGCAAGTAAAATAATTAAGATATAATTGGGATATAGCTAAAAATGATTTGGATGTAAGTCTGAGCATTGAAAAGTTTATTTCAGCATAAGGGGCGTTAATTGCAGTTGGATGTTGTCACCAAACGGTGACGATGACGATGACAGCTGTCCTCATCATATCAATTGTTGTTCATATGAATGCTATTCTCTAATTTTTTCAGAAACTCGAAAATTTAACCGAAAATTTATTCATCGTAGATTGAGAATTTATTGTTTAGGATTCTAAGATGCTTTCAAGAAGTTTGAAAGAAGAAAAATAATTTTTGAATTTTATGTTGGATTTTAAAATTATTAACGAAGAAATGTTTAAAATAGAAAAATAAATATTAATAAAAATTTAATCCATTCTCTTACACCATCCTATTTATTATATTTTCAGTACCTTTTTTGTCAAATTTTTCTTGTTATATAAATAATCTAATAATTTGATTAACAACTCAATTAATAAATTAATAATAATAATTCGCTGCTGAATTTGTATATACGTGAATATAATATGAAATTTATTATCGATTTTTAGCCAGAAATGATTTTTTAATGATTTCGGTGAATTTATTATCAATTTTTTAAATCAATTCTATAATTATTTATTAACGAGTCTGGAACTATCCAAGTAAATTTACTACTGTAACCATTCAAGTGAATTTATCATTAATTTTATAAATGTTCAGATGAATTAATTACCAATTCCATTATCTGTTCAGCTAAATCAATTAACTTACCGATTCTGCAATTGTTCAGGCTGGATTTAATATCGATTTTTAGCTGATTATATTAACCTCTCTCAAAAGTTTTCAGGCAAATTTATTAAGTAACTATCAAGGTGAATTTGTCAGTTCCATAATTTCCAGGTGGATTTATCAATAAATTCCATAACATTTCAGGTGAATTTATTATTATTGATTCTATAATTATTTCAGGTGAATTAATCATTGATTGCGTAATTGTTCAGATTTGCTTCATTCCAACCTTTTTTTTTTTGACGAATATTTTATACGATTGCATAAATCATATCATTAATTAACTATCTATGTAATTAGTTTAAGTTGAATTAGCTTTAGGTTGAATAACAACAAATCCAGCGTGATATATGCTATGGTTGACCAATTCCTCATTCAGACTTAATGAATGAATTTGCAAATGGAGAAAACTAATTTTCCCATATCTATTCATTGAACCTAAAAGCAATATATGTAGGTAAATTATTGATTTTGTCGTATTATTGTTTGAAAAATAGTGATCAATAAACTTCCTCCTCGTATTTTCAACCTTAGAATCGATCAATTTTATTTTCTAAATTTTTGAAATAAGTCCTAAATCATTAGAAGATTTGCACACACTTTATATCTGAATTTTTTTTTTTTTTTTTGACTTCTAACCTTAGATCGAACGAGTCTGATTTTTAAATTTTTGAAATAAATTTAAAAGATTTGAATATTCTACATTTGCTATTCTTTATATGCAATTTTTTCAACTTCCAACTTTTTGATTAATCGATTTTGTTTCCAAGTTTTTGAAATAAGTTTTCAATCTCTAAAATGTCTTAATACAAGAATTTTTTTTTTTTTTGCACTTATTTGTCAAAATTATGTCAAAGATTCCGGAAATTTTGAATTTTATCAAAATTATATGAGAAGTTTCGTAAATTTTGAATATTTTCTTTTTTTAGTGTCAAATTTGTTTGCTGATGTTAACCGGAAGTGAATGAAATTCGCGGTATTATCATCCGGAAGGACAAAAGTGAAGGACATTCGTAATTTCTATTGTCGCAGAACTCTTTCTGTGACCTCTGTGGTCAATTGACATTCCTATCTTCAAAGGTCAATTAATTGACCTAACATTTGCTTATAATCCTTCTAATGTTCTATTTCTATTATGGCTTTGATTATGATACTTTTTGTGACATTCTTCTATTTACAAGGTATTTTAATTTCCATAGATTTTTTTAATTCTTTTCTTTTTTGGGAAAAAATATGATCCTATAAAATAAAATATTTCAATTAAATAAGCATAATAATTGCGTCAATTGCGTTTTGATTTCTGATCTGACCACCAAAAGTGCTATGATAAAGTTTGATTCTAATTTTTACAATTTTTTCCGATTTTTTTCTCTTTAGAGCAAAAAAAAAAAAAAAAAGTTCCAATAAAATGAAACATTTCAATTATGTTAGCGTAACAATGTATCGATTGCATTTTTGGTCAAAAATTTAATCCCTGAAAAAATACTACGATATAATTTAATTCAAAATCAAATGAAAGAGTTATTGATCTAAGATATGCCTCTTGCATAGATTTGTTTAATTAGTTCGATCCACTGCATTTTTAGAATATCTAACAAATATGGCTATGCTCAAGAACAGCCAAAGATATTTTAGTTGCTCTTAAATTAGCTACAGTAGCCAAACATTTAAGAATTACTTCGAACCAAAAGAAAAAAATTGCAACAAAAAGAAATATTTATGCTTAAAAAGAAAAGCAATTAAATTAAGAACTTATTTGAAATTCAAGCTCATTCTTTCTTTTATTATGAGAATTAAAGCATAAAAATTCATGTCTTGGCTTTAAGTGAAACAAGTTAATACAATTATGAGCTTGAATTATAAATAAATCCTCAAGAAGTCCAACAATGAATTTGATTCCAAGACGAGAATGCCAAAGAATCGTTTTTATTTTTTTCATATGAATGAAAGAACTAATTTTCAGTTTTTGAAAAAATTCTTTCGAAAAAAATGCTAATTTTTTTTTTCGAGCACATTTTATCATTAATTCTGATGAAATTCTTTAAATTTAAAAAATTGAAGTCCCCTAAATTGAAGAATTTAAAAAAAAAAAAAAAAGAACTTGGCATAACGAATCATCGATATCGAATCTTTTGCTTCAAATTGAAAGCTGAAGAATCTTTTTTGGGATTGAAGATTTTTACTTCCTGTTCATACAGCGAAGCCTAAACTGTCTTACCAAATAATAAAAAAAAAAAAAATCAATAGCTGTGAAATTTAAATTTTATCCGTTTATAATTTACGATTTGAAGCATAGAAAATTTATGTATTGAAATCGAGAAATTAGTTAATCGAACAATACTATTGTCTCGAAACATTAATCTCAATTTAGGGATGACTTGATTTTTACATTGTATTTGTGCAAAAAAGAATTAAAAAAAATTGCTGTAATAGCATAGTTTTGTTCGTTTGACCAGTTTTTTCATTTCAATACTCTATTGATATTCTATGCTCCAAATTGTAAATAACAAATAGGAAAAATTTTGATTTTCACAAATAGTTATTTACATTTATAAAAGAAAAAAAAATTTAATTTCCTTTTTAGACTTTATCAGGAATATATTTCTACGAGAAATAAATTTATTTTCTAGTTGAAAATTATAGGTGGATGTTTGCGTATATATATGACTTCTCATAAAATTGAGGATGATGATGGATAGATTATTTTATTTGAAAATTCTATTCAATGGAATCCTAAAACATTTTAAGCTTAAATTTAACGAATTAAATTTTAGGTTGAAATAATTAGCAATAGATTTTATCATTGATTTTTTGTGAACTGAACAAATATGAAACAAAAGAAGGACAAAGCCGCCTGCTCAAGTTGCATTCTTTTCTTTGCCGATGCAACCTATCGTTTTTGTTAGAGATTTAAAAGTTGAATAACTTTCAACGATTTTTGAATTCTTACTTCATCTTTTTTTGGCCATTAAATGCCGGAAAATCATTATTAGCCAGCTAGGCTTATTAGTATCAAATATGTATTAGTTTGTATAGTTTTTCAAATATATATTAGTTTTTCTTCTTTTCTCAAGAAGAATTAAGCATATATAAGCATATCGAAAGCTTAGAAATGAAAGTAATTTGAAATTTGGGTAAATAATTGGTTATTTCTAATATTTATATAAGCTGCAAAATGAAATTAAATGATTCATTTCCTTTGCAATCGCCACTCAAATTATATTGGCATTATCCTGAGCCTAAGCACCCTTTTAGCCAAGTTGTCGACTTTTTGGAATCTAATCCGAGAGTGAGAAGCATCGACTGGCACACAAGGCGTCAAGTTATTTTGCCCAAAATTTAATCCACTTTAATAAATAAAATTCGATAAATTTATTTTGAGAGAGAAGAGAACTTTTCGTTTTCTCTAGCCAAAAAATAAAAAAAATAAAAAAATTTTTCGAGATTTTCGAAAAAGAGCGATAAGAAAGAAATAGTAAATAATTATTTATATATTGAAAGGTTAAAAAGTTCGATTTCCTTTTTAAAAGCTTTTGATCTGTTGGCAAGAATATCACGAATCATAGATTAGATACCTTAGGATGTATTAGCAAAATTAATCCGTCTTCATCAATTGCACTATTATTAGCAATTCGGCTCATTAATAACCTAGAAGTGTTAATCAGGGTGGATATTAATAACTGTGCTCTCATAATCTCTTGCCAAATCATTAGCTAATATTCATTTAGAGAAAAATATAAGAAACTAATAATATTGCAATTATAATATTTCTAGACGATTAAGTTTAATTGTCAGCAATCGATAATAATTAAAGTTATAAATTATTAAATTTTAAAACAGATAACAATTTCAACATTTTGCATAGGTTGAGAGTAATATTATAAAAATTTAGTATTATTGAATATTTCAGAAGGTGAAATATATTCTGCACATGAATATATATATGTATATATATATTGCTTCCTCTTTGCTAAACCATCTGACTACTTTGTGGACTCACATTAATGTCAATTGTTGATTAATTAGGATCAATTAAGGATCAGTTCTTGAAACTTGTCCATCTATCCATCAAAATTTCGAAGAGAAAACGAATGACTGAATACAGTTAATGCAATATGCAAACAAAACTTGAATCAAATGATCTTGAGCTGTTTATAAAACAAACAAATTCGTTCCAGTATCTCTGCTTTTTATAACTGATTATATTTTACCTTCGCTTTTTATAATTAATTACATTTAAGAAGTGGAAAACATATGAGTTTGAAAATCGAAAATTCCTGGCGATGAATTTCAATCTTTCATCATCTATAACTAATTATCGAATACAGTCTGTTAAATTTCATGAATTTCTCCCAGAGTTCCAAAAAGGCTTAAAATTTCAAAATGAATAATCTAAGTGGTATATTATATTATAACTGACTTAATTTGAATAATACAAATCAAATCACTTAAATCAACTGCATCTTTGTACCTAAAAAAAAATCTTGCATGAAATGAGTAACATACATCCATTTTGGATTTATGTCACTCATTTCATGCAAAATTTTCTTCTCAGCCTTTTGATCCCCAAGGCAAAATCAATTAATCGTTTGTTACTAATCGTAAATGAATTGTTCAGTTTATTCTTTTCCCAAATGATTCGTCTGGTTTTCTTTAGCAGCCTGATGATCTTTTATTGTACCCTAGTCTGATGGCAATGTCCCCAATTTGACAAGATAGATCTCTTAGCCAAAACGGCGACAGCAGTAACAAATCACTTTTTCTTATAATTGACTCATTTCTCCTCACTCATTTTATGAACCCGTTTTTGGAAAAATATAATTTATTAGACATGCAAGGCGGCATATTTTTGAATCATTTAAGAACATTCACTAGACATACTGGATTTGGCGTATTTTCCGTCTTGTTGGAAAATTGCAAAATGGTATAATGGACCGTTCCAGGAACTGACAATATGTTGATTTTTTGCTTTTCTAAAGAAAAATTACCTTTATGACAAAATAAAGACATTAGCTTTCACACTGGCTAATTGATATGTTGGATGGAAACGCGAATCAAACATCCGGTTTTTCTGAATATTCTAAGCTATAGGAGTTAAAAGCTTCCTGTTTTTGCGAAAAGCAAAATTTTATTTGAAAATAAAAATGCCAAAGAGTAGTGGCATATAAATGATATACATATGTATATTTCAATTTTTTGCAGACAATAAGGATTTAAAATTGCCTTTTTTTAAACCAAAAATTACTAGAGAATAAAAAAAAAAAAGGAATTGAAAAAAAGAAAAATCGATAAAGATTTTATAAAGATGGAAAATAAAAGTTTAGAAGAGGAGTAAAATTTAATACATGTATCAGAAAAAAAAGAAAAAAGAAAAACCGAATAGCTTTCCTTTAAAAATATTGCTATTATATAAATTTCAATCCAAAAAAAAAATTGAGGTTTTTACGAAAATTCTTCACAGTATTTTTTACAAATGCTTACATATAATTAATACATCCCTTGGAGGCAATTTTTTTTTTTATTTTCAAAAATTGAAAAATTTTTTCATTTTCAAAAATTCGAAAAAAAAGAAAACATTTGAAGACTAATTTTTCTTATTTGACTATATCCAAAATGGCATTGCAATAATAGCCAGTCATACGAGATATTCTAAAAATTTTCATAATTAACTCTTCTTAACTCAACCAGAAAAATACACTTTATCAGTTTGTTAATATACTGCAAGAATTTTAACATGCATAATGCATGCAACATTTCAATATGCATAATTGTATGCCTTTAAATTATGAATGAAATATAGCATATTTTCACTTTTAGCCATTCAATCTCTGTCAATGAAGGAAAGTTATCGAGAATGTGCATTGATGGAACGAACCGATGAGAACAGTCAAAGGTCACCAGGTAGCACACAACAACGAATGGTGCAAGTAACGTTGCATGAACCTGCATATCTTCACTGCACAATACCACATCTAAAACAAAATATGGTCAGTTTTTTTGGGCAAAATAAATAATAATTTGTATTTTGTTCTATCTGTTCCAATATTTAAGTTTTGTCGAAGGTCATTCGGCTTATTGCTAAATGAGTAGATTTTCTTGTATCATTGCATATTTGTTGATTGAAATTAATTGAAATGTTAATTTAAAAAGAAGGTTTTTTTTCGAACTTAAATTCTTTTCATTCAACTTACAATTAGTGACAACGAAATCGTCTATTAATAAGTCTTTTATGAAATTTATTAAATTAATGTCAATTTGAATAGGGAACTTGTAATTTTTTTTTTTTTTTAATTTAAAAATGCTTTCTTTTGTTAATTAATTTTAGGTAGCTTGGACACGGTTACGTGATGAAGCCCTGTTGACTGTTGGTGAGCATTCATTCACCACTGATTCCAGGTTTCAGATATCCCATAAATCATCTGAAGCTGACTGGATGCTAATTATTAGGTAAATTATTGATGTATCACGTATAAGTGCACGTTTAGTATATCCTAACAATTCAAAAATTTATTACGTCAACTGATATTTTTTCTTTATTTAACGGTTTTTTAAGTTGTAAAATATACCGCTCAGAGGTCATGTTTATTCTTGAATTTAAGAATTTCTACTTTGGTCACAAGAGAGTTTATAATTGAAATTGTTATTTAAGGATCCATCTTTGTGATAATATGACCTAGTAATCTATCGTGAAATATCTAATTCAGTATACTGGCATAGTTATAGATTTCCAGTTGGGTTTCGTGACCTTTGTTTAGATTTCATGACCTCTATTTGATTTTTATTACAATTCACCTGATTTTTTACAAGCTTATTTAAGAATATTATACAAAATGGATTTTATTCATCCAACTAATTCGATATGGAAATTCATGGAAGCTTATCAGTTTATTTTTTTTTTCAATGATTAAATTGTTTATTTCCATTAATATGTTTGTTATTTGTAGACGAGCAGAAAGTTCAGATTCAGGTTGTTATTTATGTGAAGTGAATACTGAACCAAGAAGTACCGTCTATGCCGTCTATTTGAATGTTATAGGTAAATTTTAATTGATGAAAAAAGAAAAAAAAAATGATCTTTGTACCAAAAGCAAGTAGTTAATTTGAAATCTTTCCGATGAATTGTATTGGAATTATAAATATCCACTTAATGGTTGAGACATATCTCCTTATCACATAATTATGATAAAAATTATAATTGTGTTCTGGTTCGGACGAAAATGATGATGGCTTCACCTCAGAATTTTTGCCATCTGATTCATATCTTCCATCCTTTGAATCAGTAGAATCTGATTCAGATCTCTGAATGGAAGAAGGAATATATGAATCAGTGGCAAAAAAATGGACGCTAGAATCTTTCAAACCGAATTCCGTTTTTCGAATTTTTCGTATTTTCAAATTTGTCGGTTTTATTGTTTGCATTTTCAGAAAAACACAGTGTCAAAGCATCATCTTCACCAGCAAGTAATTAATTTTTATGTATTTTATGAGCGTTCAATTCCTTAATTTAAGCAATTTTTTGCTTAAAGATTTAATTAGACTTGTAAGAATGTTTGATTTATTTGTCTGACATTTAAGAAAATTTGTTTTATGCATATTTTTAATACTAATTAATTAAAATTTTAGACGGAGCAAAAAGATAATTGATGTTCTTATTTCTGAAATTTTTTTCGAATTTTTTCATTTTTATTCCTAAAATGTTTTTTGAATTTTAGAGTAATTTCGATAATATTGAAATTATATATTTAAATTTCATTCATATCAATTTTGATAGCACTTGTTGTAATTCTTTTTTAAAGTTCAACGAACCTATCATTAAAAATGCTATCCTTAAATGCGCATTTCAATTTCCATTCCCTCGGGCATCAAATTATATTCATGTTCAATGGAACAGAAATATAATTACTGTTGTCACTATTTTTTCCTGCACATGCAATGTCATGCTAATTGCATGCTATAAATTTATTTTTCAATGAATCGAGAATATCATAAATTGATGTTTTTAAGTATTGTTCTAAATGAGTATAAAAAGCATTTTTTCTATAATAATATCAGAAAAAAAAAAAGAAAACTTTCAAGTGAATTTCAATTCTATACAAAATGCTACGCAAGGATACTGCTATGCATTTAATATTCTAAATGCTTTAGCACTTGGTTAATAATTATGTTGTTTGATAAATGATAAAGTTAATGTATCAATAATTGGGTCAATAACTGTGTTATTTAGAAGCGAAGTACTTTAATTAATAACTAATTATGCCTAATAATATGATAGTTAATTACTTAATTATGCTTCATTTTAAAAATAAAAGTTTACTAGTTGTTTTAAAATTAAAGCGTTCATTAGTGAGAGCTTGATCGTAGACAAAACATCTTTAAAATATTATAATCAATTTTATGAAAATTAAATTTTTGAAAAACTTTTGTATTCCAAAAAGAATTTGATTCATTGCAAGTATTAGCTATATTTTGCTTATTTTCGATTAAATAATTGGATTATTATTATTTTATTTTTATTTCAAAAATAAAATTTTATTTTAAATTGAAAAAATTTATTCATAAATTTTTATTTCAAATTTTTTAGAGCGTACGACAAATTTAATGGCTAATATGATTGGTGATGAAGTGCTTCTGAATTGTACGATAACGATTGGTGCTGAAACAAATGGTACAAATGGTGAAGTGGAATGGTGGAGAGATGGACAACGAATTGATTTTAAAAATACTAAAAGTTTGCAAATGAAAATTTAAATTCAATAGTATTAGATATATTCAATAAAATTAAACTGTTGAAACTTTACTAATTTAATACATCTTCTAATACACAGCAATTTTTACGTGAACTGCGTCATAACTGGGAAACTTCGAATAAACATCGTTCAGCTAATCAATTCCTAGAACAAAGATTAAAGTGAAAAAGAAAAAGAAAAGTTTTGAGCAGAAAAAAATTTCAAATCAACTGGATTGAATTAGGCTGACGTCGCTTGACATTCTTGACATTTATCTTCATCACCTATAATACGACTCAAAATGAATAAACTTTTCAGAGTATATATCAAAAATAAAACGTGATAGTAGAACGATCGTTCACACTTTACGGATTCTTAGTGCATCAAGTGAAGATGACGGAAGTTATTCGTGCAAAACGGTAGATTCACCAGAATCAACTCATATGTTACACGTTAATAGAAGTAAGTATTACAGCATTACAGACATTGCGGTTTTTTTTTTTTTTTTTTTTTTGAAGTATTACACGTATTCATCATACGTCAGGAATTGCAATTTATTCATCTGATTTGATTTCTCAATCAAACTATTGAAACTTATATTGCTGAGATGAAATTTTGAATAAATTAATTCCGTTGGTTACACTTCCTAATTATTTCACATGAAATTTCTTAATCACTTTGATCAAAATAATTATAGGTTAAGGAATATAATTTTCTCATTTTTTGCCTAAATTTCAAAAATTTATTTTGCTCTTAACGATTACACGATTTGTTTATTTGCATCTATCTATCCTTATTCCGGTTTTTGATTTTTTTTTTTTTTTTTACTATTCTGAAATAAAATAATTCGCAATTGTATTCCGAAGAACGAATTGTGTTTTTGGAACAATATAGTTAATCCAGATTTTTAGTCAGATTTGATCGAAAGATCATTCTTAAAGATTGTCATCCTAAGAAATTGCTCATCTTTGATGTTAAGAAAAAATAGTTGATTTTAATAAACAATTCGCTTATTGCTTAATATTAGTTTTTTTATAATTTTCTAGAAGAATAGTCGCGAATTTAATAATCTTGCATCGAAATTTTCTGTTAACAATAAATTTTGTTTGATAATGACTGCCACGATTTATAGTGCCAAATTGCATATTTTACTATTCGCCGTAAAAAGTTTACTTTTATGCCTGCAAAAAAAAAAAAAAAAAAAAAAAAAAAGAATAAAATATTTGATGAAAGAAAGTAAATAAATTAATAATATAGGTTTTAAGAATTTCAAAAATAATTCAAATGAATAGAAAAAATTGAACTTATCATATGATGCACTTTTCGATTCCAAACTTTCGAAATTTTATTCCAGGAATGTAAAATTTTCACTATTTTTGTTTTTCCAGATTTGGCTCTACGCAATGGTAACAAAACAATTCAAAGGATAACTTGGCCGTTGTTTACATTATTTTTCTTCTCATTTCACTTCATTTGACCTTTCTGAATAAATTCGATAGCAAATACGTAGAATGTTCAATTTTTTTTTTTTTCTTCTAGATTACAGAAAAATAAAGTCAAATTAAATATGCTTTTTGGAATATTTGTAATTGACATTTCATTGATTTTCATTTGCAGAAATGCTCTCCTATTTCAGTTAAAATCATAATGTATATGTAAAACATCCATAATTAATATGTGCATAATTAGTATAACATAATTAGTTGGCTTAATTAATGCTACTTCTTCTATTCAGGACAAAATATAATCGCAATTCAGTAATAATATTTCAAAACAATAATATTTCATTAGTATCATAATATATAATTTTTGTAGTTAAGAATTCAAGATTTGCTCATTTTTTTTCGTCACCTGAAAGCATTTCGACTCAAAAGTTGATCTTTTTCTTGTCATCTGAAATTATTTTTCATTTGTTTGATTTAAAATTTAAAATAGGTAGTAAAAGAAAGTTCAATTTTTTTTATGAATTTTTTTTTTTTGATGTTTTATAGATCAGATTATGATTAAATATTATTTTGAATGGTATATTTCTAATCAAATGATTTGTTTTATTTATATTGAAAAGAATATTTTTGCATTCACACAAAAACTTAAATTTCGTATGATTATTTGAAATTGGAATTTCAAGTTTTTTCTTCAAAAAGAATGAATAAAAGTGGAAAATCAGCATTCAAAAAAAAAAAAAAAAATCAATCCGCAAAAGAAGTTTGAGAATATCCAGAAGATTTGGATTCAGAACCAGTTCGATTTATCTATTCAATAAAACAAGTTGAATGATTTTAAATTTGTAATGTTTTTTGCCTGAATAAAATTACAAAGTCGATCAACAAAATTATCGTATTCCGACCTTCATCAACAAAGTCCAAAATAAACCAATTCTGGAATACAAAAAATTTCCCTATTTTCAGGAAAAGCAAGCGAATTTATCATCATTTTTTAGATTTAATTTTGCTGAAGAGATAAGGAAAGAGAGAATAAAAATATTTCAATAAATTTTTAGAATCCCAAAATGAAATTGAAAATTCGTCAGAAAAATGGGGCACAGACTAAATTTGTTAGGAATTTTGTCAATTTGATAATGGAAAATTACAATGATTTTTCCGTTTCACCATTACTACTATTACTACTATCATATTACCGCGATCATCATCATCATCATTGTTTTCACTTATCGCATTTGTTATAATTACTGTTGTCATAATTAACAAAAAGAATCATCGTCAATAACGAACGATATTCCATTGATGGCATTAGAACAAATAAACCATGACATACCTTTGAAGGTATCTTATCTGATTTTTATCCGATAAATTCAAGGAAGAACAATAATCATTCCAAACATCGCCATCCCATAATGTCAACAAATGGGGTCGTAAAAAGAATAATGTCCATTCATTTTATAAAACTACTGCATTTTCTTGTTGGTATTATCGCTTTTCTTCCTTTTTTTTTTTTCTCATTTTATCCAGGTATTCTTTTTTATCGGCTTACCTTTTTTCGATTGTGTATTCGCGCGTATCTCATGCGGAACACTTCTTACTTAAACATCGATGTCAATCGTTCGGCCTATCTGTTGCTTTATTTTTACATTTGAATTCCCTATTAAATGACAATTTTTAATCGAAATTATCAGTATTAGTGTGCGCAAATTATAAAAATTAATCATCATATTATTCCAAATGAAACAGACATACATTTTGAATTGAAATGCCACCGGCTGATTTTCGCAATTTATTTTATCGCTCATCACAGGAAATTGAAATACGATAAATTACTCTATAAAATTGTTTTCCCAATTTTCTCTAATATTTAAGTTTTTTTAAGATATTTAAAGTTTTTCCCAACTTTCCTTTTTCTTTCAATTATTTGATTTCTCATTAAATTATTAATCTTATCATGATTTTAGCGAATAGTAATTGTTCTCTTAATAAAAAAAAATAGAAATAACATTCCTGGAATATTGTTTTTCCGAAGTTTTTATGCGTCAGAAAAAAATAAAAAAAGGGATTATTGTGATTGAATTATATATTTTTCGCTGTCGTTCCTATTTAAAAAAAAAAAAAAAAAAAAAAAAAAAAAAAAAAAAAAAAAAAAAAAAACGAGAACTATATAATTTCTATAACATAAGAATTATTATTATTATTGACTTCCAATTCTATTAACCGCGAATTTTCCACTCGAAAACTTTTAATTTTTTGTTTCAGTAAGCATGCAATTTTTCACTCTAAAAGTTCTAACTTCAACTTTAATTTGCAACAATATTTATAAGCTAATGCAAAATTCGCGGAAATTATGGCAAGCAAAACGAATTATTGCCGATATTTTAAGTCTTTTCACCAAAAATAAGTTGCAGCAAATTTTCTTTTGCCGATGATCGATTTGTTCTTTTGATGAAATTTTACTATCTAAAACAGTTGGATTGCTTTAATTTTTTGAATTGAATTGCTATAATTTCTTCTCGATACAATATTAACTAATAACGATTACTGATTTTTATGAAAAAAGAAATCAAGAATTTGAAATGAGATTCCATTCAAGAAGCAATATCTGAATACTAATAAATTCCTAGTGGTAATTATTCGAATGTTTTCATTTCAAATTTCACTCGATATCATAAAAATTGATTCATAAAGTTAAAATTCTTGTAATGTTGAAAAACAATAAAAACCTATCGCATATTCATTCAAATATTAAAAAAGAGAATGTGAAATGAATTTACAAATTGACCCCGTTATTAGTATTGCTGAATTTCTTGGAACTTGTTATCAGGAGATTAATGCTCGTACTTGATTATCCATTCACGCTTTCTCCTCGATATCTTTTCCGCAACATCTCACCTTCAACTCTCGACAATTACTTTTTATCTTGCCATTTTTTTGTCATCTATTTCTTGTTTTAATTCTTATTTCTCGACGATATTGGAACAATTAAGAACTTTTTTCATCCTCGTAAAAAAAAAGGAGAAAAGTTCATCATCAAATGTTCAATTTACTATTGCTATTATCACTACTCATAGTTTTTTATCATAACTATAATCAAAGTTACTATTGCCATTATTACTATGATTGCTATTTGCAATTTTTGTTACTTCCGTTTTTACCAGTTGGTAATTGCTAACAAATTATACTTCAGTAATGTATTAGATAGTTTTTTTTTTTTTTTTTGGTAGTTTTACTGGATAACCTGATTGTATTTCTACCATACTATCATAATTAAATTTCCATCCGCCATTGTCATCTTCTTGTCCTAGTTTTATTCCTTTTCTACTTAATGAAATTAATTTATTTCATTAATTTATAAGTTTTCTTTCCTGCATTTATTAAATTTGAAATCTTTTTCGAACATTATTTTCAGAAAGAGATTTTGAAAAAAAAATATGTTAACATTAATTTATGCTTCGATTGCATCAGTAGTATTTATCACTGCAACATTGATTACGGCGATTAATTACGAAGATAATGATTTGGCTAAAGGTAATTTCTTTGAAAAAATCAAATGATTAACAAACTTGAGAATATTATATGTTATTACATACTACTTTGAGATACTATAAAATTTATCAAAATATAGAGCCAAATTTTAGTATTTGTAATAATGCTTAATATAATGGTAATATGATATAAATGCTAGACAAATTACTTATTTACATCATATCGTTATATTTTATTCATTTTTGCTGCATAATTGAGATACTATAAAAGTATATCATGGCATAAGCCTAACTGAAGGGCTATAACAATGTTTGAGATCTTATCTATAATAATATAATATATTAATTGACAAATTAGTCATTTACACCACATCATATCGGTGGAAGTGTCGATGGTTATGGCTTCAGATTAGCTTAACTATTGGCTTTAGGTTAGATTATAAATTGATTATGGAAACAATATTACAATTTATTCATAGTCTATATTTCAGTATGTCGACCTTTGGACCGTCAGTTGGATTTGTTGTTCATTTTGGATGGATCTGGTAGCGTTAGTGGAAATACTTTTGCAACACAAATGGCAATGCTTAATAAGTTGGTTATAAAATTAATTTGAATTCTTTAAATTATGATGATATTTTAAAGATCTACAAACAGAAAACAATTTTCTATTGCTAAAATTGTTCAGTTTCAGAATCCAATTTCACTTGCTTAGGAAATACATTTTAGGATAATCGATATGATCGAAATTGGTCCCAAAAATACGCAAATCGCTGTAATGCAGTATTCATCGTACACACGAGTGGAGTTTAATTTCAGTGCCAATCCAGTTGGTTGCTGTTTCAATGTTTCAAAAACTTCGATGTCAGTTCAAAATATAAAGTGCAGTGGGTTTTAGGAAATTCCGAAATACACCGAAAAAAAGGCGAACCCCACTGAATTAATCAGATTCTTAAAATTCCTGAAATTTTTTCAAACCATTCAGAAAGCAAGGGTTGACCAGCCGAAGAAAAAATTACAGTAATAATTATTGACAAAAATACGTTTGAAAATTATTATTTTACTTTTTTTAACATTATTTATTTCTCCTTTTTGTTCTGGCAAATAATAACTAAAATCAAAAGGAATGAAAATCAGCGATTTTCAATTCAATAGACTATTTTGATTTTATACAAATGCACTGAGGAAAAAAATATTGTGATTTTATCAGCGACTAATACTGCTTGACATTGAAGTTTGCACTGGGTAATTGGACAACATTCTCCGAGATGCTTTCAAAATAAATCATTCGGAAATTTTTTCATTAACAAATATTTGAATTATTTTAACATAACATTTGTAAAATGTTGGACGAATTTATGATTATTGAAATATCGATTGCTGTTGGGAAAAATTCTGATCGACTTGTGACTTGGATTGTAGATTAAATGGATTAGAAATTGCTACTTGTTAGGCTAGCAATAAACTTTATTCGATATTGTACAAAATATCGTACAATACAATAGTAAACAATAAATGAATAATACACGAAAAATATGAAAGATACTAGCAGTGGTCTTCTAAATTTCGCTTATCCTGTCGTTGCAACCACTTCGATACTGGATTGGAACTGATTTGCCACTGAAATTGATGTTGAAGGGACTAAACTCGCTAAAGAAGGGAGATCAACGCCGAAAAAATTGTTCGCATTGATTCCACCAATATTGCTGCTGACACTGATGCTATTCACCCAAAAGCTCCCTTTTTATATGCGAATCTTCCTTGGGTTTGATAGTGGGCGGAGTTCCATAAATAAGTTATACAAGAAATTGGATATGTTCATTTAGGATTCTAACGATTGAGAATTCTTACGAGCCTCATATCTTGTAAAATTCCTAACAATTAATCTCTTAAAATTTCACATGGCTCTCCCATAAGCTCTAATGGCAAATCGGAAATGTGGGAATAAGGGCGTTTGGGCTCATATATAGATGAGTGACTTATTTACAGATTGCTTAAATTATTTCGTTTCATTTGTATTGTAAATATTTCAGTTTTTTTTTTTTTTTTTTTTTTTTTTTTTTTTTTTTTTTTTTTTTTACCAACAATTGCTTAAAATGGGAATTTTTTTTTCGTAATAAATAGGAATTTTTCGTAAGTAACTGTCTACTAATTTAGCTTTCTTAAAATTAACTTGCTTAATTAGTTTTCACAATACAACGTCATTCTTTTCACTGATTATTCCTATCTCACAAAGGATTCAATTTTTCCTTCTGATAGTGATATCCTATTTATTTAGGCTGATTCACAAGCTTTTAGGTGTCACAACTATTATATCCATTTATAATTGATGAAAAGTCTTGGCTAAGCCCCTTTCGATAGGCAATATAATATTACACATCCTAAGTTCATAAAATTGAAAAAGATAAAATATTAAGCTGAAAAGCTTGACAGTTTTAAATCTAAATGCTAAACTTTTTTTTTTAATTTTAAAAATATTAATTTTCAAATCCAAATATTTTTTGCTAAACTGTAAGCTTGATTCCAGCTTATTTAGAAAATTTACATTGAACAAAAGCAGTTTTAATTGTAATCCAAAAATTTTTGAGGAAATACTGCTAGAATTATCCAAATTTGTAATTAAATTTAAAATTAACATTCAAACTCGGAAAAATGAAAAAGTCATTTATCCATTTCGAAAAATTGGATAAAATAAATTCATCCAGAATGGAATCTTGTATGTATGCAGCTACTGTGGGAGGAAATTATAGTACTTTAATTCTTTAAAGTTTCTGAAAATTGAGAATTTTCAAATATTTTATTAAAAAATCTTGAAATGTTTCAGGGTAAGGAATCACTTCGTGATTCACTCAAGAAAATTCGACATATTTCGGGAACAACAAGAACCGGCAAAGCACTGGACAAGGCCCTTCATGTTTTCCGTGGTGATCCTAATTTTGGAGCACGATTGAATCAAAATGATGTTGCACAGGTAATGTTTTTTTTTTTCTTTTTATTTTTATCTTTTTCTTTTTTCCACCTGCAGTTATTTCCAAAATTTCAAATTTTTATCTAAACCGTTGGAACTTCCTATATTCAGAAATGTTTCTCATACATATTCAATTTAAACGGATGCTTTTCACAAATATTTTTTCAATTACTACTTTTGAAAAAAAACTTAGAAATTGCAATGATCTATAAATTGAACTTTTTGAAAATTTTCTTTGGGTTTGGCAAGAAAGAGTTTATTCTTTGATAAACATTTGTCGTTGATATTTGCTTAAATCATTAACAGTTAATTGATGAAATAATGGATTTTCGGATGCTATTCTCAATCCTAAAATTAATTAGCATTTCAGGTAGCTATAGTTGTCACCGATGGCCATTCACATGATGACCCGGTGCCAGCTGCATTGCGTCTTCGTCAAGCTGGTAAATGATAATTTTAGTAATTTATTTAAAAATTTTGATCTTTATTAAAAAATTCTTCTCTTAAAAGGATTTAACTTTTTGGCTGAAACTTCTATTGTAAATTTTATTTATTTTTTGATTTTCATACAGGTGTTCAAATACTTGCTCTTGGTATCGGTGCGCACATTAATATGGGTGAATTGGTGGAAATCACCGGCGATGAGAATCATGCTTTCCAGAATCTGACCTCTCAGGCTTCACTAGATCAATTTGTGCAGCAGTTCAAAAAGATTGCTGTTGGTGAATATTGTGATTTTTCCCGAGGTTCGTGAAAAATTTCAATATTTTGTTAAAGAAGACTATTTAGAGAGGGATTTGATTTTTCAAAGTGATGAAATTTTCAGCAAATCCATAGTTTCTTTAAAAATAAATATTGATTTCATCTCCTGATTAGAATGCAAAAAATTCAAAAAATTTGAATACCTAATATGACAAATACTATTTTGAGAAAGTATATTTTAGGACCATTTGGAGCAGAAATAAATTGTAATAAAGATTCTGTCGAGATCATTGTTTCGACAGTGAATCCATTCTATGGGCATCTTTACGTATCTGGTCAATTTAATCATCCAGAATGTGTCATGCAAAACAGAAGTTCCAAAGTGATCAGTCTTTTAGTAAACCTTACGTCTTGTAATATCCAGAAACAGAAGAAGGTAAAATAATGTAAAATAGTCTAATTAGTTTAATTAAATTTTTTCATCTGTTACTTTCAAATTCTTCAGATATACATTGTAGCATATTTTCACATTTCGCTATTCGAGCAGAATATTCTTCTTAGTGCTATTTTCTTGAAACTTAATTTATCTTCGGTATTTTAGCAAAATCATATGGGTACATTATTCGAAACAAATGTTGTGCTAAAATTTCATCCATTATATAACACAAAAGCGGACAAAGTATTCAAGGTGCAATGTTTTTATCCTGAAAAAGCAGAAGAATTGCCGAGAAAATATGTGAACAATCGAGTGGCTAATAATAATAAGTAAAATAATATAGTATTCTTTTGTAAAAATGTTAATTATTGAAAGATTTCTTTTCGAGACATTTTTTTTTGCCTAGTTCAGATATTTTCTTAATGATTTCATAAGTTTATTTTTTTCTTTATATTCAAATTTTTAAGTAATTCTTTTTATTTAAATGATTTTACAGTAACGACTTGCAAATGCCTTGTTCGTACAAAATGATATCAAATATAAAATCAATTGAAAAGTGTAAATTGGAAGATGCTCGTGTCGGTGATCAAATTATTCATTCATGGGAATGCAATAAAAGTATGACTTACGTATTAAATTTTCAAAAAATAAATTAGAATTTAAAAAAAAAATATCATTGCTCAAAATATTCATCAAAATTGCCCTTCAACGAATCACTTTATGCGTGAATTTTGAAATCTGTGAACTTATATAAGAAGTTAAAAATTTGTGTGAACTTTTATTAAAGGTTAAGCATCTAGATGAATTTCCAATATAAGATTGAATCAAAGTTTAATTTGATTGGAAGGTTAAAGATCTATATGAATTTCCATGAAAAATTTAAAAATTTGTGTGAGTTTTTATTGAAAAATTAAAAATCTCGACTTATCAGCTATTAGAAATTGCAAATATCTTAATGAGATTGCGAAGGTAAACAAACATAAAATCAAAATTTCGAATCAAATACTTTACATTTCAAAAAAAATTTTGGAAATGAGAAATACTTGAAAGTGAAGTAAGCAAAAGTTAAATAACATTCTATCTTCGATTTCGACGAATCCTTTTTTATTTTTGAGAATTACAGTTGATCAGACTGAATTTCTAACTCAGTCAAATTCCAACATACCTGATTCGGTTTGATCCGGTTCAGTGCAAAGTATTGTAGAGATATGAGTTATATGAATTCGAACGCAAGGCATTGCAGATTCAGATAATTCCTCTTCTGCAATGCCATGCTAGTCATCAATTCAACATGCCAGCACCATTCTCGATGTGCCAACCTTGCAGATTCTTTCGATACGTATCAATCGATGCTTGTTCATAGTTGTATGATAATCGATCTGAGCAGTGGAAATAACAAGACAGTCATCGATTCAAACGGGTAAATTTGTCTTCATTAAATATTTCATAATCATAAATTGATAATAAATTCACGGCACAATATAATGTCTTAAACAGCAGATAAACTCTAGATGTTGTCGCAAAAACTGAAATATTTTCTGAAATATGGATATGACGAAATAATCAAAAATCTTTGAACTATAGAAATATCTTGGTGTAAGCAAACTTTTGACCTTTACGTCATAATTAACATGTTTAAATTGTGTTATGCTATGATGACATGGAGTAACAACTTCATCATGAAAAGTCTTCTTATCTGAAGGAATTCATTCATTCATTCATTCAGTCCTTTGTTCTATTCGATCAGGACATTCAACCCTTTGCTTTGATCGCTCAGGGCATTCAGTTCTTTGTTCTGAATGGTCAGAATATTCAATCCTTTGCTCTGGTCGGTATTCTACGAGTAACTCTATCCAAACTTCATCAAACCCTATCTGTTCTCAATACCTATATCCCGCAAATAACTTCATTACTTTGAAAGGATCTTCAAATTATCAATTGTATCCAACCGATTTCCAGACCTCATGAAATCTTATCAATTCTTAACACCAGTAACCCTCAGATAACTTTCCTTTTATCAAAGAAAGTCCAAATTATCAGTTGTACTATCGAAATTCATCAATCCATTATGTACCACAGTTGCGGCAAATGAAACTCATATCAATATCGAGGATTTCATTACACAAAAAAATCATCCCACATTCCTATCCCAACAAATAGTCGTTCACAAATTATTTTCATAACAGATGTGCACTTGATAATTCGGTAATGGATTCTCCGCAATATGTCGAACCGTTATCAGCATTTGCCGTCGGTAAGGCGGTCAAATTTCCGGATAGCTCAATGATCAAAATGCAGTGTCATCTACGATTTTGTGATCGTTTGCTGGGTGAATGTGATAGAATTTTGGTATGCTTTATGCGACATTTTGTTGCAGTAATGCTTATTGACAAATATTTTTATTGTTGAAGGAGCAGAAATTGATGAAATTGGCGCTATTATCACTTAATGATTTCCTAATAATCAATGAAATTGATATTGTGATCAATTTCAGCGCTAGCTAATTACAATCAGTACTTCATTTGTTTTTTTTTTTTTCGAAATATTCCAGATGATAAATGAAAATTTTTTAGCCTCCTCGATGTAGAAGTTATCGTAGAAATCGTCGAACAGCCGAGGGAAATAATGAAAATAACAAATCTTTCAATACAGCTTCAAAAGTAAGATATGTGAAGTTTTAAAATTTTTTTGATTAAATTTCTTCTATTTCTCCAAAAAAAAAAAAGAAAAAAGTAAAACTGTTGCAAAGAATTCAAGCATATTTTAAAATTACTTTTATTTATTAAAATTTAGGAAATGAATCGATCATGGGATTTCACAGGTTCTATTAATGATGATGATGATGATGAATATGAAGAAGAAATTAAAGAAGCAACAGTGGTTACTGTCGCAACATCAACAACAACAACAACATCAACAATAGCAACAACGACAACAATAACGACAACAATAGCAACAACAACAGCAACACCAACAACAACTTTGGCAATCGTACCATTATTAACTTTTCATCCACAATCGGAGAAATGTTTGTATTTGGTGTTAGAATTTAAAGTTGTAATTTAGAAATTTCAATTCTTTAATGTTACTACAATTTGGAAGTTTTTAATTTTCTAGCATATTTGATATGTGGTGATGTTCACATGTTTTTTTTCTTAATTGATAAAAATTTCAAGTAATGCCATCACATCGACGTTTACACATCAAGGAACGTGTAACTGCATCAGAAAGCCATTCAATCAGATCACTACCAATTTTGTCAGCACCGAAGACTCTCGACAAAACTTCTCACTTGGTCCGGAATTTGATTAATGAAGAAGAAGAAACACCATTTGCTGTTCCAAAATCACAAAATAATAAGTTGGTTTTTATTTTTTTCACTAATTAATATGGTATAGTATAGCGAATTTGCATTGTCCTAAGTGACGTGATCATATTTAGTACCTTAATAATATTTACGTGATTTAGAACGTAAACTTCTAAAATAATGGATCGATGCATTTATGACTTTTTCATATAATTTGAAATTTTATAAATAAACTTTCTCCATAAATTTCAGCAATTCTCTGAACGGTCATTTACATAAAAAAATCATCGATCATCCACGTATTATTGATTTTCCGAAAGGTGGTATGGATGTGAAAATTAACACACAAAATGTTACAATTGTAAATGATGATCGCTTGAGAGAGCAATATCAAGAAGTGATTTTATTCAACATTCTGAACTTTTATAAGAATATATTTCGAACGAGAATTTTATATTTTCCCATAGTTACCTTGAAAAAAATCAATTCTAAAAGATAAATTCGATTGAAATCTAAACAGTAGCAGATATTTGATTTTCAGATTATGATTCTAAAAAAAAGTTTGATTGAATTTAGGGAGAAATACGGGAATTTGAAGCGATATATAGTATAAATAGAAGTATTGAAAAAGAGATTTCTATTTTTCCTATTGTCCTTTGAAATATCACATAAAGTTTCTTGTGGAATGAAATGGAATTAGTTATAATTATCATTAAAATGAATAGTGAGAAACAATTCATATGACAGTTTTCAAGAAAAGACAAAATCATGTGACAAGTTTCAGGAACTCAAGAAACGACGAGAAAGGATGAAATTGAAAAATACCTTGAGAATGTCACTAACAAGTGTACCTTCAAACATATCCCATGAAATAATCACACCTTCGATCGTAACCAATAAAACTATGAAGAATACTGAACAAATATCAGAACAGTTGAATTACAGGATGTCTAGAATGAAAAATATGGAATCACCGTTAATAGAAGTCGAGAAAGAACATTTTTTTAACGATTCATTCCAAGAAATCGAGAAACAAACCAATAGAGTACACATTGAATCGGAAGTGCTTAATTTGTCTATCTCGAGATTAATAGAAATTCCTATTATCAGAACGTTAATCAACCCTTTTCTCTTACTTCTCGAGTGCTTATATTTAAAATAATTTTTGACAGCTTTTAAATTGCAAATTATTATGAATTTTGACAAAAACCACATCTCATTGCAATAAGAACTATAGTATATACGTATTAGAATTGAACCTACAGTATGCCCCTTATTAGAATATAAACAAGAAGATTTGATTTTATACTTCGATTGAAGATTACTAAGTAAATTCAGGAATTATTACAAGAATTATTGGAGGAAGTGAAACCAGTTGTACAACTTGAAAAGAGGATACTAAAAATGATTCGACCGGATGCAACCATAATTGAATCACAAGTCAGTTCTAATTTTATTTGTTTACAGAAATTTCATGCATTCTGTAGAACACCTTTGTATACTTTTAAATACAGAATCGTAATTTTCAAAAATTGAATGATTCGGAATTTAAACAAAAAAAAAAAATGCAATTCCTTTGGCTATAAAACATATCCTAAAATATTTAAATTTTTAGACTTCTGTAATTATCAAACACAAAATCAGGTTTTGAAATTTTTAAGAATTGAACAGAAAATTTTGAAAACCTGACTTAGAATTTTCGAGGAGTACAATTTTTCTAGCTATAGGCATACACATCTGAACATATTTTAATTTTTAGGTTATAAATGTTCGTGATTTGGAGGTAATGAGTGATCCGAATTTGAAAGAAAAATGGTGTAAGAAATAAAGGAGTCCAAAATCGGCAAATTACAGAGAAATTATGCAAAATTTATCAAGTTTTCATGAAATTTCAAAATGTTAAATCTAAAAACTCTTAAGCTTCAATTTCTTTTTTTTTGCTTTTCTCTTCAACTTATCATGAGAAATTTTCTTTTATTGGGAAAAATATGAACGAATAGGAAAAATCTGAACAAGCCAGAAATGCATCAAAACAAAAATAATTTCTAAAATTTAAAAGGACGGTTTTTGATGGAATCGAATAAACCAATAATTTTTCTAAATTTTTATATCCAAATATCCCAACCATTCTTATTCGTCCATTCGGTAGTCCGTCATTTCGAAGAGAATAATATTGTAAATCGAGCATGATTTTAAGAGAAATAAATTAATTTATTTCCCACTGAATTATTCATTTTAATCCTGAAAATTCTCAGCATTTCTATTTGTTCACTTTGTAGTCTAGTATGAAGAATAGTGTTTTTGTAAGATGAATGTGATCTTAAGAATGCGCATCATTTGTTTTCCGTTGAATTATTCACTTTAATCATATTTATGCCCTATTCACCTTATGACCTATTCCATACCTTACTTTTTGTACAAGGTACTTTGATCTCTATCTGCTATAAATTTTATTCCATTTTTTAAAAATAGGTATTGCAAGACCATCAAAATATCATCAATTCATACCCTTATTTTCTAATTACATGTCAGGAAACAAATTATGATATTACTACGCTATATATACGATATCAATTTCTATTTGATTTAAAAAAAAAAAGTTTTTTTTTTTTTTTTTTTTTTTTTTTTTTTTTTTGGATTCCATTTCTCGCATCTATGACGGAGAACAAAATTAAGAAGAAAAAAAAATCAATTTTGTATGCATATAAAATGTAATCGTAAAAACAATACCAATGCTAAGTGGGAAGAGGAAATTTCCAAATATTATTGCAAACAGATGGCACAAAATTTAATTAGGAATAAATTAAAAATATGTCAAAAGCTAACGAAGCACATATAATTATAGATAATATGCAATTACACAATGCAAGCAAATATAAATAAATCAAAAAATTTAAAACATACAAGTTCATTTGTAAATTATTAAGATATCACAACATTTCAATTAAAGAGCATTCAGTAAAAATATTGAAGAGCATTTAAGAGGCGAAATTTTCGCAAAAAACGGAAAATTTCTTATTCATCATTGTATTGTCAACAAAATAATACCTATTATGAGACGAATGGATTTCTTTTCTATTATTCCTGCAAAGCAGCGAATCATTGTAAAATTGGAATTATTGTAACACTTAAACATCAATAGATTTTTTTCTGCATAAAAAATCTACATGCATAATTTATGTCTTTAAGACTTCTAAATTACCGCTTAAAATAAATTATATCGTAACGAGGCAAGCAAGCATTGAAAAACAAATATAATATGTGAAATAAAAGTAAAGATTGAAAAATTTAAAAAAGTCAATATCCGTAATATTGTAACATAATAAATTTTTGAAAAAGTTAAGATCTTTTCAAATAAATTTATCGGATGTTTTCTGGGATTTCAAAATAATATGAAATATAAATGATTATTATTTATTTATTTATCCTTTTCTACAGTCAATTCTATTCCACAGTTCTTCATCAAAAAAGCCAACTATCAGCGGACCCGGCACCGCACTGTGTAAATTCAATTTAAATTGAATATATTGAAGCTTTTATAAAGATTATGTCTTAATATTTGTTCTTTTGTCGAAATTTCTATAAACTTACCGATATTTAATCTTATACTCACTTTCTCCGAATTTTTATTAACAATAAATAAAAAATATTTGTGGTTAAGAAATGGTGAAATATCAATGCATAGACAGGAAGATCAGTTATAACTCAAAAGCAGTTTAATGGAAGTCGATAACAAAAAAAAAAAAAACATTTGGGAATGGAAGCAAATTTAGGAGCGTTGATATCAAGTAAGCAAGTTTATATTTACATGCTTCGTATTGGACAAAGCATAATTTATGCTTATAAAAAGCCGAAAAAAAAAATTTAAAAAAAAGAAACAAAAACTACTTTCTTATTTTCAAGCACCATTTTTCTTAATTCACATATAAATATTTGGCAGCCTCAATCACTAAGGCAATTAAATGAAATAAATGAATAGCATTATGAATTTTTCAGAACATGAGGACCATCAAAAGAAAATAATTGAGCTGAAAGGTTCAACAGTCTAACTAGTCCTAAAAGCTGTATTTCTAAATGACTGGGATCTAATCTGCAAGTGGAATACAAAAGATTCAACCTAAAATACTACTTTCCAATGGCTTTCTACAATTAAAGAGAACTGGAAGACTAGATAAAAAATGACCCAAATTTGAGAAATTTGTTAATGTTATTATTAATTCGACTATCGAGTCTCCATTTTTTTCTACTAGCAATTAAGAAAAAGAAGAATAACGAATTTAAAATAACTTGCTTTAACATAAAGTATAATTTAAGTGCTAATAATATCAAATATAAATTTCGAATCAATATTTCAGTCGACCTTTTCAAATATCTTTAAAAATATTTGAAGACTATGCCTAAACTATCGCATTATTAAGGAAATTTTCGAGTCTTCTAATAGAAAATGAAATTAAAAGACAATAATCAATATAGCAAATAATGCAACGCAAAGCAAAAATAACACTTTTCTGATTTGAAAGAAATTTTGAAAAAGACAACAAAATATACTGTTCACAATAAGCTATTCGCCATTCAGCTACAACATTTCCTCTTTTCATGTCGTCTAATATTAGAGCCACCCAATCGAACGCCACCGCTACTATCAGCGATATTTGGTTGAGGAGCTCGAAGCTTTGCTTCTAATACTAACCGTGTTATACAATTGAACATCTGTAAGACCATACCAAAATAATTCAAAATCTTGATCTCTATTCTTTTCCCAAGAACTGAAGCTAACAAACTGGTAAGAAGTTAAAACATTCTTACCAGAAAAAAGTACATACTAATAAAATCTTACTTATATTTGCCCAAATGAAGTCACTTCTCATTAATCTACGTCTTATTTTATGTATTAATCTCAATATTTGAAGCTAATAATGAATTAAATTATTCTAAGCCTTCTAATGGTAATTTATATCGATATTTCTGATGGAGAACACCTTGAAGAAATAAAAGAAATGTCACCTCTTCGACATTGGTATTTTCTTTAGCGGAAGTTTCAAAGAATGGAATTTTCATTGTTTCTGCAAACCGACGAGCATCCACTTCTAATACTACTCGTCTTTCTGGATCATCAGCTTTGTTACCAACTGCATGCAAGCAAGTAATATAATAAAAAAAGAAATAAAAGTTTTAACTGAAATTCTAAAAAATTTCCTATATTCAAGCTCATATTTTTGAAATTCCCTAACTTCATTCCGAAAATGCGAATTTCTGCCTCACCGAGAACTTTTTGAACATTTTCACAATTTGTATCGATTTCATGAAGCCATCTCTTCACATTGCTGAATGAATCACCACTTGTCACTTCATACACGACAATCACACCGTGTGTTCCACGATAATAACTGCAAGTTTGAGGTATTATGAATAATAATTTAGCTTCCTATTTCTTTAATAATACGATCCCTTGCAAATATTAATACGATAAGAAATGCAAATAAACATATTCTGAATTGCTCCGACTGAACCACTATCAATCACGTAAAGTATCACTCATCATTACGCATTTAATGAAAGAATATGTCCATCAAACAATTGATTTCGAATCAGAAGAGACTTAAAACTGATTTGAGAAAGAAATCAAGTTTGAAAAAAACTCTTCAAATAGAAGCAAAACATACGTAGAAGTGATGGTGCGAAATCTTTCTTGGCCGGCTGTATCCCATATTTGTAATTTCACTCGCTGTCCATTGATTGTAACTGTTCGAATTTTAAAATCAACACCGATGGTTGTGATATAATTCGCTACAAAAAATTAAAATTGTTTGGATTTTATCACATTAACATAATTCTGGACTCGAAGATTAGACTCCGATTTAGAAATTAATTAATTAATTAGCCCAAAAGTAATAATGTATAGGTTATTATATTAAGCGAAAGTAATTTAATTTTTTTAATACGTTTGTTCGTACTGTTTGCATCAATAGATTACGTCTTCTATTCCGTTTTTAATATTACAGAGTTTTTTTTCCAATAATTTCATAAAAACTTACGAGAAAATGTATTGTCTGCAAATCGAAGCAATAAGCTACTTTTTCCAACTCCTATAACGAAAGTTTTAAATCACTGGCTAGAAGATATTCTCAAGAAGATCCACTGCAACAACAAAACATATTTACTTCGAGAAAAATTTCTTCATAAACTACTTTACCATTTTTTCCCACAAAAAACGATAGAGAAGTTCATACATATGATGGCTCAGTCCTCTTGGGAAAGTGATGAATGAATCCTTTAATAATAAAAGATTAAACGCTCACCGCTATCACCAATGATAAGTAATTTGAAGAGATGATCATAATCACGCGGACCGGGTGCCGCACTCATTGAAACGCTTTTTTTTTATCCTTTCTTTTTTATTATATTCCGTTACTTCCACTTGGAAATATGTTTCACAGTTCCACACCTGAAATATATGAAACACACTATTGTCATCCAAGAAAGACAACTTATTATTTCAGATTAATTTAATTTTCGAACGTGATTTAACTTCTCATCATTCCCTAAACATCCAACAGATCTCAGCCACTAAAATTATCCGAACAAAGCTCAATAGGTGGCATTAAAACAAACAAATCATCACTTCCCATTACAAAGAAATAACGCAGCTGCGGAATGAAGCCCATTCATCCCAATTTCTATTTTCAATTCTTCTGTGATTTAAATCTCTAATAAAATTTCTGGGCAGTATAAACTCGTTAATTTATGGCTTAAATTATGAATGAATTCAAGTATGCAAAAGAAGAAGGTACTGTACGACAAACCAATAGACAATTTTATTTTTTTGAAATTTGAATATTCTCGTCTTTTTTTTCAAATCTTCTATGATCAGAATTTCTACCGAAATCTTTGAGTAAGAAAAAAAGTTCAATTAATAATTTGATTTTTCCATAACTGAAATCCTTCATGTAATTTTTGAATAATATAAACACCTCAATTTATAGTTTAAATTATCCATGAATTTAAAATACGTAAAAAAAGAAAGTACCATTTGATAAGCCAATGGATAACTTTAAATCCATATGATAAGCTGACTGACAATTTTATTTTTTTTTTTTGAAATTTAAATATTCACGTTTTCTTTTTTTTGATTCTTTTATAATTGAAATTTTTAACTGAATCCTTGAATAGTATATTCAAACTTATATTAGATTGTTTCAAATATCTCTTAAAGTTCCCGATTGTTAAAAAAGAACGAATCATTCCACTTCATCCTAAATGAATCTTAAAGCCAATTAACAATGAAGATTTAAAATGTGGATAAAATTTAAATTTCATTTATGCAAATCTTGATGTCACAAAGAATTATGCATTAAATAAATGGATTTTGAGTTCTGAAAAGATTAAAGAATAAAATTTTTTGGAATGAATGAAAAAAGTTCATTCTTTTGATAAATGTTTTTAGTAAAAGTTAGATCATATATTTCATTAATTTTCAGTATTAATGTACATTTTCCATATGCTTTTTTTTGTGAAGGGAATAAATAGTGGAAAGATTAAAGAAAGCATTGTTAGCTTGAGATCAAGGTAATATCCATCAAGATTAAATTGATAAAGTTGGTAGATAAGCAAAAGATAATCCTTGCAGCAATTTCTGATCTCTCGACTTGATCACATAATTACTTAGAATACTTCCCAAAATTCACATCTCACTACTAGGCTCTAAAGTTACTAATTTTATCTTAGAGTGTTTCCCAAAATTCACATCTCATTGCTAGGCTCCAAAGTTACTGTTTTTTTTATCTTCTTTCATTTTCATTTTCAAAGCTTTTCACCTGGAATTTTTTTATTCTTATCAAAAGTAATTTGTTAAAGAAACTTGTTTCTATTTTTTAAGGTGTTCGTTATTTTATAAAATAAAGAATTATAAATTCTTAGGATTTTGCTTTGGTTATTTTTATTATTTACGTGCCTGTGCTCGAAGTTATTCTTATAAAATTGCTTTTTCTGCTTATTTGTTGAATTTTTTTATTAAATAATAAAGGTTTATGCTTATCTTTTAGTTTCGTTTGTTTTTTCCTTTTTTTTTTTTTGTTTAATACTTGTTGATCTACATCCAGTTTCCTTTTGATCTTTCTGACAACCAAACGTCAGAATTTGAGACATTGATATAATTCTTAATATTTTCCCAAAATCCAATATATAACTCAAAGTAAAACAAGCAGGGACGAAAATTAAAGGATTAAAAAGAGCAACAAAAATCTTGGAAATAATCTCTTGGCCCGAAAAGAAAATTTTAATTGAACTTAATCCGAAAAAAGAATATAATTCTAACCGAGTCCAGGCAAATTGGCGAGATATTTTCACTGATGACAACTATGACAGTTGGAAGTCTCTCAAAGAAATGAAAAAGCAGTCGAAGGAGGCATCCTGTCTACATAAAGAAAAAATGCAATATCAAAACTTTGGGACGCCGCTTTTTGCACTCCGGGTCAACAAGTTGCCATTGAGGGCCGTGCTTTTATTTGGGGAACAACTTGGTTTTTTTGCAAAAGTGGTGTGTTTGCGTCGGGGAAGTTTTGTAGGTTAGACGTGTGTCTCAATTATGTTTGTCGGGTAAAGTTCCGTGTTTGTTGGGTGAAATTCCTTGTTTATGAAGTAGGTAAATTCGCTTATTTGCAGAGTAACGGAGTGGCCTTATTTACGTATGAGTTTCTTTGTCAGGTAAATAAATTGCCGTATTAGTCAAAATTAGAACGGTTGTATAAAAAATGCGCATATTTATTTGCAACAAAACAAACTATTAGCCTAAAAGAACATGCTTAAATGCTGATTTGTTTGCTTAATTGATGATTTATTTGACTTTATGTTTTTGTTCAATCGACTACCGTATCCCGTGCTTGGGTATAAGATTTTCCGAAATGAACTTTCCCTGGATTTTACTTTATGCCATATTATTTTTCAGAGGATTTAGTTCTAAGCAATTATATCAGAAATCATTTCGAAAAAATGAGATTAAATTATGATAAAACGAATGAGCATAATTACATTATGCACTGTTCCATAATGAGTCGGTAGTCGCATTAATGACAACGATTTGATCGTGAGATAATAGTGGTAATAATTTTCACGCAAATTGTTCCCAGATATTCCTTTTTTTGGATTTCTGATGATTATTGACATAGTTTTAATGTTGCTATGTGTATCTGTTGCGTAAAGTTCGCTTTTTTTTTTTTGTATTGGAACTACTGAGGCCAACAAGTTGTCTTGAGTTTTTTTTTTCCTTTCAATGTTAGATTTTTGCAACTCTTGTGATTTAAGATATGTCGAAGAGAGGACGTGGTGGAGCATCGGGAGCAAAATTTCGTATTTCTTTGGGTCTCCCAGTTGGTGCTGTTATGAACTGTGCCGACAATACTGGCGCCAAAAATCTTTTCGTAATTGCTGTATATGGAATTAAGGGACGCTTGAATCGATTACCAAGTGCTGGTGTTGGTGATATGTTTGTTGCTTCCGTAAAGAAAGGCAAACCTGAATTGCGAAAAAAGGGTTTGTTTCATTCTTAAATTTAAGTAGTGAACTGGATTTCTGGTATAATTGAACAGTTATGAATGATATTTAGTATATTATAGTTATTTAGCATAAATGTTTGGTTAGCATGAAAAACTTTACTCTTATTTGGAATTACCCAATTATTATAATCATATCATTTCTTAGTGTTTGTATTGTCATGTGAGACTCGACCTACACGACAGTGATTATAAGCTCTGTTGCCGTACCATATTGTGAATCGCATTTTTATGATAGATTTAAGTGAAATTTATTTGCAATGGCATAATTCAAACAAAAAGCCGATGAGGATGTTTAAAGGATGGTTTCGCGACTATAGCTGATTATTCATGCAGAAATCCTTGGCTGTCTGAGGCTTTTGAAATAAGATACTATAATTTCCGGATGACATTAGTTTCAAGTCTTTCAACAATTTTTAATTTCTTTAATTAATAAGTGCGATTTTGTTGACTTTGATCTGCATCCTGAAAGCACTTTATTCAATTTTTGCTGTTCATAAACAGCAGCTGTGCTGTCAAGATAAAAATCATTTCCTATTTCAGTTAATGTTAAATTGAAATTTTCAGTTCTACAAGCAGTAGTCGTGCGACAACGAAAGCACTATCGACGAAAAGATGGTTCATTCATCTATTTCGAAGATAATGCTGGCGTGATTGTAAACAACAAAGGTGAAATGAAAGGCTCGGCTATTACCGGGCCAGTAGCCAAGGAATGCGCGGATCTGTGGCCCAGGATTGCTTCAAATGCTGGATCGATCGCGTGAAATTGTTGTTTTTTGTTAATTTTAAGAGCCGATTGAATAAAATGATTCATTGATATTCTTTCTTCATTCATCTGAGTAGTGAGTAAAATACAAACTATTGAAATCTTATGCATTCTGTTGTTTTCAAAGATTTAGGGATTATACATGAATATAAAATGAGCACTGGTAATAGAATCATTGTATTTTGTTTCCTGCTTAAGCGGTATGTGTCCCATCAACTAAATAAAGCTATCGTTTTCCTTTTGTGGCTCATTGGAATGAAGAAATTTAATGAAATTCATTTTTAAACTTGGGTTCGATTTACAGCTCATTGAAAACATGGGTTCGACTACTTACAGCAATAAATATTTGCACCATCATGACATATCATCTGATCAATTCAAGACGTCTGATACGAAAGATATCTCTTGCAGGCGACAAAGAAGTGATCGGCAAATCCAGAACACTTACTTGGGGATTTTTTCTTTTCGTTGCTTACTGCGCAAGTAAAATGCCTGACTGCTAATAATGCATAAGTTTGTCGATACCACTGGTATGGAATTAAAATGTTTAAATTCATCGACAATGATATACAATGCAACCATTTCCAGAATTGAGACAATGTGTATAATTGAGTGAAGTTTATAAATCTTGCCCAAAATTTGTTTTATCAGGACAATCTGTAAAAGGCTTGGGCTTTAGACTGCGACTGCGTGTTAAGATAGCTGTATATGTTCCTATGATACTATATTATGTTTTCATGCTTCTGAGAAATTTCAAGACATTGACAAAATTCAAAATTGTTCATGATCTTGCATAAATGGCAGCTGTTATAAACAACATGTATATAATTAACGTATGCAAACGACGATCGAATTGATGAATTTATATTTGAAGCTATAGTACTGTATCAGTGTGTCTTACCTAACGCTTTTTCTACTTCCGAAGAGGAAAAAAAAGTATGATTGAACAGTGCATTTTTGACCATCTGAATCATCATTCCGTGCGTGACTTCACAATTTATCTAAATAAAGATAGATTATTAAGTTCATCTCAGATCGCAGCATCATTAGATGCATGATATGATCAGGAATGTATGATTCTTGATTCTTGTTTTAAAATCCAAAATTTTTTTTTTCTTCCAAATTTTTCTTCTGCAAAAAGTTACACATAAAAAAAGAAACGTAGAAAACAAGACAGAAACATCATATCTAGCGAAAAAAAAATTTTTTTAGGATGAACTAATTCTTCCGAATCGGTTTTTAGAGTAGAAATATCAATAAATTCAAATAAAGAACCTTTCTTGTATCTTTAATTATCTTCGATAACTTTTCTGTTATTGTCGAATCCATTGGACGCGGTCCTTGAACACTTTTACACTTGATAACCTAAAACTTAAATCTCTTTTATTGAAATAACTTTGGAGTTTATAAAATGACTACTTAAACATTCCTTTCTACAAGATCCGAAACTTCAAAAATTTGAAAATTTTCGGGTTAAACCCACATTCTGTAACTTCTGTGCGAGATCATTGATCTGTGAGGTAATATACGAAGAGTTGGTGATCAATGAATTGCTGGACAAAGTGCTGACCCAATACGTGTTCCACAGAGAATCTAACAGACGTGCATCCAAAGCTGATTTGAAATAAGATACTTCCAAAGGATAATACTGGAAACATTCAATATTAACTTAGAATTAGGCAGAAAATCATAAGAAGATATAAATAAATCATGAATGTTCTTTAATTTAGAGAAATGTCCCAGTTTCATCTCTATTTTCTTTGACCAGATCAGAATAAGACAGAATTCATGGAAGCTAAGATGCCACATTTCTTAAACACTATATTAGACATTAGAAAATAGAATTCAAAATTTTCGACAAACAATCGAAGGTAAAACAATTTTTTAAGCATGCAAAAAGCGGAAAATATTGAAAAAATAAAATATAATAAAGGTAATACCTGTTTGCAATGAACACCAAAATCCTCAACTTTGTTTAAAGGAATCGACTGATACTCTGATGGAACTTCATCAGGAGGCTTATAGCCCTTCGGATAAGTTCGGAAAGCACCAAGATCTACTTTGCCAGCTGACATCGTTCGAATGGGATCAACCTAGAGTGAAGACCGATCAATGCTATGAGGAAAAAGAAAAGTTACTGCGCGAATAAATAATTCTGCAATAAGATTAAAATACTAAAATTGGTAATACAAAAAAAGCTGAAATAGTGTCAAAACGTACAACGATCGCCACGAATGGCTCCTGAAACTGTTGATTGAGGGCTTGAGTTGAGACATCAATTCCACTTAACCAACATCCATATCCTGGATGACTATGGTACCATCCTACAACCTTAAATGGACACGAAAAATGAGGATTTCTAGAGATGTATTAGGCTGTGAAATACGCTTATACGAAAAGAATGTATGAAATCGATAAAAGAAAGAGAAAATTTTGATGCTTTAAAAAATTTGAAAGACATTAAAAATTACAGTTGAATGTTCTATTAGTAAAAATTGCCGAAAAATGATCTCTTCTCTTTTCGATAGCATATTTAAAAATACAATAGCAAAATTAACCTTATGAAGCCTTCCCACTGCCTCTGAACTATCTGTATATGTAGTCATATACTCATACGCTTGAGCTTGAGCATTTACCCGTGTTTCGGTACCTTCTACAGGTAGAGCAAAACTATCCACTACGACCAATGTATTCGCATCTACTTTACCTTGCACTAATCCCATCACTTCCAAATTACCACCACTCCTCGCATGCATGACCATTTTCAGCAAAGCCAAAGCAGCAATTTTAATTTCCTGCAAACCAAAATTTCGAGCATTTTATCGCTAGAAAAGAATATAGATAATGCTCCAGTCTATATAAGTATTTCGACTGCTCGAAATCATACTTCACATTACACTTACGCTATCAATGCAACTGCGGAATCAGGAGAGGAAACGATTCGTAATTAAAAGCTGTTGAAAAAAAATCATACTTTAAAGTAATGTGGATCTTTTTCCCATGGCTTCACAGCTCGTATAGCTTGTTGCTCAGCTGCATCATACTGATAGATCGTTTCTAATGATTCGACATTATTAGCCATCTGCCAATTTCGGAATGCCATTGATGTGGAACTACCCATCGATGATTCCATTGGTTGGTCGCTACTCATTGCACTCATAAAAACAATAAGCAAAGAAAAGAATTTTCCGAAAACTAAAGCATCTTTTCTTAATCAAATTGTAATCTCAATAATACTCAAATATTGATTGCTACTAAAATTAAGCTCATTTTGAATCTTAAACTCTGAAGACGGAAATACTTTAACTAAGTAACTTATATTTTAGCGAATTCTCTCCATGTTGTAACAAATTTTCGAGAATGTTCAATGGAATGATTAAAACTATGTTATTGATGTAATATGACATACTGCAAAGTTATCAATCACTTAAAATAATATCCCAATCTGTGAGACAGGTCAATGAAATGAAAATGACAAAACTGTGCCAATCGATGCAATTCGAAAGGACTGGAATATTATCAATCATCTAAAATAAAATCTCAAATCTGCGAGAATGACCAACAAGACGATCAAAATTATGTAGTCAATCGATATAGCATGGCATGTTATAAGGCTATTAAATATTCAAAGTGATATCCTATATGTCCTGATAAACTGTTGATTAAAATCAATAAGTTCCGATATCTCTCGATATAGCAGTGTAGACGACATCATTCCTTCATCTATGTAGATATCAACTATGGGAAAGTAGAGCAAAAGAAATGGAAAAGACAAAGGTCAAAGGTGAAATTTTTAAGATAATATTCTGTTGCGTCAATGCAAAGCGTATATGGCCACTTTTTTCTTCTCTCAAATGAATAACCTGGACAAAGGTACCAACACTCTCCCTACCCTCATTCATATCAATTCCTCTCTAACTTCTAAATTCTTTTTCGCAGCCAATTATTATTTCGCGGCCGGTCGATGTTTGAAACATTGAATATCGATCTGGTAAATCATGCCAGGAGATGAAGTGATTGGAGATTGCGGATATGACGTTTGCGTAGGGAAAAATGAGACAGGGAGATGTAGTTATTTTCGATCGATGACCTTTTGACCCTTCATTGCAGTTCTATCCAAACATACAAGTATTTCTTACGTACATAAGTTCATCAGTGCAATATTTGGAAATTGATGCATTTAATCTACGTTGAATTGTCGCGTAAACATAACGATTGCTGTTATAAGCATTTCTTTGCATTAAAAATTTCAAATTCCAGTTTTGCTTATTCTCCACTTGTGGCGAACTCAAAGAAAAGCAAAACAAGTGGAAGGGGCAAAAGACCGATGACAGTGTTTAACACTCGGTCGGTGGCAACAACAGCAACAGCAACATTGGTGACAACAACGACAACGACAAATTCTGAGTCTATGAGTGAAGGAAGTAGTAACTGTGGTAGCACAGTACGTCAACTATCCGATGGACATGCAGCTGCAGGAGAGGCAACCCCGAGTAATGTCATGGATAGCAATATCGTATTCCCTGTGGGTAGTGTATTGGAGTGTCGGAATGTGTTGAACTCCACGACTGTTGGCCAAGTGATTTGTTCAGATCAACCGACACGACTTCTGGTCCTAAGTTTGTATTATTTCTTCACCTTCTTAGTAACATGTGTATATCTATGTAAGGTATCGAATTGCTTCAGCAGTTCGAATCTTGCAATTGTTACAGGAACAGATTTATTGAGAATCAGTGTAAACTTATTGAGATTTTATATATGAAATTCTTTACGGAGAAGTTTCCAAATCTAGATCAGAATAATCAAGAATATTTCTGTCTTTAAACAAAAATTGTAAGAAAGTGTCTCCATTTAGATGGCTGTGGCTGTTAAATGAAATGAAAAATTTAATAATTTGTGACCGACCAATACACATTTTCATTACATATCTCTTCGTAATCTGTTATTTTGTTTGAAATTCAAACTGACCAAAAAGTTTTAGTTAAATGTGCGCATTTTGCAATGATTAATTTTTTCAATCATTGCATGAATTGACACATTAAGCCATTAATAATCACTTTCCTCTCATATTTATAAATCTTTCTGTATGTTCCGTATTTTTGCAGGGGATACTTCAGAACCAGGTGGAGTACCATTGGTACGTATCGTCAATCTGGCGCTTGTTGCACAAGTATATTATTTTGATTTCTGAAAAAATATTAAAATGCTAAATTTCATTTCATTTCTCGAAAACTTCTCAAAACACACAATTCTCGAATACTAAGGAACATTCTTACACGCGCAATGAAAATGAATCAGTTAGAACAAGGTCATGAAACAAGTTTATATAATAGTTAAATAAAATGAAATTATAAATAAAAGTTGGTTTAAGACAAATATTTATTTCTCAATTCAGGTAACATGTCTGAAAGAGAAGGGAGCTGAACAGTCATTGCCGTGGCCAAATTTGCAAATATCCACAAAGCAAGTGCAAGAACGAATGAACCGTGCAATAGCACGCAAAAAAGCATCTATAATGCAAACTAATGTATCGATTGAAGGACAGCGAGCTTTTATTCATCTGAGGAAAACGTGAATTTTAAACATCGGTTGAATTGATGATAAATTTGTACTTTTTTCAACACTAGAAGTTTCTGACTGATCTTGTTTAAATATATCTTAACTGTAGATTATCAAATTTACTCAAGAATTTAAAGTCCGTTCTTTTAACTGATAACAAATTGGAGGAATTAATTGAATTTAATTTAGTTGATATTATATAATTGCAGACTGGAACATAGAGTAGAATGGTCCGGTAGTGATATCAAAGTACTCAACCGTGTATTAGTCCAACCGCCATATACAGCGGATTCCATTGAAGTTATTGGTGACATAAGCGATACGGCGGTCGCTTCAGCAAAAGAGCATGTTCGCAAAATCGTAAGCTGTTTAAGAAATCTTCGGTTAAATGTTTCACATAGAAAATTTAGATAAATTTTGGAAAGTCGATTTTGTGCTAGGATTTAGAATTGCACTAGAATTTAGAAATAATTCACTATGGCAATTCTTTTTTTAATTATCTTGACCATTATATTCTTTGGTTTGCAAAGAAATTTTAAGCGTCTTAAGCTATATAATAATACATTAAAATATAAAGCGAAACCGAGCATTTTGCAATTAATTATATTGGAGCTATAAGTATTATTGCTTTTCACCGAGATTTTAAATGAAAAGGGAACATATTTTTTGATTACGAATGAACTGTTAGTCAAGCTTTGTAAAATACGATTTTATATACTTCATCCTTTATTTAATATCGGATTTGCAAACATGGCGTTGTTTAATGAATCGAATAAACCTGCAGATTCATTACCGTATTTAGCATTTTATAATGTTATTGGCAGAATATATCCTATATTGAATGAATAGATCCTGGGATATCTGTGGGATTTCTATTACTTTCTTTCATAAACGTTTTTAATGCTAGATTTAAATTCTACAGTTAACGAAATATCGCAATACTCAACAAATAAGTACTCATAGCGATGATGCACCTGCGGATCCAACACCATCACGTTAAAAGCATCGAAAAGCAATTAGAAGAACGTCATGTGATTTTTTTTGATATTTCAAAGTCCATGTAATGATTACTAAGCTTATTTATTTTTTGGATGGTTTCTTTATTGTCTAAAAATTCAGAGACTCATGAGTCTGATTTGAAATAATGACATGTTTGTGCTACCAAGTAGTTTCACTTATGCAATTTTTTCTTTATTATGAAAGCTACTTCTGCACTTTTGCAAAAAATAAGATGTCGTATTTCTTTTTTCAACTTCTGGCATAAATGTTGTAAAATGCAAAGAATAAAATAAAATCCTATGCAACGCATCTTATTTTTCCGAAGAATGATGGATGGGTTTTTTCCTTGTATTGCTTTTATTTTTTTTATTTTTTCAAAAAAAAAAAAAAAAAAAAAAACTCTGCTTTAAAACAATTCCTTTTGAATTTGGTTTTGAAGTTACGGAAAGTTTAAAATTCATAGTTTCCGGAGATATCTGTTTGAATGATGTATTGGTCTCGGAACAGATGGGGAAATAATTGATATTGTATTGTTTAAAATAAATATCTTAAATCAGTCGCCAATACTTGTTTTAAAAAATCCAAAAATTTAAATTCGGAATGATATGCATACTCTACATTCTCTTTTGACCAGTGAAATTGCCTGAAGCATTTCAGAAAATTCTCAATTTGTGATTGATGCTGTCAATTTTTTTCTACAGTGCATTCATAGTTTAAAATCTGAAATTTAAATATCAGACGTGAATCGAAATTTTCATCAAAGCGTGATGCAGGTATTTGTTGGAAGGTTATCGTAATTTGTTGATATCAAAATATTAGTATACGATCATAGAAATCATGGGTTCTTTCAATCAAACAATGCGACTGGTATTATTTTTGTATTATAACTGGTTTTATGTCTTCAAATTGACAAGATCCATTCTTTGGGACTTTTCAAGAGACACTTTTGTCTTTTTAGTCAGCATCGTTTTAATGGGTTATTAAAATATGTTTTGGAAATTACATCTCAGTTATATTTCGATTGATTTATTTATTTATATTTAACCACACAAGTTCCTTAATTTTTCCCAAATTGATTTATTATTTCTGATGATTTTTTTTCTTTTTTCCTTTATTTCTTAAATTTGCCCACTTAAGCCATTCAAAATCTTATCATTAAGTTAATCGTCAACTATCTTACCAATTTTTATTTGCAAGTCACCAAGACCCATAATCCAGAAGTAAGATGATCAAATTATATCTGATACGAAATCAATTAATTAGATGATTAATTTTTCTCCATAGCATATCTAGGTTATTGAATCGGGTTTTCGAGGTGAGGCGGAGATACATGTGATATTACGTATCTGTAGTTATATCAGTTATCGTCTCATTGTTATTTTGAGACCGTATCTGTGTTGCTTAATATTCTTTAATTAAAAATTTGCATATAAGTATTGAAATTCTTAATTCTCTTATCTTATTTACTCATGAATTTACTCAAAAATAAACGAGAATTGCATAAATCCTGAAAATAATAAGAATTATATAAGGAACAAAACTAATTCTTATCATAATACAAATAAAAAGTTATCTCGTAGAACACATCACTGTCAACTGGATGTTATCCTGATGATGATAGCGATGATGATATCGATGATACGCCACAATTATCTGTTGAAGCAATGAATGCATTAACAGAATTTTACGCCGAAATGAATGATTTCGATAAATTAACTATTAAAGAAGATTGGCAGGTTCATCATTCATATACTGATTCATATAATTATTCGAGTTGACAAGGAATGGAAATTTGGACAGTCTTTAGGAATGGTGTTTCCTAATTCCGAATTTCATCAAGTTCAAAATTGCTAGAATTTTTGGAAATACATGCAGTATCAAGATTAGTACAATTAACGTTTTTTTTTCTCCGACCAATTTGCCGATCGATTGGTGTTTCAACTTCTTTAATTCCAACTGATCGTTCATTTTTCAAAATTTCAAATTCCAATCCGTTATTCCAAAGATTCCTACTGCATATTTCAAAAGTTCGAATTAATTGATGTATGGAATTAGAAGATATTTTGAACGAAAGAATCTTTTTGTACTCCAGTATTTGTACATGCATGAAATTTTTGTAATTTAGTTGAGTCAGTTCTGGTATTCAGAAGAGACTGCTTTAAAACTCGCTGAAGAATGTTTAAAAAGTGTTGGTAATTGTGGAAGAATTGCTTGCATATCATGTCCAACGCTTCTTGATTATCTTCGGAAGCATGAAGTAAGTTTTATTTACAAATTTGCTATTTCGTTCATTTATACTTTCCAAAGATATAAAAATTTTCACATTTTTCAGTGTGTAATTAATGAACATGTTGTGGTGACACTTTTTGAATATGATCGTCGATTTGAGACGAAATTTTCTAAGGAATTTGTTTGGTATGATTATCGCAAACCATTGGCAATATCCGAATTGTACCGCAATACATTTGATTTAATTGTTATTGATCCGCCATTTCTATCTGATGAGTGCCTAATCAAAGTAGCACAGACAGTACGATTGCTTTCTCGTGAATCTGCAACAAAACTGTTGATTTGTACAGGATTAATTATGGAAAAACTTGTATGTTTATGTAAATTTTATCTGAGTTTTGTGAAGATGATTTTAATACAAAATGGATAGTAATAGGTCGTACTTAGAATTCAGATGACTTTTTGAATTCCAAAGTTTTACAACAATCAAATCGTTTTGTATAATTGTGTCGATTTGTATTTGATGTTGAATATTTTTTAAAGATTTTGTAATGCTAATATTTTATCTTTTAATACCGAAGCATGGAAGAATTTTTGTTATTTCTATATATATTAAAGTACTTAATTGTTTATAAGGGAAACCTACATTACTTCTTAATTGTTTCTCCATTTTGTAATTGAACTGAAGCACTTTAGCTGATTCCATGATTTTCAGGTCGAAAGATTATTTCATGCACACAAATGCAAATTCCAACCTTCCCATAAACATAATCTTGCTAATGAATTCGCTTGTTACACAAATTACGAAGCTGCTGTTTTGTGACAATGTTTTGGTAGAAATAACAGATAGTCTGATACACGAGGTAAGTTGGAAGTAAGTAAGTTACGAAGAAATTGATATCTCAAGAACTAGTGTAATTGTTTTAGTAACAATTTCGATTAAGCAATAAAAAATGAATAATAATTTGGATATTTTTGCCGTGATAGCAGTTATTCCTTTGCGCTGAAAAGAGATATGATAACTCTGAAATTCTATTTCTTACTCGGCACTAATTCTGCAGTTTCATATAGGAAATTTAGAATTTTTTATTTGTTTAATTGTTCCCAGTGATTTGTTTTGTTTTCTAATATATTTTTGATGAGTTGATAGTGCCAATAAAGTTATCATCCAACTCATCTATACTTATAATTTTATAGCATTTCACTTTCTTTATTGAGATGGTGGAATTTTTTCCTTGCATTAGTGGTGAGAACTTTCTAAACATTTTCACTTAGAAAAAAAAAATTAGGTTTAGTCATATTATTTTGGTCCCTTCCAATTTTTTATTGCATGATCGATTGGCACACATTTGAGATGGATACATATTCGAAAGTTCTCTTAAGGTGTTCTTATTTTCAGTTATAAAAAAAATGATTTGTTATGGAAATTTGTTCAAATAGAATAAAATTTTCGAAGACATCTCTTTGATCGAATTTACGGTTTATCGCCTAAATTATTGAAAAGTGCAGAAGTTTTCAGTCTTTTTTGCTTGCTTATTAGCACATTTCGGACAAGTTTCTCAAAGTTGTCGCAGTTTGCTAAACGATATTTGAATTCAACAAAACTTGAATGGTTTTAAGTTGTTAGAACGCTGAGTAAGCTGTGGTAAAATTTCGAACTCATTCCTCGGATAATTCAAACTTTTTGCTATTTTTGTTTGTCCAGACTTCAAAATCATATTTAAAAGAAAGTAGTGGATGTAATCGAGCTCATCATTTGCGAATTTCTTTTTAATTAATCGCTTTTGCTGGATATTAGAAGGGGAAATTATTAAAAGAAAAGAGGAAATTTAAAGTTAGTTTATGATTGGGAAATAAAAAACGACTTCATATATTATAAAATTGTAGTTTTGAAATTTGCGAAGAAATTCCCGGGGAATAGGAAAAAAAAAAAGAATTTATCAGAATTAAACAAAACATACTATAAATATTGCTCATAATAGAGATTGATATAAGTGATATTTATTGAATGTTCAGTATTCAAGCGCTAGTATAATAGCATTAATTCATTATTTCGAAAATAACAAAGTCGTAATTTCTTGAACTATTAATCTAAATGCGACGTTATTTCTGAATTATAAAATCGATATGCGAAATTGAATCATTTAATTTCTTGAATTATTAGTCTAAAATTTCTTTCTAACGAATTGAAAAATTACATTGTATGTTCTTTTGTTAAAAATATTCTCAAAAATCCGACGTGTTATTATCAGAATGTCATCAATGTCATATTTATAATCAAAAGTTTATAATACTTTTCTTTTTAAGATTTTCAGTTTAATACACTGTCAACCATTTCAATGCGATGTAGCTTAAAATAATGAAAACATTCAATTTTATTGGAAATTATTGATGTAATCATAGTACTGATAGTTTGCTTAGTGAATTCATTGAATGGCTCCTGCGGGACAAAGCGCCTCTTGGTCTAATGTGCTTTGCTGCCGTATCTGCTCGAAAGTAAATTTTCTCTTTTTCTTTTCATTCTAATCTTTTCTAAATTAATTTAAAAATAAATTTTTACTTTAGACTTTCATCGATTACATTAGAGACTTAGTTATGACTGTCCAAGATTAGTTAAGATTCGCTTAGAATTTGATGCATTGTAAATGTTCAAGTTTTTTTTGGAAAACTTTGTATCAGAAATCGTAATTGATTCTAAAATGAATCTTAGAAAGATTTTTTGTCTGTGTATCTTGTGGTTTATTTAGTAACGAGACAAGTAATTGGTTTGCGCAAAAAAACAAAGAGATCCGAATTGGCTAAATTAGAAGATCTAATTCAGCCAGTTCAAATTCCGTTATTTCATTGAAAAAAATACAACTGAAATATATTTTAGCTTTTTAACTCCAAAAAACTGCCAGTAAATCTCGCTTGTGGTCATACAGTATGCCATAATTGCCTTAAGGAATTTCATACCAGCAGTTGTCCTTTGGATCAGGTTTGTTGAGAAATTTCTTCTATATGAATGTGAAATCAATCGTAAGGTTCGATAAATAAGTTTAACTAGAAGAAGATATTCGACGATAAAATTGCAATTTTTTCTAATAATTATATTTTCCTTAAATATTTGATACTAAGAATAAACATTTCATATAAAGTTCTTCATTTATAAATAAGTAATGATCATTAAATCCATAAACTAAATTAGTCACTATTTGATGCCATAAGAAAAAAATAAAATGAGTAATTTATTTTATTCTTCAGATTGGTATCCATTGTATTGACTTATATGTTCCTTTTTATTTTTTCAGGTAATAATTTCTCTTCCTGTTGAAAAGTTACCTCCAAATCTTGCATTGCTCTCCATAATATCAGAACTTATCGATAATGAATCAGAAACCTATCAAGAATTATCCGACGAATATCGACATATTGAGTCAGTTCTTATCGAACTGGCCTCTTATTTACATCCTGTCGAATGTTTATTTGGTAATAATTTTTACAGTTTAGTATTTTACTAGCTTCGGGAACTTTTAAAAAGAAAAAATTTCTAATGCGAAATTTCAAAGCTTATGTGGAAGAAACTTTTGCGTTAATTCCAAAGCTTTTTTTGCTATAAATAATAATATTTTAATTTTTATAAATAAATATTAGTATTTAGGTTATAAATAATAAAGTTTTAATCTTCTTAGATTTAATTTTATGTTTACAGTTTTGCAAGAAATTAATAAAATAATAGCATGTTCTCCCTAATTTTATTTCATTTGTAGGAGGAAGTGTTTGGAGTGATGAGTTAAGTAGATCGATGCAGCGCAAATTAATATCATTACTATGTTATCAATTAATGGAATATAAAGGTCTGCAGCGGGCATTAAAAACAGCACGTAGTTTGGTAGAACGTGCTCTTTCAGAATTGATCATTTATCATCAGGATAATTCCAATATATCAGCAATTCTTTGGTCTGCTATTCGTTCTAGAGGATGTCAGTTCTTAGGCCCAGGTAATTATTACCTAATTTAGAGCTCAAATATTGAATTCTAGTTAAGTTTTCAGAAAAAATTAAACGTTCAGATTGATTAATTGCTAAAAATTATTTTCCGTTCTCAAAATTTTACATGTATTTTTTTCTACTGAATAATTGAACGAAATGTAAGAGTTAACGGTGCTCATGATGACAACTCATATCTTAGGAGTTTCATAATTGATCGCTTCTTATAAAATTTAAGATTCTGAAAAGTTAAAATTCGACACGACTTTGATGTCATTGAGATTGAATTTATATAGAAAAGAGATTGAATTTATATAGAAAATAGTACGTATGCTAAGATCTAACGTAGACTTTTATCTGTATGCTTTTTTTTACTCGTGGAAAGAGCGCTTCAAAATGAAAATCTTTAATTTACAATCTGATATGTAAAACGTAAATTAAGGAAGATAAGCAGTACATATATCTGTAGGATAGTAATCGGGATTGATTTGAAATTAATTGATAATTGGAAATCGCATAAGATTTTATGAATAATTTTTCCTTTTATTGTGTTGTCTTTGTCAATAAGATTTTATTTTGAGCAATGCAAGAAGAAGTTCTGAAGCTCATTTTATTGATACTTTCGGAAGGTGCATTAATGTCTCGCAAAACTTTGGTATTATATATTGTGCAAACATTGCGGGAAGATTATCCACAAGTTTCGAAAACGTGTATTGGCCATGTTATACAATTACTTTATCGAGCTAGTTGCTTTAATGTAAGTCATTTAAAAACAGCTTATATAAACATGTTTAATAATTAATTTTTTTAAACTTACCATTAAAAAATTTTGATTTATCATTTAATACTTTGCATGCTGTAGTTTCTTATTGCCTAAGCCATTGAAAAGCTTGAACAAAGCAGCTTTACGGATGACTATTTGATGTGTTTTTTTGAGCTAACAGTTTATATCTGGTTTTCAAAAGCATATATTGTAACAAATTACCTGTAATAAACATTTTATATATTAAGGAAGTTATAAAAAAAAATAAACTAATTAATTTTTCCTTATAGGTATTGAAACGGGAAGGTCAATCATCATTGATGCAGTTGAAAACTCAATTTCGTGATTACGATGCACTGCGTCGTGAGCATGATGCACAGATCGTACAAGTAGCTTTCGAGCAAGGTTTACGGATATCACCAGATCAATGGTCGGCTTTACTGTATGGTGATCAGCAACACAGATCTCATATGCAAAGCATTATCGATAAAGTTAGTTATTTCTGGAGTTTTAAAAAATTATTTTATGGATGGAATATTTCGGAAACTTTCAATTAATAAAGAAAGGGCGAGATTTAGATTGACTAGAGCGCTCTTTTGACCATATCTTTTAAAAATTTCTGGTTTTATACAGAAGAAAATTTTCAATTATTTAATGGGAAAAAATATTGACATTAACATCTGCTTATTTCAATCATAGTGGCAAGAGATTAGTTATATTATTGTCTTGTTGAATAAGAAACAGTAGAGGTTTATTTCATTATGATTCTTCAGCATTGATTGTTGTTTGAACTGAATTCATTCAATTGTTTTCAAGCTTCAATCAACACAAGATTTCGAACGACAAATTAATGACTTCAAAGTATCAATAGAACAAAGTTCTGAGCGAGAAGTGCTTACTCCAATAGTTGAACATTTCGAACGTTTCGCTAATTTTGATTACTTAAATGGTAAATTTCGAAAATCAGACAAATAAATAATCATATCAAATGTCGAGATTATCAGCATGGCTGAGTTTTTTTCTTCTTTTGTAGCTTAGTTATTTGGAATAGTTAGTTAGTATGTTTAAAATTTTTTTTTCTAATCAATAATGGACATTTTACTATAAAGTATTGCGTTGCTGTTGACAATGTTATTTCAAGTCAGAAGAACTAATTTGTTCTAAAATCGTTATGTTAAGACACTAATAACAAACAAACTTTTTTTTTGTCTTGATCAAATTGATTCTTTTAATTGCCGAAATTTGATTAAATACTTACATAGTACTGATGTTAATAAGGTTGTCTTACATATTGCAGTTTCAGCATCAGACTTTTCAAATAGATTATACGGTTTTATTTCAGAGTTACCGGATTGGACATTGGCGGTAGATTTGTTCGATTCTTTGTTATTTATAATAAAAATATATGTAAAGTTTATGCGCACAAGGTAATATTTGATTTTTCTTCATCTAAACGAATTATTTTGTCAAAAGTTGGAAAAATCAGTGATTTAGACTATTCCTAATACTTGAAACACACAGATAGTTTTTGTTTATTAACCTTTTGTTTAAAAAAAAAAAAACTGCATTACTTTCAGTAGCACAGATGAATTCGTTTCTAGGTATGCACGCTCCAATACATGTCGTCAAAGAGATCGCAGTTATAAATCGCATTTTTCTCGGTAAGTTAACTGATATTTGAATTACTTCAAATAAAAATAAACATCTCAACGACTAGCAGTGAATTTCTTGTTTTTTAGGAATTTTTCAAATTTGAGAGACATAACATATGATCATGTTTATTCTGCTGATTTACAATATGCATACGCGCTTCCAAAAAATGGATTTCATGCACCTGTACCACAGATGCAATCACATTCTTTACCTATTCTCGTTGAGCCAACACCGGCAGAATATTCTGTATTTCATACAGCACTCTCACAACTGCAAATGGTAAAACTTCCGACGTTAACGAATTCCTCATCAGTTGCTCCATTATCAGCTACTGTGAATAACGATTTTACTGATGCAGAGCAGTTATCTGGTTAGTTTGTCAACTTAATTAAGTATTTTTGTTCCAAGCTTGCTTGCCGTTCGCAACCTTATATTATACCATAAATATGAAGCAATTGAACGAACGAACGAATAAGCAAATATATATATATATATATATATATATATATATATATACAATGCAATGATTTCTATCATCGATTCAAAATTCAGATAAAATAAAAGCAGTTCTTTCCTTTTGAAAATGATCTTGAAATATGAAAATTTTCTTACTCCTTGAACATGGATTTATCATTTACTTTGTTGAAGTTTTATAGAGTATTATCTTTTTATTTTCTTTCAATGAATTTAGTTCGAAATTTGGTATCATCAGCGCAACTCCCGACAACACCGATCCCACTAGCACCATTGATTACACCAGCAGTTAATAATTATCCTATTTCTTCACCGCTATTGCCAGTAGCCGCGCTGATACAAGTTGCAGTTCCTGGATCTGCTGGTGTACCCACTGGTATGACATCGGTTTTTCCGGTTTCTTCATCGCCCTTACAAATAACTCCGACTTGTTTTGATTATATTTCGAGAAGGTATATATTTTTTTTTAATTTAATGTTTGCGGTCGCTTTACAGCAAAAGTTAAAACCAACTTTCCTGATAGATTATGATTTCAAATAGAAAATAACATTTGAAAAAAAAAAGCATAAAATGCATTATTGCTAGATTGATATTAATACAAACAATCGAAGTCAGATATTTTTCTTTTTTTTTTTCTAAGTACTATGGGAAGATCAATTTTTAATGATTATTTGAGTGAAGTGTGCCCGATGCAATATAAAATACCAGTGGTGCTTCCGAATTTGTTCCAGGTGCAAGATGGTGTACATCGGGTACCTTCATTTCTTAAACTTCTAATCAAAATAATAAATATAATTGTTTTTTCTGGAAGGGAGATTTTTATCAATGATTTTAGCTACCAATTTGGTGAAAAATGATGTCGTTTGAACGTCTTATTTTACATAGATACACAAAAAACATTGAATTTTAAAAATTTTTTATGTGCTCATAGCTACTAGGTAAGCTGTTTATTATTTTAATTAACTTAATTAAATATATTACAGAATTTTGAAAAAAGTTGGTTTTTGATAGATGAATAGGATTTTTCATTCAGATGAGATATGATCCTTGTGTTCAAAGTGGTTATCGGCCGAAAAATAATGAAATGGATGGAGAACAGTTAGTTCTTCGAAAATATGAAATACTGGAATGAATTTTTTTATGAAAGACATTGTCGATTACTCTTTGAGAAATCGGAAAAACCGAAATGAAATTGAAATTTAATGTAACAAGTTTTGTTTTTGTCTTTTGTGATTCTAGCTTTCAGAATGTATTTTTAGTGGAATGTATAAAAAAGTATGAATAAAATTTAAATTACAACTAAATACTTCCAAGTTGGTTGAACATGAGTTTTCTTTCATACTTTTTTCCATACTTTTATCTCATTTCAGATGCCTACAATATCTACAACGCACTGAAAGAACCGTTGCCGATGGAAATGCTGATGAAGACGATTTACAAAGGTTGTTCACTTTGTCAATAAAAAATATGGATAAAAAACCTAATTAAATCTGGACAAGATGTGATATTTATCTAATGTTGATAAATGGCAGAAATAGTCTATCTCTCGATTGTATGCTCAAAAGCATGATATCTCTTTATGAAATTTAAATATTTTTTTTTAGTCATGCACCATATACAGTGGCAAAGTCAGTGTTATACGAAGATAGAGAAGTGACATCAGCAGCTTCACTCGTGTTGCCTTCTATTCCATTACAGATTGCTTCATCAACAGAACAAACGTTGTATATATTTTTTTCTCGAATCATAATTAATTTTTGAATTCCGAATATGATTGATCTGTTTGTTCACATTTTTTTATTTAATGTGAGTAGATCTAAAAAATTCATAATGACAAATTGAATAGTTTTCATCTAATCTTTGTATTCTAAATATTTTTATTATATTGCAGAAACAAATTGGCATCCGTACTGACGAGAATACCAACAATATGTCCTCTTCTTTCTCGGATAAATGGTACGAATATTAAGGATACGGGGATTAATCAGCCTTTATGAACGTCAGATATTCAGCAGTTACAGTGTAAGTTTTTTATTTTTCTTTTTTTTTTAAATCATTATTGTAACTAATAAGACAGACATGCGCAAGAAAATTTTTTGAGGAAGTTATTCCTTGTTAAAATATTTCATGGCTTAAAATTTAAGTTTAGTTGAAGTTACAAAATATTAGAAGCACCTTTGACAATAGAATGAATTCTTTTATGATGGTTGAGCAATTTACCACAGGAGATTTATCTAGTACCAAGAACTTCAAGCGACTCAGAAAGTTTTGTTAGCAACATGGAGAATAAAATCATTAATGTAGAGAAACGAATGAATGATATGTACAAAAATAATTTGGAACAGCAGTTTAAAACTGAATTGAGTATTGCAAATAGGCAGATTCAAGTCAATTTTATTATCTATAAGACATAATATTTTCAATGTTTTTTCTGTTTCAAACATTTCAAAGTTGAGATGTAATTTTTTGTTTGTAACTTAGCCTGATGATTTTTGTTGTAAGCAGTATTACTGACTATGCCAGCAGACATAAAATGTAGCATCTTATGAACACTTTTTCTAAACACTCAGAATCTAGAGAAAATTTAGTCTGGTAACACGAAATTATAACTTATCACGATTTTTTTTTCTTTTTTTTTTTTGATTTATCGAAAATTCGTCATTATGATCACCTCTACTTAGCATCATCTTGTTATATGCTTATCTTTTATAGTGTTTCATTCCAGACCTGGGACAAGCATACATATTTGAGAAAATTAGAGGCAGTTGATCAGAAAATTGAGAATATTTCTCTTTCATCTTAGACGGCTATTCTGTGAAAATGATCATAAAACGAGGTAATCTTCAAGAAAATAAATCATTTTATCCAATTTGCTTTTTTAAAATTTTTAAGCTGGAACTAAATGATTTTTCTTTTTGTTAAAAAGCAGATATAATATGTTTCAGGCTATGAAATCGTGTATATTTTGAGTCTGCTCCAACTACTGGAGTAATTTGAACAGGAACTATTGGGTTTCAAGCCTGTTTAGATTGGAGAATAATGCCATATTATGTTTTTTTCCTTTTAATATAATACTTTCCAATGCAAAAAATGTTTGTCTTACACTTATTGATTTTCTTCTTCAAAAAAGATTATTTTAGCTAAGCTTTAAAAAATAATGAAGAAAAGTGAGTTTTGTAGTTTTTTTTTCACCACCTTCCGAAGCTTAAGAACGCATTAAAATGGTTTAAGTAAATATTAAGTAAAAATAAAAATTACTGATGGAATTGTGGAATAGAATAATATATTTAACAATAATAATGATTAAGTTAGAGCAGTAACAGATAGGATCATGATTTTCGTGTACATATAATATGGCCGATATTCTTGTCTATTTCAATTTTTTATATAAATTGCCTAATTGTTACACAATTATTAAACAATATCATTATTATTCTGTAATAATGGTATTGTTTAATATAAAAACCTTTTATAAATTATTTGTCGACAGATCCTTTAGTAGTGTTCGAGATTTTATAATTATTATTATTATTATTATACATGGATCTTTCTAACATAAAAAAATTATTTCAGTTAGTCAATAATATATAATACAAGGTAAACTTTACGTTCAGAATGTTTTATTAATTTTCATTGACTTGGATTGAAATTATTTATAGCTAAAAATCATTGTTTATAGCGAAAATTTTTGTATTGTTTAAAAATTCTGAATGTTTTTTTTTTTTTTTTTTTTTTTTTAGATCTTTCTCATGTTGTTGGCAAAGGTCATTAGAATTGTTAAAAAATTATAGGTTCGTGACATTCCTTTTTGCACTGTTAATGACCTTGTGTGTCGGTAGATTGCTCACTTTCCTTCTGCACAAAGTTAACAATACTGTGTCTTACAATCCATTTTTCATATATTTCATTTGCCAAATTGTGATCACTTCTGTCAACAAGGCTGGTTTCTAACAAAGTAAATTTCAAGTCTATTTGAAATTTATCTGCCTAGTACTTATTAGTCATAACGATAGGTAGTAATTTTTGGTGTTATTATTTTTCTTTTCATTGTAAGTGATTTTTGTTCTTTTGTCTCCGTAATTTATAAGCTCAAATCCGAACAAGATAAACAAGTTTGTCCCGCAGTATTATCACCATTCCATTATCTGTTTTCTATCAGATATTTTGTTCTGAATTTATTTAGTGCCTTTACTAAGAATGAAATAAATATGTCTTGTATTTCATATGAAACGAATAGAAATCATTATCAATTCAAATTTTTAATTGTACTTTGATCCTGTGACCTGAGTCGCATTAATGTTTGTTGATCTATTAACTTTTGTTATAATTTTTTGGAAAATATGATTCAATTAGGTTCAATTTGTAATATGTAGAATTATCCATGTGGGATAATACAAACACATCTAGAATGAAATTAATGTCTTTTAAATGATGCGATAAAATGTTTCGAATTTTTATTACTAAAAAAAATTAAGGGAAATACCTTGCTTTCGATATTCAAAAATTGTTTGAGCCAATTCTGTTGCATTTAAAAATAATTTCTTAGATCTGAGCTGGAATATTTGGGTCTAAGATGGAATGTGGTAGAATATTTGCAGTCTAGACCACTGTATTTTAAATTTGCTTGCTATCATGAGACTTATTATCAGATATAATTATTTTGTATAATTTAATGTTTCAAAAGGCAATCAAAAGCCAGCATATTGAAGTGATGTGCTCGCTGGCCGATTACACCGTATGCAGAACGCTGGGTAATGATTTCTGAAATTCATTTAAAAACATTTTTATGAAATCATTTTCAGAATTTTAAAGCTTTTGAATTTTTAAATGATACTTACGACTTTCAGAGAGAAGTTTTGTAAATTATTTTTGCTTCATAGGTAAGGCATGTTCCGGATTAAGCGACGTTTTGCTTGTTAAGCGATTAGCAGATGAAAGTCTTGCCGTTCTGCGGATATTGCCAACTGAAAAGATGGATTATGAGAAGATCAAGGTTATTGTTCTATTTATCTGGAGGAAAACTGCTGAAAAAATGCAAAATTATTAAAATTTCAGAATTTTGAAAATATTCCTACCAAAATTGAATTTTGCAATTCTTCTCAATGATTAAAGTTATAAATTAATGTTGTTTCTATTATTTCTCTTATCATTTTATACTTATTCTTTTTTTCACTTGTATTTATTTCAGAAAGAAGTATGGTTTTTGAAGTGGTTGTCTCATCCTTGTATTATTTCAATTAATCATATAATTTCTGTGGAAAGCGATGTTTATATCTTCTCAACTTTTTATGATCTCTGTTTGTTTTTTTTTCTTTTCATCTTTCTTTTTCTTTTTCTTTTTTTTTTTTTTTTTTTTTTTTTTTTTTTTTTGTAGAGAGTGGTTATGAGATTTAGTCCTGAATTTTTATTATGAATAATGAATGAATACTGGTCAAGATTTACTGAACAAATGGATGCTCTCATATTATGAATCTTAGTTTAGAATTAGGAAACTAAAATGAATTTTGAAAAAAATCGATGTTTTTTATTGGTAACATATACTGTACTTCAGATTTCAAATGTTCTAAATTTAAAAATTCTGTCTCGAATTTAACTTTACTAATCTTATTTTTTGAATTCATAGCGCTACAATTTCGTCCTTATTTTCTGTCGCATTAATTTAATTATTTCTGCTTTCTTACTTTCGCTGTATTTTTAGGTTCAGTTTTACATGTGGTACATAATCACTATCCATTTGGTCTGCCTGAAAAAGCTATTGCTCAAATTCTTAAAAATGTTTTGTTAGCAGTGCAATATTTACACGATCAAAAAATTGTTCATAGATTAGTTTTTTTTTTATTTTTTTCCAGGTTTTTTTTTTCGTGCATTATGAGACCGCTTTTTATATGAGCTTTTTAGAAATTTTACTTATCGGATTCAAAAAGAATAATAGTAGCAATTTTTTTTTTCTAAAGATAACCGAAATTTTCTATTTTAATTTGCCAATAAAAAAATGGTACCAACAAAGTAATGATGTAGATTAAGTTAAGTAATCAGTTATTTGATGAAGAGGTCATAATGACTATTAAAAAAGGAAATTTTCCATGCAATTTTTCTTTTTATTTTCAATTTGAGTTTACAGATGAATAGATTAAAGTTTTTGAACATTCAAGAAGTTAAAATCATAAATGCTAAAGCTAACAACATTAAACATTCAAATAATCCTTGAAGTAAATTCAAAAATCTTAAATTTAAAATATGAAAATAATTTAAACTTTAGATCCATACGATGTAGTCATATTTTACTACATTCATCGGGTGCTGTGAAATTGACTGGCTTCCGACATTGCATATTTTTACAGCATAATGAATTAACTGGTGCCGATAATGTTTTGCATGACTTTGATACTGAAATTTCTAATGAGCTGCTGTGGTTAGCACCTGAAATATTGAAACAGGTATATCAGATTAACGATGAAAACTGTAGAAAAAAGACCCATAAGATTCTATTGCTCCATTCGATGAAACCGATAAATTTTAAATTCAAAGCTTCATGCATTATGATTTACGTCTAAAATCTTCAGAAAAGTTTTTGAACTTGAGATTTATTAGCTCTTTTAAAAGCTTTCGTTTGTTTTTTCAAAATATTTGTTTTGTCAGGCTATTTAGAAAGCATTGCTGAAAAAAAAAAAAAAAAAAAAAAAACTGCAAATTTAGGAATCTACAAATTCACATGGAAATAATGCATTGATTAGCTCCTTGAGATTTTAAAGTATGATTTTTTTTTTTTTGTCGGAAGCTGTCTTTTTACGAGTGAATAAATGTATGAACATTTGATATTCTATAACTTTACTTTTGTGCATCGATTTTACAAAAGCTTATATAAGATATCCATGGAAGTCTATATTTTGGATTAAACTGTCGAATTTTGAAGATTTCTTATTTGTTTTGGCATCTCTTTTGCCTCTCTTATGAATTAGTAAATATTTTGATCAGGATCTGTATGGTTATGGTTTATCATCTGATGTATATAGCATTGGAATAACGATATGCGAAATGGCCAATGGTTTTCCACCTTTTTCGGACATGGATCGATTACAGGTATCATTCCGTCAAGCTTTCGTAAAAAATATAATTTCTGGCTACTAAATTATCTCTTCTCACTCTACTGCATATTGTTTTTATTACTTTTTCAATTCTTTCGTGTGTTTTATAAGAGTATTCTTAGATGCTTTTCGAAAAAAGCAAAGGAACAACGCCACGGTTATTGGACTGCACAACTCTTTCTGACAAAGGTGGGTTTCTTTCGAACTTTTTTGCCAATATTTGTTTTTACATAATGGTATTAATTAGTATATTATAAAGAAATTAGTCTTATTATTTCCAGATGACATGGATCGTGATCAACAATCTCGACAACGGCGGCGTTTTAGTGATTCATTACATACTATCACGGATAATTGCCTCAAACCGTTACCAGAAAATAGGTAATCTTATTATTAATTTAGAATTATAAATTGAAACGGATAAAAATCAATTTTTAGAAACAGTGGACGAGTTTTCAAATTATCACATTAAAGTTGGTAAATTATACCGAATCCTAATTTTGTTTTGTGAAAATAAAGCAAAGCGAAACGACAAATTTCTATATTTTCTATTGTTTTTTAGTGACTAGATGATGTGATATAGAATTTCAAGAAATTTCTTTCGATTTTTCCAAAAATGAAGTAATTGATTGTTTGTGTTAAAAGAGAAGACTGCAAAATAGTTCTTATTTGAATTAAAAAAAATAAGAGATAATATAATCGCTTCAAAACATATATCAATCAATCAGTTAGTCGTTGTTTGTTAATAATGTTTTCAGATGGTCTGTATCAAAACTTCTAACGCATCCCTTTGTAAAATCAATTAGAAAGAATCGTTCTTTTTCATCTCTGCTGCCAGATATTATGTGAATTGAACATTTCAAAGGTCATTATTCTGCTTAGCTATTTGAAATTTTGAAGAAGGCGAATATTTAGTTTTCTGCAAATAATGCTTGTCTTCAAGTCCTTCCGATTTTTTGGTGTTAAAATTATAACTTTATGGCAATGACCAGCAAAACGAGTAAAATCTGGTACTTTTTTAATAATTTCAAGTTTTTTTTAGATACCAATAAGCAATAAGAAGACTGATGTCATGTTATGGTCATTGATATGGTATAAATTCATAAAAACTCAGCAATTGATTCCGTTTATAGTAAATTACTATTATCTACTTTATATTTCGCCGGAAGAATATATTGTTCTTAGTAATGATGATACTGTTTTTCACAGTCGAAACTGCGAATCAGTTAGGACTCTTTTTTTGCAATTATTAGCCTCAAATTAGAATGTCAACTTGATGGCAAATGTTATTGCAACTTTGCAGTCTTGCAACTTTATCTCACTACGTTCAGAAATCTTCTAATTATATTGCCTTCGAAAAAATAGTGGAGGAAAGTACAATTTATTAGATATTGTGTTGATGTAGTTATATAATCTTATGCAACAAATATTAATAAATGAGATGTATCTTTTGATGATCGAAGCAAATTTGAATGAAGTATGAAGGAATAAAAAGTGGATCTCTGAAACTATATTCAGCATGAGTAAAAACTCGATTCAAGCAATCCATCTTAAAACAAGTTGGAATTCTGCGGTTCTTGTGGAAACTTAGACCGAATCTAATACAATTTTGAAACAAGTTGAAACTCTGCGACTCTTTTCATAAATGTAAAGAAAGAGGTTATTGTGTATCTGATATTCAGACTAAATTACATAATATCAAATGTTTTGGGAGAGCACGATTCAAGCTTTAATATGTAAAGTGCAGTTAAACGTGATCACATATTTTGTCGCTTGAAGAGAACTATTACAAGAAATTAGAGGAAAACTTTAAATTTAAGGGGTCATTTATAATGGAAAATAATATCGAAACAAGTGAAACACTCGTAAATTTAAAATATCCCAATATCTAAAATGCTAAAATAGTTTGATACCAATATTGTAAATTTTATTACCATTCATATATGTACTGCTGGTTACTGACTATAGTCCTTTCTCGAGAAAATTCCACGATCAACAAATATTTTTAAATTGAGGTCAAGTTACTGTTATCAGTTTGGATTAGTATCATTTGACACAGTAATATTCCCAGTATTAAACATATAATTAAATACAGCAATTAATTGAAAATGTAAGTATGCGGTTTCTTAATTCTAAATATATAAAAAAGAACTTACAATATTTTTTTAATATATTTAGAATTAAGGAATTCAATCCCATAACAATTCTCTCTTTGTATCATTCAGCAATTTTCTTCAAAGAATCGAGTACGATTGCGATCTAACTGAAGAGGTTATACTTATTAGTATTTCTTTCTAGAAGAAACAATCTGAATCAAATTTAAAAATATTGCAAGCTACTAATTTTAATTTCTTGAAATGGGAAGATAATGCAAGTTTAATATGTTTTTTTTTTCTTTTCTTTTTTAGTGAAAAAAGATTTCTTCACTCTTCTGCAAGATACTTCCTAATATTCACTAATAGACTAGATTTAAATTAAATTTTAATCAAGTCATCATAAAATTGCAGGAATATTATATATTAGTACAATTCATTCCCTAAATAAGATCACTTAGTCAAATAGCAGAAAAGAGATCGATAGACTCACCGAAAAAAGAAAATTTCTGATTTTAAATCCAGCACATTTTAAATTCTGCAAATATTTGGAACGTTTCAAGTGATGTGATTTCTAATTTTGAAATATTGAATTAAACTGATGAACACTTCTAAATTCCTTCCATACTTCCTGCAGTGAATCAGAGCATTTGTATGAAATTCGAGGGAAGTAGCCAATGTTCATTTACTAAAGAAAAATATCAACAGAAAACAAATTTTTTCAATGCATATCACGAATCATTGATTAAAGATTTGAAAAATGCAAAGGAGAAAATTTTAATCTTTTAACAGAAAAAAAAAAAAACTCGGACGATAATTTGGTATTTTTTTTTTGTTAGTAGGGAAACTATCTGCAGATTATTTGGTATTTGAGAATTGATAGAATTTGATAAAGTTTGGAAAGCGCACTTGTCGAACATCGATCAGAGCAAAGAAATGAACCCCTTCACATAAGAACCCTTTTTATAGTGATGCTGTTTACAATATGTGAATCCTAGTAAAATTTACAAGATGCTAAATATAATGTAAAGGTCAAAAGTTTGCTTATACCAAGATATTTTATAATACAAAGATTTTTGATTATTTCTTCACAACTATATCCTAAAAAATATTTCGGTTTTTCCGACAATCATATAAACCGAAGTTTTTTGAATCTCAGATTTAAAAATATTGAAAAAAAAAAAAAAAAAACTATGAAAACTTGAAACCATATAAAAAAATCATTTTTGAGTCGAAGATTCGAAAAAATTGGAAAACTTGAAATCTCAAAGAAGGGAAAAATACCTTTTAGTTATTAAAAGTTCTAGTTTTGCAGTTAATAAAAGCAATCCCTTTGAGAATTTTTTCAAAATCCTTCGGATATAACAAAAAAAACGAACCGTTAAAAATATCCACTGAGCCATGAATAGCAATTGAAAATCCATACAGCAATTTAACAATGACTTCATAATGATTAATTAAATTTATCTTCGAATCTTCACTAGTAACAACTTCCGGAATAAAACGATACATCCGGCAGAATATTTTTGTTTTATGTATCATACCAAAGTCATTTCAACAAAATGCAACCTATTTCTAATTAAAATCATAGGACCATCGACATCAACAAGTCTGATCGAAACAATTCGCTGACTAAACTTGATAATCTTATATCAGGAACTGAGTTCACTAACCACCTATCCATCCATTTATTTAATTCTATTCTGCAGTCAATTCTGCTATATGATTTCCCAAATAGAACAAACCCGCACTGAGGACATAAGAACTTTGGAATTTTATACCAAAAACTAGTTGAGCAGTTAGTTTTATATCACTTCAACACTTCCATCTATTTCAGCGGTTACATTAAATACAGTGCACAAAATCTAAACTAAATAGAGAACTAGCCCGCTTCCCTAAATTACTTTCATTTTTTCATAAGTAACGTAAATCTTCCTCTCCCCAAAAAATAAAATGAAATGATAAAACAAAATACTTAAAGCCGCTTACATAATTGGAAGCTCTCAACAATGTCCTATTTTTTAATGCAGAACTGAGTATGTCACGTCTTATTTTTCAAATCGCTGGACATTAATAAACAAAATATAGGACTGAAGATGCAAAACATAATTTAAAGAATCCATTTCAGTGACTGTGAATATACACATAATGAGAGGGACACGAAACATTTCAAATTAATGGCATAAACAAATTAAAATTCACGATAATAGAAAAAAGTGTTTCAAAACACTGTCACTGCCGCAATAGAAGTTCTATGTTACAAATAAACGATTTAAGAAAGGAAAATATGAGAAGCAAAACATACCGTAACAATATATCAGCAAGAGAATAACGATACACATTTTACCGGTAAATGAATCAGGAATTTCATCGATAATTTATGTTTTAGTCATCTAACGGTTAAAATGGCCGCTGCCAAGCGGAAGCGATAATCTTCAAGAAAAGCTGTCCAACTACAAATGATAAGTGGTATACAACGCTTATCAAAAAATACAGTAAATTTGTGTACTTACGACTAAATTCAAGCTTTATTTCAAGTCGAATTCTTGCTCAAGTTCGCATTCGAAAAAACATAACTTAAATAAACAACCGAAAGAAAAGCATTGCCTAAAGAAATGAAGCATATAAGCGGACTGATAAAAAATTGATTGATGATTTCTATTTTTCAAGATGGAAGTGATGCAGGAGAAAGAAAATAAAAATGAAATAACCTGTTATTCAATCAAATCTGAAAGTGCTCAGAAAAAATCTGAAAAATTCTATCAATTTATGCTTCTGAACAAAAAAGATGATGCATGAAAGAAAAAATACTGCACAAAGAAAATCTCCATATTAATAAAACCCAAAGCTGAAAGTCCAATATAGAAATTGGAATATAAGACATAATTTAAAATCCGTTTGGTTGGACAAATGAATTCGAGTAACAAGAAAAGAAAATATAATCTCCTACTACGTAAAATACATCCGACGATAATCATTGGCACCAAATGCAGCGTTACATTTCGGGCATTTCCGTCTTCTTGTTTCATAACGTGTCTTCATACATTCCATACAAAATACATGAAAACATTTCGTCAATACAGCATCCTTCCGCCTAACTTTACACGATGGGCAAGTCAAAATATCCTGGAAGATATAATTTTATCGAAAAAATTCACAACAATGATCAAATATAACAGTTTAATACTTTATTATTTAAGCATGGATTAAATGACCGCTGGAGAAGACCGCTTACACCAAATATAACATCTAAAATTTCCAAAAACACAAGCAAAATAAATTAAACCTTAAGTTCTCTAATTTCTTCATTTAGCACTTCATCCCAGTTCTCCATTTTTTCCATTTTCTTTGTCCGTTCTAATTTCTTTCTAAGGATACTTTTCTCTTCTTCTAAACGCTTTATTTTGAACGAATCAACTTCCTGCTGTGAGGTTTTTGTTGTCACAGCCTGCAAGATCCATTAATTTTATATCTGAAAAAGTCATTTAAGCTCTCAGATATTTTTTGGATTTAACCTAAAGTCAAAATTTGAAATCTGATACTACACAAAATAAGTAAACCTGCTGTGCATCATTCAGCTGACTGCTGCACTTCTCCAACTGAGCCTTGTAATCTGCTGATGTCTGCGAACATTCGATTGCTTTTCGTTTATGCATATCATTTGCTTGTTCGATCAATCTAAATTAAATAAAAATTGGACGAAATTTTGGAAGTAAATGAACTATAGCTTCTATAACTGTTAAAGCTCTGATAAAAATAAGTCAATGAAATGTATTATTCATAATCATGAAGTATACTTATTTGAATAAGTAACCAATAAAAATAATTCTAATTCTGAATCCTCACCCACAGACAAATATAGCAACTCATACTCATGCAAATTTGCTCATAACATTTTCGGTTTTCTATTTTAATAAGTTTTATTAGTTGACATCCGCTGGATTTCTGAAACAAAATATAACTGAAATAGCTAAACTTTGCAGCCAGTAATCCAACCTTAACTGATGCTCTAAATGAGAATTTTTTTGTCTCAAAAGCTTTTCCGTCTCTTCTAATTTTGATATCATGAGCTGCTGAGCTTCGATTTGATTCTGCAAACTACTAATGCGCTCTTCCGTGCGCTCTCTTTCTTCACTCATCTTTTTTTGATATTGATTGGCACGTATTCGTTCTGCCATCAATTTTAAATTTGCATCATCCTGCAAAACAAAAAAAAAAAAAAATTTAAAATAAAATCCACTGGCTTTCAAGCAGAATTCCGGAAATACTATAAATTAAAAATAAGAAAAATGAAACAAAGAAGTTCTCGTAGTATAAAGAAATCATCTCACTCTCATTTTACTTTCTTTCTTCGCAAAACAAAGAGCATCAGATAGTAAAATTTTATGACCAAAAGTATACCTTTTCTCTAAGTTGTTGCAATAATCTAGTATTTTGTTCCTGCATTTCTTCAAATGCTTGACCCGTAGTTTCAACATCGTTCATGAGACCTTCTTCTTCTTGTCTCGCCGAATGTGCTTCCTTACGGAGGCGATCTGCTGTTTCTTCTAGACTTCTGTAAAGAACAAAAAATATTTTATACTTAATTGTTTACAAGAATGACAAATATAAATTGAAGAAACTATGAATATTATAATCACATAAGTGTCATATTATATTAACAGAGACAATATAAAGGGATTTTCAATCTAAAACGGATAATTTAAAATAAAAAATCTAGCCTGATCTTTCTCTGCGCTTCATCCGAATAATATTTCATTTTCTCTCTATGATCGGCACCAGCAAGTTTTTTAATGTGCAGCTGCAACTTATCATTTTCAAGTTTCAGCCTTCTTTCACGTGCCAGCAACTAAAATACATGAATTCCTTCGTGATTTACAAGGTACTGAGATGTGAAAACAATATTATCGAAGGATATTTTGATCAAATCCAATTCTCAAAAAAGGAAAGCGAAAATTTCTTATAAATAGATTTGTGTGCGACTGATGCATAATTATTCCGTATGCATTAAAAAAACAAAAAAAAAAGTAGATCATTCTGAAATAAATGTACTTTTGACTGTGCTATTAGTTGTGCTAATCATCAGTGATAAATTCCTCCTTTCTTCTTGCTTTTTCATTTAAAAAAAAAAAAAAATTACCTCAGCTCGTTCTCTTTGTTCAGCTGTTAATGCATTTACAGCATCTATTTTCAGTTGCAAATCAGCAACTTTTTTCTTCAATTTCCTGAAATAGATATACTTAAATCCACTGGTTCATATAAATAGCGGAATTGTGGAAGTTTTCAAGATCTGTGTAATTTTCTAGGAAAAATGATAAAGTATACATACCATTAATTTATTAATCATTAAGCAATCATCTAATCAATTATTTAAGGCTTCCTTCAACAATGAATTCAATAAATGAAAATTTTATACTGCATTAAACTAACTGTATCACTCTATTTGGATGTGTTCCAACATCGGTTTCACCATCAATTTCATTGTTGTATTCACAGCTTCCACCATCATGTAATATCGATTCCGAGGGTTCCGCAATATTTCTATCCTGATCTGGCGATGCTAACGCATCGTTATCATCTTCTATTTCAATCAACAAACACCTTTCACGGTAACGCCTTTCGCTTTCTAATTCTTTATTGCACTGAAAAAGAAATGCAAAATCAAGTTTCTATAAAAATTTTTATATTTCAAAAGCATCATCCTATGCTCAAGAAATCATTTCCTCTGAACTAAAAACTCACTTTAGCTAATGAAGAAACAGCTTCTTTCCACTTCCTCTTGAAACGATTTGCTTCTTGTTTTAGCTGCTGATTTTCAGCTTTTGCTGATGCAAGCATCAAACGAATTTCTTTATTTAAAGGGCCTGAAACATGGCTCATTCCGACGATGTTCAGTAACGATTAATGGGATATTATCAGAGTGCTGAGAATTTGTCCAGAAAACGATACCTGACTGCTCATTGGCAGAAAGATTCTGTTCAAACTCCAGACGTAACATTTCATACTCCCTTCGTACTTGATATAATTCTTCCTCATGCCTATTCATCGTATCCTGCATCTGCTCACGAGCCTGACATTCCTCACTCTGTAAGGAGATTTTGAATAATCCTTTACCCTAATGATTTCCACTCGCCGAATTTATAGCAATAAAAAATTCTAACAACGCCTATTTTCTATGCATCAAATTTCTACGCTATAAATTAGACAAACCTCCATAACTTCGATCTGTTTAGAATGAGCACTGCGTAAGGCTGCCAATTGTGACTTCGCTGTTTCAATTTGTTGTCTTAAAATATACAATTTGTTTAATTCACAGTCCACTAGTTTCAATATTTTTCTTATTCCACAAATGTTTTAGAAACATGATAACTGCACTGTTCTAATTCATCATATATGCAAGCTTACAAAACATTTATCTCTTTAGTGTTTATACACTTCAGTGCATCTTGATCACAGAATTTTGGACGATATCGAAGAAATTTATGAATTATATTAAAAATAACTTGCCTCATCTGGTTTGCTTCTGTAAAAAGCGAAGAAAACTGCGACTGCAGTGTAGTATATTCAATGGATGTCCTAATGACTTCTGTCGGAATGTTCTTTAACTGAAAAAAGCGATTTTCAAATTGAATTTGTAACTCTAGCTCCATAAACAATATTTCACGAACGGTCATCATGAAACTCACATTCATTTTTAAATTTTCAACTTGTTTCGTCAGATTCTTATTCTTATCCAACATTTCTTGCAGTTCCTGCAAACGAGCAGCAGCCAGTTCGGTTTGGATTTCCAGATTTTGCTCCATTTCTTCTAGCTGAATCAGAAAAAGCAATGATTTTTTTGAACAAAAATGTCCAAAATAAAAAAATGAAGTACGGAACAAGTTTGCTGTAACACAGTACAGCAATTATTTATAGCAATATAACCACATAACTCTAATTTTCAACAGCAGTAATTAAATTTATATTAATGATTCGGAAAAAAGAAGAGAAAAAAACATGAAAAAAGAAAAAAAACATAAAGGATGGAAAATCTGAACTTCAACATACGACTAAGATATTGAGAAAAATCTAATCAAGATTTTTAATATTCGCTCAATGCCTCACCACTAATACAAACTTTTGCTCATTATCTTCAATCATCACCTTGAAACTAGCTATTATTTATAATGAGCCAATATAATTTACTTTTGATTTATTCACACTGGCTGTTGCCGGTGAATCGGCTTTCATGTTATTTGCATTATTCGGACCATTTGATGCTGATGCTTTCATCAGATTCATTTCCAGATCATGTGTTTTTTTCACATACTACAAATAATTCCAATTTGATAAAGCTGAATAATGAAAAATTTTTCGAAGTGAACTAAATATTGTCTTGATAATGTTACAAAAGTTCAATCAACCTTAACTAACGGTCTGTTTGAAAATTAAATCACCGAAATCTTGGAGAGAACAAATTTCAAACTTTAAAACTGCAAAAAATTCATAATAAACCTCAGCAAGACGAAAATCAAGCTTGCACTCGCGACGCATGGCTTTCTCCAACTCGTATTTCATCTCCTCCAGACTATTATTCATTTCTTGCTTGCGAGTATCTATTATCGTTAATTTATCTTCTTGAGCTGACACCTAAATAATAATTCGTCTTTTATTCAAAATATACGAAAATTTTCGGGAACTTCTTAAATACCGTGAATAGTAAGAAATTGATAATGTGGAACATACTTTGGATGAAAGACTATGGTTTTCTGACTGAAGTTTCATAATCATTTTTTGCAATTTTATGTTTTCGTCACTTAATTCTGCATTCCTTTTCACCAGCATCACATTCACAGTTGGTCTTCCATCAGACGTAGAGGCTCCTACAAGTAAAATTCACATCAAGGAAAATCAAAACAAAAATGAAACTTATCAATTTTAATTCCAAATATTTTTTACAAATTCATTCTTTTTTGCTCTTCATTTCTAAAATGTACGTTTTCTTCACATAATACTGAGTAAGAGTAGTTTCGCATTTCATTCCTTATCATTTAATAAGAGAAACAACTAAGATAAGCAAGAGGAAAACTAATGGAGGTCCTCCGCAAAAATTAGAGAAATCAGTAATTGAGGAAGCACCATCATCTGAAATCTCGTCTGTTGTCGAGCAGGATGCTATCATTTCAGCAATTTTCTCATTTCTTTGCGTAATATGATCAAATACTTGAATCAGTTTCGATATTGCTCGACGACTATAATATTGCTGTCTTATATCAATAAGTGAATATTAAAAGTTAACAATCTACACTGTCAGATTATAATATATTTCTTTCAAGAACTCTGGGTCCATTAAAAAGCTTGTTTTAATCAAAAACTACTGAAAAAAAAAATGAAAAGTTCAAATCCAAATCTTTAATCGAATTCCCTCGGTCATTTTCATCTCTATGCTACGAGAATTGCTAAGAAGTTATTGCCAAAAAATTAAGAAAGTGTTAGATCATGATGACTAACAACCTCAAAAATTGGAAAAATTGATAACGAACAACAAGATGTCCATTACTTACCTAAATTCTACCCGTTGTTTCAATTTTTCTTCAGTCTCCTCATCGTCCCAATGAGCCAGTTTTGCTAGAAAACTTTTGGTCTCTTCACATTCCACTGAAACATGCATTCCGATCAAAAATTGCTATAGATTTTTTTAAAATCAATTCTCAGCGTTGCATATTAGTTAAATTTTATGGAACAAATATCAAAGATACATGATTCATTGCTGTTATCATTTAATTCAGTCTGAAAAGCAGAAATCGCCTGTCAAATATCATAGGCACACAGAATTTCAAATCTGAGTGTAATTACCAGTTTAAAATCTACCTCTGTCAGTCAGATGATCATAGTTAAAAGAAATTAGTTAAGCCGGGTTCTAAAGAAGCTAATTATATATTTATCTATATTTCACGGCTTCACACTGTAAACCAAATACACGCATTTGGCTTTATTTTTTCATCCTACCACTTATTTCAAATTTTCAAATATCAAATCCCCATATGAGCTTCGAAATTAAGAAGCAATGAAAAATAAGTTGAACACTTACTTTTGATCTCACCTTCCACCGCTGTTTCGGCATCAAACCTTTGCAACAATATCCTGACATTTTCATCGAACTGGAAATCAACTACTCTTGGCTATATTTTTACTTTGACAAAAAGTACAATTCAATTTTTGAGATCCTATGGTTTCAATTGAGCTGATGCACTATACTTTATAATAATTGATGCTTTCCGCTAACGATATGTAACGCAACATATGATACACAAATATATTGCGCACTGAAAATGCCTGTGAATTCAATAACTATAGCTTACTAGATTCCAGAAACGGTTAATGATACACATCATCGCATCATCTTGAGCTTGTCTACTTTCCAACTGTTCGACGCGATGCTGTAATTGTGTCGTCTGACGTTCCTTGAGGCGGAAACGTTCAGATAACTTGTAATGCTGAACCGCCAAAACTTTCGCATCGATATCACTCTAAAAAATGGAATTGTCCAGAACGATTGGAAAATGATATTCAGCTTACCCCAAGCTGAAATATCGCTAAAACAAAAAACAAAGCGATCTGGAAGAACTATATGCCAAATACAATTATTCGAAAAAAAAAAAAACATACTTTACTCACTGCTTTTAGATGTTTTCCTCGTGGATGAAGAAATATAACTGAATAACATAAAACTTTGAAAAATTTCTAAAGCTTAGCTGAGCATACTATCAGGATTCAAGACATGCAGTTTTTTTACCCTAGCTCAGATGGAGAATCTAGACAAGTGTGCAATCTTCTAAAATATTTTCATAAAATTCGAGAGAAAAAAGTGAAAATTCACCGTTCCACTGACTGAACAAATGCGAACGGGCTCAAATTCAACAAGTCTTCGCTTATTATAAAGTGGTTCATCTGCTGATGCACCAGGAGAGTCGTCATCACTCCCCGGTGATGAACGTTTTGACATTTCCACGAAATAACTCTATAAAGAGATCATAAAATAAGAAATAAATTATGTTATTTGACGCCAAAATCAAATTCTTTTGAAAATCTTTCCTACTCGCGTGTTTAAATATCGGAGACTTCTAGATGACACTCGATATGAACAAAAATGCTCATCGGGCATCTATACAATAAGCTCTTCGAACAGAATCCAAAACACTAGCAATAATCTATTGCAAGATGGCAGAAAAACCTTCATGAGAATTGGCTATATAGTGCAAAATTCCAGGATCCAGCAAAACCAATAATTTACTATGTTATGCGATAAAAAAATGGACATGTTCTTCTTCTAACTCCTTCCATTTGAAAAACCCACCAATCTTTTCAATATCATCATTAAATGAACTAGTAATATTTTAACATGAAAGCACGTACAATTTCAGAAGTACAGTAATACACTCCTTGAATCAGAACTGGAAAGAAAAGTCCAAATTTCAGCAGTAATTAAAACACTGCCTAGATAATCTAAAAACTTTCTGAGCGTAACAATTGGGACTACCTACCAGAAGTGCAAAGAAAGCAGAGTGTATATAGTTCCTTTTCCAGAGATAAATCTAATTCGTGTTTTGGCAGATGGCAAATCCTTTTGAGAAATGTTCTGATCCTATCATTTTTCTTTTCTTAATTAACCAGGGATTTATGTTATCCCATAGTTAACAATTCAGCTGTTAATAAAAAACATCTTTTCAGATTAAGGAAAATGATATATCTTCACCACGGTAATCTACAAACTGCTTCTCTATCCCAGAATAACTGCGTATTATATAACTTCTTTAAACGTCAAGTCGATTTTTATTTTTTCAAGAAAAAAAAAAAAACTGGAATGCCAGCAATGAAGTTTCAATTCGCTGACGCCAATGCCAGCAATGAAATCTTATTCGCTGATGCCATATTATCGGGAGTTTCACTTCATTATCTGATTGTTCTGTTCAGTTTCTTCATGTACAGTTACTGAATTCTGTCAATAATATGAATTGCACATGAATATGGGGACAAGTCATCAGATTCAAACTCGTTCATACCAAATTGATGTGAAAATATAAAAAACTTCACTCACTAAAAAACGCCCGAATTGTCGTGGATCTGCAGTACAGATTTTCCTTTAATGATAATATCCTTAGAAGCAAATCCCCTGCAGCTGTAATAATCGGCTGAGCCACTATGGTAAGATCTCCTATTAGGCAACACAACCGCTCAAAATTTCTGAAAAACACGGAAATAGATTTGACAGATTCTTTCGCCAAATAGTAGCCTACTTTCCTTTTTCGGGAAAAAACCTACGCATCGTAATTTGTGACAACACAGACAAGATGTTTATGATAGCTAATTCTAAGCACCAGCACAGGACTTGAAATGCAGGAAACCTGAGAGACTAACTAGAGAGAAACCTCAAGTCCTTCGAACAAATTATTCATTTGCCGCCTCCCCCTCTCTCCTTTGACTTTTCCAGTTGTAACTTCAATCCACTCTTTCAAAATGGATACCATTCGTTGGTCCACAGATTGTATAACATCCATGATATAACATCCAGAATCCGCTCTACAAAAGCAATTAAGACCATCGTTTTTTTCATGGCCAATCATCCTTATCAAGTGAATAATTAGAAATTTTGATTCTCTTCCACTTAAGGAATCCGACATGTTAACAGTTCAACCAAAACCGACTTCTGATCTTTGTGTATCTTGTCAAGAACGAACTAAATTTTACATTTTTGCTACGTAAACTGCAGCAATGTATCTGCTCAACTATTTGATGAAAAGAAAGATATCAGCATGCAATAATAGACGCTTTTGTCAATGTATAGTTCCAGCTGACATTTCTGTTACCAAACAGTTTCATACCGGCGCTTTTGTTTTCATGTCTGATAACCCAATTTTTGGACATCATAGATCGACTTCATGATATTTCATATTATCCGTTTATAACCACTTCTTTTCATCGACTTCTATCCAATATTTGATGATTACGACCCACCTTTGATTCTGAATCGTACTGAATCTTGCCTGTTCTCAGGACAACTCTTGAGGATTTAGGACAAGCTCTTTCTTGCAACCCAATTCAACCATTCTTCTTCTCCCCACTTAGCCTCAATCAATAATTTATCTTTCATTGTATTCCCTCGACAATCTCCAATCTATCATAAGCATCTTTTACATTGCTACTTTTCTTCAATCTTTTCCTAAGGAATTCTTCAAGTAGTTATAGATTATAATAAAAACCGATCTCTTCCTGAGAATTCTTGAAAGACCGCATGCTAATATCCCAGAAAATTCCTAAAATATTCATTTTCCTCGAAAATCTCCCATAAAATCGAACGCACGCACATAACATCAGAACACTTAACAAAATAATGATTTCATAAAAACGTTTCACAAACGGACGAGAACGGCACAAGCCTTTACAGTCAGGCACCTCAGTACAACATATCGTACATCAGGCATTCATTTCGAGACGAATCCGTCTTTCGCAGCCCAAAATTCTTTTGCAATCAATATCATTCCTTTGTAGTTTTGCACTTATGTTTTTTTTTTTTTTTGTTAGTTTCTGTTTAAAAAATGGTGGTTGCATATGCATTCTTTTCATATTTCTAATTTATTACTGTTTCTATTACAAGTAATTTATCAGAGGAAGTAGAAATTTATCTCTAATATCCATATAAATATTTATTTTGATTTCCATTATAAATAACTTTTTACAGAAATTGCGAATTCTTTTCCCATATTCATATAACTTCTGTTGCAATGCAATTTTTCAGAGAAAATGAGAATTCTCCTCTTATTTCCATATTACTTTCACTCTTGACATAGAAGTAGAATACTCATTTCCCCCATTTTTTCAGGGGGAATGAGTGTTCTACTTCTATGTCCGCATGATTTAAATGCTAAAAATAATTATTGCTTCAACACTTCGCTAATAATCTGTTTCAGTAATTTGATACTATAGACTCTTTAATCGAAATATAGTGAATCTAAAGTCAAGATATCATCTTTCATTGAAATCAGCAACCATTAATTAGTTCTTGTGTTTTGCTCTTTCATTTGCCAAGATCTTTCATCCCCTCAATTAAAAGGTTCAAGGCACTAAGCTGCTGTGATAAAAATGTTTCATTATTGATTTCTTTAATATTGAATATATTCTCTGCTTTGACATTAATGCCTCGCTATGAAATAATTTCTTCGTCAGATACTTTCACATTAGAAACTTTGGATGGAATTAAACAGCAGAATTGCTTGTAGAAAAATAAGCAGTTCTCCTGTTTAATTTCATTGAAATAATTGTGAGAATGGAAGCGGATTTCAGATGTCGATTATACCGGAAGAAAGAAGGATATTACTGGAGAAATTGAATCTAAAGACATCGACAAATGATATTGAACGATTTTTCACGAAATGGGGTCCACTTTCTGAATGTATTGTTATGTTCGACAAGGTATATCATTTATATATTCAGTAATGTTAACATGCGATTACTGTCAACAAAGTTATTCACACATTTACGGTCGTCTTTCTTTTTTTTTTTTATCATTTTTATTAATATTCACTTGCATTTGTTAATGGTGCATAATATTGATTTCTTTGGTGTTCAGCTCACTTTGATTTGGAATTCAACTTAATTTCAGAATACGAGACGTTCTCGGGGATACGGGTTTATCTGTTTTGTGTGGGATCACCATTGTGAACAGTGTCTTGAAGCGCAACCACATTCAATAGATGGTGTACAAATTGAAATGCGCCCAATTAAAGGCGTTAGTAAATTCATTTGGTTCAATTTCTTCTCACTTCTGACATTTATTATCAAAATTTTTTAACAGTTTGTCATTAAGGTTAATTTCATTCTATTTATTTTTAAAACATGCCTTTGCATTCGTTGTTTCATTGAATAATTCGTTTAGATATCTTCAAATCCGATTGTCAAGTATATTAGCACACGAAAAATTCTAGTTTCATTTCTCGGTGCACGACTTGTGATCGATGAAATTGAGGAATATTTTTCAAAATTTGGTACAGTTCATGTTGATTATGCAGTGGATACACTAAATGAGGTACTGTTTGTTTAATTTTAGGTCTGAATACTATTGATGATTATTGAGAAGTGCATGGCAAACACTGTAATTCAAATCCCGAAAAATGAAACTGATATTAGAATAATTTCATGTTTGTTATTATTTCTGGAAAAAATTGACTTAGTTTACAGTCTTATTATACTAACATTATTTCGATTTTAGTATTATATTTAAGACAGCATTTGAAATGTCGTTAATATAGTGATGATTAAATATTCTAGATGAGGTAGCACTAAAACAGTGAATTCTGCACAAGGAAATTATGAAGTTATATCAAAAATGATAGAGATGTCGAAGTTATTCAACTGCTGGGTGATTTCAGAAACCATTGTACTTTGCCTATGCTACATTTGATGAAGTTGAATCGTGTCAGAGCTGTATAAATATCGGAGAACATTGCATCAATGGCCATCATGTCATCGTTCGAAAAGTGGTTCGACGGGAAGATCTCAAAAAAGCGGAGCAAATGGAACGCATTCGAGCAGTTTGTGAAGCTCGAATTCAAGAAGAATTGGAAGAAGAAGCGAAAAGAAAACGTCGTCAATTGAATCGAAAATTACGTGAGAATTATGCTACGGAATTAGCTTTGTTGCGGCCACCTCCACCGCCACCACCTGCTGCTGCACCATTACGAGAAGCTGCTGAAGACCCTACGCCATCAACCTCCAGTTGGGTACCTCTTTTGCCTAGTGAAGAGTTTCAGGAAGGCGGTGCTTCGCATCTTGCTGGTTATGGACCACAACGTCAGAAACAATGCAGTACATTTGCAGGTGGATCATTCATTACTTTCCGATTTCAAAAACCCATGTTTTAGCCTTATTTATATCTTAAGCTAAACAACTAATTTTGGAAAAAAATAGATTACAGAAAGAAAAGATTGCTCTAGTAAATAGTTAGCCAACCGATTAGATAATGCAAAGTGAGGGTATTTTCCAAAATATTTTGGCAAATGCGAAAGAAAGAATGGCGATATGAGATAAACTCTCATTTTCATTCGGAGTTCAAATTTCATGGATTTTTCAGAATCACATCTTTCGGGACATCGTATAGGAACTGGAACATCACAATGGATCCCACTACCGCATAGCAATATATCTGCACCCTCCGATGTTGTCCGACGATATTCTACACCAGGCGAATCGTTCAATAGTCGATCTTGACACTGAGTGTGGTAATTGCTGAAATTAGTAATAACGGAAGTTCTTTGCTATGATCAATATTATATTGTGTTAACTATTTTTGACTAATATATTTCCGCTTTTTTTTTTTCAGTGATTGTGATCCATATGTTGTTTGTCATCGCTGTAGTTATAGATTCTTTCATAATTTTTTTTTTTTTTAATTATATTTTGCTAAAGGATTGCAAGCTTTCATATTCATGATTTCATAGTGTTATTGCGGAGTTTTTGGGTATTTAGGCTCTCGGTTTAATAGAAGCACGAAAAATTTTTGACTTATTTTGTCAGAGTGATGCTTATATGGATATGTACTCAGTTATGTTTGTTAAATTTGTTTAATGTGGGTATTCTGTAGTTGCATAAAGTTTTCATTTGTTTTCATTCATTTTAAATTTTTCAAAATGAATTTAGATTTGTATACAGTTTCTATGCTGGGCCAAACTCAGTGTTCGGCTTTTTTCACTTTGATAACTTTACAAATCGTCCCATGGTTGTATTTTATGCTTGGGAATGGATGGATATTTTCGCAATTAGTGACGCGGTATAATTGTTTGGAGTTATTCTTTTGTTTTGCAGGTTCTTGAAATGGATTTTATTAAGATTACTACAGCTGAATTGTCAGCATCGCTAGAGTTCGATGTAAGGGAAGCTTTCTCAAAGGTTGTTGTTATTCATAAGTTGCATTTTTCGATACTTGGCTGAGCAGTTGTTGGCTTAATTGTTTTCAATTTCATTTATCTGGCTTTATATATTTATGACTTATGATTATTTCTACAAAACAGGTCATGTACATCGGTTTGAATGAAAATTCTAGATCTTAATATATAGATTCTTTTTGTATCACTGATCTTTTACTTTTTTACGTCGATAAATCAAGTTTTCAGGTCATAAACATATGGAAAGAACGTTGTCATACGGTAAACAGGCGCTTATTAGGCGTTGTGTTGTTGAACGAACAAGATTCTAAGTATAATCATATATTAACAGTTGCTAACCTATATTCGGAAAATGTTGAAATCCATAAATTCATTCCTAGGTCACCCGATATTTTTTCGACCTGTGCATATGAAGTTTCTTTTTGGTTAGATTTATTTTGTTTTTAAAATATATGTTTATTGAGTGTGGATTCGATCCAAATGAATTCATTTCTGTTGAAAATGAATTAGTGAAGTTTTGGACCCAAATTGAAATTTTGTTTTTAAAATGCTTCAAATCAGTATAAGTTTCATTTTCAATTCTATAGTTGCCACATTGTTTTCTTAAAAAATCTATTGATTAAATATTTCAAAATCACTTATATCAGTTGTTAAATGTACAGTTAAGATTATTAATTAAGATCATACAGTTTAGGTAAATATGTTATGGAATTTCGGCCTTGTGTATTGGACGAGAAGCGGCATCCCCATGTTTCTTTTCGTTATCGTCTTGCTTTGGAAGAGGCCTCAGATCAGCAGTGGTGTGTTGCTTGATTGGTTTTACTTTTAAATTATATATTTTTTGAGTGCAAATTTGAAAAACTGCTTTTTAATTTTCATAATTGGCATGATGATTACTTTATCTATTTAATTAGTAGTATTTTCGTTGACTTATTTTTTTTCTTTTTTCTAGGAATCTAAGTCTTTTCGTCTCAAACAATGAAATGAATTATGCTTGGCTGCAAAAAGTCGCATTTCCGCGTTTATTAAAGTGAGTTTCTATGATATCTTGGATCTTGATTTGATTTCAGAAACTTCACTGTTCCATTTTGTAGATGGTTTGCTGAAATTGATGAACGGAGCAATATCACAGTTTCCCACAAATTAGTTAACATGGAAGAATATTCCCAACTCTATTGTGAGATCAAAAAGAAATGGGGCCAGCAAATTGCTGCAGTAAGTTTTTTTGATGTTATAATAATTGAAGTTGCTTTCATTGCTTATATTAAATCGTTCGGCACAACATATTAATAGATCCAAAGCACTGATCAGCAATATGCTTTTTCAAAATTTGAATTAGCTTCATTTTTTAAATTTTTCTAATTACTGAACATTTAATTCTTTTTAGAGCTGGACAGAAAGAACGAATTCACAGAAATTTGTTTATGAAGACTGTGCTATTGCAGCTTATCTAATTGTAAGTTGGAAACTTTTTATTGAAGTAATGAACCCATTTTTTTAAAGAAATCTCGCAGAGGATTTGCTGAAAAAGTGGATTTCAGGCATACTGGCGGCAAAAAGGTTTCTCACCACAAAGGTTTTGTGATATTGGTTGTGGCAATGGCTTGCTTGTGCATCTCTTGCGAAAGATGAAGGCTTGTTTTTTTTTTTTAGGTATTGCACTTTTTTTGAAGAATGAGAAATTATAAAAATGAGTCTTCCATTGTCATTTTCAGTCAAAATTCTAGAAAATATCTTAGTAATCTACAGGTAAATGGTTATGGAATCGATTTAAGACAGCGCAGAACATGGACGAAATTTGTTGGAACTGACTTGAGAGAAAAAACATTGAATCCTAAAGAAGATTTGTTAAGCGATAGCGATTTTCTTATTGGAAATCACACAGATGAATTGACTCCTTGGATACCTATCATGGCTGCTAGGTTATATATTTTATGGGGATTTGAGATTTGAACAAGAAAACGTATTTTTACAGTCAGGAAATATTTTAATTTTTCTTCATACTCATTTTTGGTCAGAATTCATATGCATAACTTTTTTTTCACTCTATTTCGAATTATTAAGTTTTTTAAAAGCGCTCAAACTTAGAGAGAATTCATAAAAATCAGATCAATTACTTTCAAAAAATCATTTTAGAACCCTTAATTTCAGATCCAGAAGTGACTTTTTTTTACTGCCTTGCTGTCCGTTCGATTTTTATAGCCGTTTTCAAAAGAAATGTAGTACGGCTGCTACTAGTATATATACATCTTATCTTATATTTATTCGCGATATCTGTTTAAGGTAAATTTGATATTATTCGAAAATGAGGGATCTTCTTAGTGGATTAAATGAAGTTTCTCTTTTTCGTTGGACTGTTCCCAAAAGTTTTATTTCTAAGCCATAAAAAAGAATAATATTTAGGCTAGGTTATTGCGTTGAAGAAGATCGATTAAAAATTCCATCAACGAAACGTTATTGTTTCCTCTGCACAGTGCCTACTGGTGGATTAGTAGAAAATGTGGAAAATATTATAAGTAATATGTTGGCATATACAAATTTCCCATGTTTCGTGCCAAGGGAGAAAATTGAAAAGGTATATCGCGTTTTGATTTGATGATTAATATTTTTTTTAACTTTTTTAGATTCATTTAATTCATAAATTTTAGTTTGTAAAATAAGAATAATACTATATGTAGAGTAGATTTGATATTATTATTTCTTTAATTTTTAAAACCTGTAAATTTGTTGTGAAATAAGTTCAAAGCTAGCATTTAACTAATTTAAATATAAATCTGTGCTAAAGATTGTTTCTGTGCTGAAACCTTAATAATTTTAGATAAAAAATTGTACTCAGCTTTCTTGGGATTTCCGGCAGTTGCTCACTACAAAAATTTTCAGGCATCTATTCGAGCTATCATCGAATAAAACAATGTATGTGTTCACATTTTCGAACTTCAGAATCTGAAATTCTAAATTCCGAAAATTTTCGAATTATTCGGAGTCGGATATTATGAAAACTTATTAGTTGATCGGGAAGTAAAATAATTAATCGAGAAATGTGGATTATAAATCCTGACAGTAGTCACTGCTTAAATCATGTATTGCAGCTGTTGGGGCGAAGGACAGTCATGCTCTTTAAAAGAAATAGCTGATCTACTTAATGAGGAAGAAAAAGCACAACTTCGAGATTCAGATGGTGGTTTGCAAACATTCCTGAAAAATCAGCATCAAGTTTTTAAAGTAAAATATAAATGAAATCAAATTTCTTTGGGATATAAAAATAAAAAAATAATGAATAATCTCCCCATTATTGTATTTTGCAGATATAGATGCAGCTGCAGAAATCGAATCTTTCAAATCGTATTTTCGTTTTTTTTTTTTTTTTGATGAATAGAACTCCGATTTCTTATTATTAGTGAGAAGTAATTTCAGGTGGTTAAAGGCACTGTTTCAATTCGTAACTGGGCCGAAGAAGGCAAGAGAAGAGTGGAAGGAAAATTGAGAACAAGTGATTGCTGGTTCCATAAATATTATTCTGGTGGTTGTCCATTATCGGCTCAAGATTGCTCTTATAAACATTGAAATCTTGAATTCTCTACGCACATTCCAACTAATTTTTGGGTTGCTACGCTTAACCATGATAGATAATACGATCTTTTCCTCTTTGACTTAACTTATCAGAAAAGTTGGTTTTAATTTCTTAAAATACTTTATTCTCTCATCTCATTCCTCCTTGCACTTCCATGTTTCCTCCCGATATGTTTCAAATAATGAAATTTCAAATAATATCGCGGTCAGTTCAGTTTCTTGTATTGCTAGCAAATCGATGTAAAAAATATTCAGTTATATTTATCGGTAATAATTTCCTATTGAACTGTGATGAATCAAAATGCTTGCTTCATCTGTCGGCGTAATTTCATATGGCTTAATAATTGAATCCAGTCAAACTGATTATGATCCAATTCTTTCGCTGGTACATCTTATCTCAGTTATGCGGCAAATGGCAATAGTGCAATATTTCTCAGTGAAAATATAACATTCAAAATTTTGTTAGAAGAAAATTCTTTTACAATGACGTAGGAATCGATACCATAAATCTGATTATTTAATAGCGCATTTATGTTATAAATCAATCAAAATGGAGGCATTTTTGGCAGCCGGAAAATCCACAATACTACGTACGTTTACAATTGACAAAGAAGTCACATTGATCTTTTAACAATTTAAAAAATAAGAATAAGCTTGCAATTTTACGTTAGCTTACAATTTCAGGTGCAAGGAAATAATAACTGGTTATCGAAATAAATACAACATGCAGCAGATGCAGATTAATTTCTTTTCTTGATTCTTCAAGACATTTGAAAAATGAATAATTTCCCTGGCTCAATTTTATAAATAGATAAATAGAAGCGCAATCAATAATATTACGTATGGTTTTTTAAAGCTAGAAACAATTCTAGAAAATTCTCTGAGACGTGTTTCTTTTTTAATCTTAAATCTCTAAAATCAATTCTAAATTTATTGAAGCATTCAATGAATACATTTGTAAGAGTGATGCTTTTAATTGACTTTTCCGCTGCAAAACATATCAAAAGATAGAATAGTTCGTAATTGTTCCTGAGATTTTACGGGATTTAAAATGATCCAGTAACACCGCTATAAATATGACTGGAATCTCCGTAAGACAGTTTATTTTAGATATTTACATCTTAACAAAAAAATTTAAAGTGTACAAAAAAAAGCTAAAATTTTTGGACGAGATCGATCGATAGAGAGATATTTAAATTCAAACTGATATACCGCTATCTATTACAGTACTCGCTGGTCTTGATGCTGCTTCATGATAATTACCATCTTCGGAAACTGATGATTGCTCGTTTGTCCGATCACTGAAATAATCAAAAAATAATCCGGGAATATTAAAATATATATATATCGATTGTACAGTTATCAATTATATCAGGGAATTCGATTGTCAACTGTTAGCTATCAGAATTTTAATGATTAAAAATTAAAAATGAAAATATTTGAGGAATTAATCCGTGAATTATATGAAAATATTTGAAGAATGGATTTGTTAATTTAAAAATTCATTAAATTTATCGTATTTTCTTCCTCCGAAGAGCGTATTTTTCGATTCGACAATTTCTTCAACAATAAAGCTGATGAAAGTTTCCAATCATAAAATTCAATCATTTTTAAATTTTTCTTTTCAGATCGATAGACATTCGCAAATGAATTCCATAATTAATTCCTTATCTAGATTTTTAGTTCATTAAATGATAACGATAATACTTACAGATGAGGAGTTCCTTCATCATCTGCATCATGTGTATCATCAAATGATAACCTTTGTGAGTAATCACGATCTTTTGCTGCAACAAATTTAAATTTTCGAAAGAATTTTAAAGATTTAATAAAGATCAAAATATCATCTTGCAAATGACCAAACTTCTGTATTTGCAATTTTTTGTCGCAAGAAATTTAAATTTTCAAAAATTTTTGAAAACATAATAAAAATGAAAATGTCAGGAATTTAGAAAATGAAAATTATACAAAATTCACAAAAGACATTAAGCAATATACCAATAAATGTTCCTTCCGGTGTATAAATGGTATCAATATTTTCCTTAGCAAATCGATTACGACCTTGTTCAAGGTATAATGAAATGACCGAACGAGTCATCACATCACCACCTAAATTAAATTTTATTTATCAAATTCATTCCATAAATAATAAAATTTCCGTCAATATCGTAATTTTCGACTTTAAATTCTTTTTATTTCTCTTCTAGATTCATTTCTTCTGATTTTTAATTCATTTCCTTACTTTTTTTTGTCCCAATTTTCTAACTTTTTTTAGTTCAAATCAATCTAAATTTGACAAAGCATAATAAGTATCTAAAATTAATTTCAGCATTTTTAAAAAATTTTGTCATCTAATTTTATCATCAATTTTATCATCATATAAAATTACTACTAGAAAATTTTTGTGAGAGTAAATCTATCTCACATTAGTTTAATTTATTTTATTTATTTATTTTTTTGTTGTTGTTTGATAAATATATAAATGTAATATTTATGATTTTAAGTTTTTTTATTTTCTCTTCTAAATTCATTTTCTTCTGATTTCTAATTTATTTTCTTACTTTTTCTTTTCATTATACAATTTAATACCGCTTAATATATCATGCAACTAAAATCATGTCATCTAATGTCTTGCAATCTTGAATTATACAACCTAATATTATAAAATTCAAAAATAATAAACTTTAAATCATACTATCTCATATTATACTATCTAGAATTCATATCATTTAATACTATCAAAATCTAGAACTTGTACAATTTAGTATCATAGAACTGCAGAATTCAGACAAATCTAGAATCATATTACTTAAAATCTAGTACTATAAAAAATGAGCACACTTTTCTTGCATATCATAAAATTTAATAATTATTCTAGCTAGAATTACAAGTTAATTCTATCAATTACTTCGTAAATTTATTTGTGAAATTTCAAAAATATATTCAAAAATTAGTTAATGAGATAATATTAATTAGTGAAGTAATTAAAAAAATAATGGGATATTTTTTTTTTTTTTTTTTGAAACTAACCCATATGTGACTGTGAAGATCTATGAGAAGTATAGGAAGAAGGAGGACGTCGTTCACTTTGACATAAACGAGTCGAGCAAATATTCGTTGATTGTGGACTACGATATTTTCTAAAAATGGCCAAATCATTTTTAAAACTTTTTTTTCTTTGCTGAAAAATTTCAAATGGTACTATAAATATATTTTAATATCATGATAAAAATGTAAAGTAATTTTGTATGCTATTTGTTGAAATTTCAATCAAAATCTTTATAAACAAATTTGAATTCAATATATTTGAATAAAAATTCAAAAAAAAAAAAACAAAAAACAAAAAATTAATTTCTCAAAAATAGCTTACATTGCATGATCACTTTTTGCAGAATTTGGCTCTCCTTCAGATGTAGACGATTCCATTTCTTCAATTTTATATCGTAATAAATCATTTTCTTTCGACATTGATTCGGACATTACTGCTTGATTACGGGCAGAACGTTGTAGCTCTTCGAATTTTGATGTTAAAATCCTGTAAAAGATGAAATTTCAAAAAAAAAAAAAAGAAAATGCATTCTTAGAAATTAAGACAATTTTTGTAAATTTTGCATTATTAAATTCAAATAGCTTACTTGCGGCTTTCGAGAACTACGGCATGATTTTTTTTTTTTTTGGGAAATACAATATTAAGGCGATCGTATTTAAAAAAACAAAAACAAAAAAGATAAATAAAAATAAATAAACAAAAACATCTAAAGAAATAAATCTTTTGATTAAGAGTCAAAAATTCTAAATTTAAAATAATCCTTTAAAAACATGGATTATCTTGAAATCCCGACAAATTATTTTTATTTATTAAGAGCTAAAGTAGAATTTTTTGAGAAATACAATATCAAAATGATTTTTGGAAAATTCAGTATCAAAAAAAGTCTCATAGAATTATCAAAATCACATACTTTTCCGTATTGGTTTTTTGATCAACCAATATTTTCAATTCACGAACACGATGTTTTAGCTTGCTTATTTCGATATCTTTCAATGGAATTTCTTCTATTTTCAATTGCAATTTTGCATTCGAATGTCGAAGTGTTTTAATTTCTGTTGATTTGATTTCCAGTGCCGTATTCAAACTGCTAATTTCTTTCGATAATTCCTAAAAAAATTTTTGAATTTAAATTAGCCAAAATTAATTTTTTTAAATCATTTGAAATATAGGCTGATTATCTTTATTCAGCCACTTCTGCTTCAATTTGAAACTATCGAATAACATCGAAGCATTAATATAAAGATATCATTTTATCACTTCTTTTAATCGATTAAAAAAAAAAAGAATTGAGCAAAAAAATGTAAAAAATAATTTATGGAGAAAAATTTTTTAAAAATTTATTTTAAGAAAAAATTTACCGCAACTTTTGCATTTGTATCTTTGCTCAATGTTGCTTCCAGATTCCTCTTATCTCGGATTAATTCTTCGACCGCTTTTTCAGCTTCCGCCAATTTACTATCCAAATTATCGCATTGAATTTGATTGGAACGACTGAGACGTTCAATTTCTGCTTTATGAATGCAACGTTGTTCATCTATTGTTCGCATTAATTCATTATTACATTCCAATAACTAAAATTAGAATTATAAAGAAAAAAAAAAATCACGAAATCATTAATTATGCATGATTTTTTCAATTATAATTTTTAAGTTTAATTAGGAATTCTTAAAAATTGTGTTCAATTATTCGCCGTCCTAAAATTTAAGAAGCAACAGCAAATAATAGCAAAAAAGAAAGAAAAAATGCTAAGTTTATTTTAATTCGATTTATTTTGTCTTTGCTAAGCTTATTTTGACTAGGCTTATTTTATCTAAGTACAGAAAGATCTTGAAGCCTTATCTTATCAATAAGAAATGTAAATAATTTCGATTTACTGAGATAATATGAAGATTTAAAAAAAAAAAAAAAAATGGTGTATTTCTAATGATTTGATCAAGATTTGAAATGTTGCGTAAATGATAAAATTTAAATGATGCGTAAGTAATAAAACTTAAATGTTGTGTAAATAATGAAATTTAAATGTAGCATAAATGATCATAAACAAGTCTTTTTATGAAATATATTTTCAAAAATAAATATATATATTAAAACTTTGTCCTCAAATTCTTGCCAAAAGTTTTGACAAAAATTTACGATAAAAAAAATTCTTGAAATCCGGAAAAAATCAGGCCAACTTTCTCTCAGACTTATGAAATAAGAAATTGATTATTTAAATTATATAATCATCCTATACTAAAAATTTTCTTAATTTTTATGAAAACCAACTCTTAATTTTATGTTTATAAGACTATTAAATATATTAAATATTAAATAACAAATAATAACTTTTGATGGAAACAGAATAATAAATTATAATATTTGCATCACAAAAGTAAAGAAATGAGAAATCCAATGATTAGCTAAATAAAGAAAAAGAAAAGAAATCAATTGATCAAAATAATCATATAAATGATAAATAAAAAAAAAAATTGAAAAGTATACAAATTTTAGATGCACAATTGTATGTGAACGTTTTTAGTTGAAGGTACGTGAACGTTTTCGCGTCAAATGTACGTGAAAGTATACAAATTCTAGACGTAAAATTGAATGTACGTAAACGAATAAAATTTACGAGTACTGAATACTGAATTTTTAAATTCGCTACGGTTCATAAGTGAATGACCTATCAATATCTTTAGATAATCAAAACTATATAATACAGTCTTCTTTGATCTATCCGACATCGAAAGACCAGAAATTACTTTCAGGTAAAATAATCATTTTGAAAGAAATATTCTCATAATCTTAATCTGTATAACCTTATAAAATATAACAATTCAGTCATAAGGATCCATATGATTATTTTGAACATATCATTTCATTTTAATTTAATTCAAATAAATTTTAAAAAAAAAAAAAAAAAAAAAAAAAAAAAAAACGAGAAATTTGATAGGATATCATATAGGAATAATTAAATTAAGGTGTTATGAAAGGGAAATTCGGCAAAAAAAAAAAAAAATAGACTTCCCTTTTTTTTTTCCTCAAATAAAAATAATCTCAATATTGATTAATATATTAGCATCTGATAAGAGATTCTTTAATTTGACAATTTCTGATTATAATTTGTAAAAATAATAATTACCTTGATAATTTTAAGCAAATTTTAGCACAATTCATACTTAAATTAATCACATGATAGCAAAGTATTAATTATAGAGAAAAATAAGCTGCAATTTCTGCAAAAATTTTAATTAAGCTTAATTTCCTTTGAAAATTTGTTTTTTTCTTTGTAAATAAGAATTTTTACAGTACATGAAAGCTTATTTTATTTCGATATTTTCTTCAAACAATAACATATTTTGCTTGAAAAATAGGCCAATCATTTATTTATGAAATTAGAGTTCCGATTAGAAGCACGAAATGATCGTATCTTGCAGAAAGTTTGGGTCATTTTTCGAAATTTTACTATCATAAATGGAGGTGAAATGAAGATTATTTCAATCTGATAAAATAAATCTTCATTCATTTCTTCAAAACATTATTCAATTTAGTTAACTAATATTTGAAATTTTTCCTTCTATTTCCTTTCTTTCTCTTTCTCTCTCTCTTCTTCAATTTAAATGACCTAATTTTCGATTTATACCGTCTACAGCTATTCATAATTATTTTAATAATTTTTGTAAGAAACAATCAATAAACTTTTATATTTTACGAAAAAGAAGAAAAAAACAGGTATGCAATTTATCGCGATTTTTACCCGCCATTTCTTTTCTTTCCCTCAAAATATAAAATTATATTAGAAATTGAAAAAAAAAAATATATGAAGTTTATATAGAAATTAGAGGCTTATGATAAGATAAATATATTACATCTTGTGATAGAACTATCATTAATTTAATAACATTTTGAAAGTTTCATTTCAGATTGAAGTTCTTACGATAAGTGAACACATTACACCTTGTAAGAGAACCATCATTAATTTTAAAAATTTGATTTCAGATTACAGTATTTATTCGACAAAAAATGAGCATATTGCAGTTTACAAAAGAACAATCTTTAATTAAAAAACATTTTTTCAAAAAATTTGACTTTAAATCAAAGTGTTTACGGTGATTATATTGCATTTTGTGAGAGAAAATTAACTGTAATTAAAAAATTTTTTTCGCAAAAAGTTGATTTCAGATTAAAGTGCTTATAGTAAAATGAATATATTACTTTTTTTAAATAGATTTAACATTTAATTTAAAAAACATTTTAAAAATTTGATTTCAAATCAAAGTGTTTGCGGTAAAATAAATATATTGCATTTTGTGAAAGAGCTTGAGTTCAATTTAAAAAATAATTTTCAAAGGTTCAAAAATTTCAAAATAAAAATGCTTATGATGAAATGAACGCTTGCATCTTATAGAGAGAGTTGGTCTCATTTTGAAAATTTTGACTTTTAATTTAAACCAGCTTATCGTAATTTTATTAACTATCACACTCCAAGTATTTTTACCTTTAATCGAGCAGAAAACATTAAACGGAAAACATTATCACTTATGAAAAGAAAGGTTATCACTGTCAAAAAGGAATATCAGCAGAAAAATTAGCATTATTAAAAAGAATATCAAAAGATTTATCACTATCACAAGAAAGATTATCATTATCGGAAGAAAAAATTATCATCAAAAGAAAAAAGATTATCACATACCTGTTTTTCATATTGTTCCTTTATGGAATTTAACTCATCTTCATGATTTCGATTCACTGTAAATAAAATAAGCAAAAATACAAAAATAATAGAAATAGGTAAAAGAATAGTTGATGATTGCAATAGTGATAATGATGATGATAATGATGCAGCTATTGTAGTAAATGCTAATAGAATGAGATAAATTGTTGTTGATGATAAGAATGATATCACAATAAATGGTAATACAATAAGACCAGGTGCTTTTAGACGTATAATATTTGGTATTATACAGAATATTGGCATCTTTGTTTTTAATAGAATAGGATAGAATAGGAATAGAATCGAATAGATCCAAGAAGAATAGATTTGAATAAAAATTGATGATAGGCTTTTTTTTCGCTAAGCTTGTTTTTTTCTTTTCTTGAATAAAATAAACTTTATTGAAATGTGACAGTTTATTTCTTTTCAGACAAATTAGACGATTGGATCCGAAGAACGGATCGGTGTCACATACAAAAGATGTCACCGAAAGAGCAATAACATTCGAAGAAAGCAAGAATTGCTAAAATGAACAAAATTTGGTAAAACCCCAAAAATGATTCCTGTCCCTTTCATCCCTCTCGTCCTTCTCTCTCTCCCTCTCTTCTCACTTTTCTTTTTCACCCTTTCTCTCTCTTTCTCTCTTTCTTTCTCTTTTCGTTTCCATTGTGAAAAAGTTTGAAACAATTGTTTTGGAAAATAGAAATGAAAATTGAAAAGAAAAATACAGGAAAAAAAAATATTTTAAAAGTAACTAATAAGTTTAATTTCAATTATAAATTTGAATGATAAAAGATCAAAAGATAAAATAGAACTTTCCACCGTTTCTTCGAAGGAAGAAACAAAAAAAATAAATAAAAATAAAAAAAGCAAGAAGTTCAAAAATAAATAGAAAAGAAAATCGAAGAATAGAAGAGAAGTTTAATAAAAATTCGAAAATAAATAGAAGAAAAGTTCAAAGATAAATAGAAGATTACAGAAAATGATTAAAACAAAAGTTGCAGACTTTATTTTCATGAATGAAGAAGTAAAATTTAGGTATTAAATCGTTGAAATTTACATATTTTTGGGGTAATTCCAATCGAGAAATTGTTGTAAATTTGCATGTCTTTTGGATATCAATCGAGAAATCGTTGAAATTTGCATATCTTTTGTAGGCTTCAAATTCGTAACAAAACCCCAAATTCAAATCCCAAACTTTTTGATCCCTCAAACGATGCACAAAATTACTAACCTATCATGCAACATCCAAGAAACTTTGGCTTTATTTAGTATCTAATTTGAAAAGTATTTAAAAACAGCCAAATGAACATGGAATTTAATTTTCTGCAAATGCAAATTACAATCGTTTCTAAACAACAACAATAAATGCTAATGAATTGAATTTACGAATCAAATGAAGGTCATTTCGAAGCTTTTTATCTTTTAGAATAATTTAAATTTGCATAATTCATGCATCTTCATCTTGACAATAAATCACTCGAAAATCTTGTCAAGTTTCGAGAAGATATTTGAAGGAAAATTTAAGTTCGCTTAAATAATTGATGACTTCGTTATTTCGTCATTTAGTACATGTAGAAAAGATTTTATATCTGATTCTTACTCAGCTACGAAAATCCTAATTATTTCCTGAAAAGGCTTAAATATGAAATCTACAAATAGAGAGAGATTCTGAAGGTATATCAAAAAAAGATAACAGCAATTCTGAAGACAAATTGAAAAGCAATTCATTTCTAGTTCATGTTTTTTTTTAAATTCTTATTCATTTCAAATACATATACAATCTCTTTTCCTATCATTATTTAACAGTAAAATAAAATATTAGCTAAAAAAAACTTTCAATAATAATTTCCTCAATATATATATATTTCTATGAGATATTAAAGAAATAGTGAAATTCCCGATTGTCGGTCTTTTAAAAAGTTATTTTTTCGAAAATCTCCGTTGGTAGTTTTTTTAAAAAGTCTTTTTTTTCTGGAAATCTCGATTTCCTCGATAAATACGCTTCCCCGAGATATTCAAGAATTAAAAATCCAGGCTGGCTGATCTTTTAAAAAATCATTTTTTCCAAAAATCTCAATTGGTAGTCTTAAAAAAAAAAAAAATTATTTATTTGAAAATTCAGATTAACGGCCCATTAAAAGTTTATTACCAAGTTTTCTATATTCTCTTAATGTTCCATACTTGTGCAAATGATTTTTTTTTTCGCAATTAACCAACATTTCGCCATTAAAACTTTTCTTCGATTATAAAAGGAATAGATATAAAGATAATTTAGTGACGCAACATTAAATGTCACCGACACGACAATCTTGGACAGATTTACGCAACCGATAACGATAGACCGAATATTTGCGATAATTTATTTGCTTTTTTTCCCAAAAAAAAAATTCATTTCTTTTTTCCAAACTAACTCAAAATATTTTTTTTTTTTTTTTTTTTTTTTTTTTCAGAAATGCTCCATTAAAAAGAGTGCAGTGATTTTTAGAGGGACTTGAAATTTTTGTCATAAAATATAAATGAAATGAACAAATTTAATGTGAGAATTTAATAGAGCATGATAATTGACCCTCCTATTTAAAGAGATAAAAGTTATATCCTTTTTGTTTTCATTGAAAGCGATAATAAAATGCCAAATGCCTAGAGAAAAACAATAAGCCATTTATTTATTTATTTATTTTTTGACTTCATGGACTAGATAATAAATTTGTTCCAGTTTTTGTCGAATTATGATATGACAAAATTTCCTGACCTTTGTCAGAAAATCAAAAATTGATATATAATTAGAAATTTTAATCATTTTCCATTAAGTTTTTTTTTTTTTTTTAAATTCAACATCTAATTAAGAATTCTATACTTTTTCAATTAAGTTTTTCTTTTAAAATTTTTCACTTTTATAAAACTTCTTATTTTTATAATCCCAAAAATCTGGCGAAAAAAAAAAAAGAATTGAAATGAAAAATTGAATGAAATTAAATGTTTCAATATCATTTTGAAAAGATATTATTGTTCTTAATTTTACAAAATTTTCTGTTTTTTTCAATGTTCGAAATAACTTGCTTTCAAGGTCTTTAAAATTGGATGAAATGAAAGATTGAAGAATGAAAAAAATGAAAATGAATAAAAAAGACATACATTACAACGACAAGAATTGTCATATGATCGTTGAGAAGAATTAATTTAAATGAAATTTTACCGAAAATAATCATTTAACATTAAATATTAAAGATATTAGAGGTGAGGCATTTGTAATGAGACATTTTAAAACGATTAAATCATAAATGAAGAAGTGTGAAAAAGTAAAAAAAAAAAAAAATCAAATTTTGAATGAAAAAAATTTCATCCTCATTTATTAGATAATTTTATTGCTTTATATAGTAATTTGTGTTATTTTTGATTTTCTTCCGAAAAATAACCAAAATTTTATTAAACTTTTTAAAAATAATTTGAAATTTTTCTAGTAGCTATTTGAAAATTCAGAAGGAATAAATACCATTTCAGGCTAATTCAACAGCATAAAGTTACTAAAACGAGAAATGTTGAAGGATAGAGAAAAATCTCGAATTAATATAATAAATAGTTTCGAGAATAATTTTTACAATACTAATTTAATGCAACTGTGAATGATTTAATGAATTTATCCTCAGAGATGATGGTGTCTGAATAAAACATACATTTTGATTAAAAGAATTAATCAATCAGCAATCAATCGATAAAATATTCTTAAATATTGACATTTTTATAATAGAGAGAAGAAAAGGGTGTAATAGTAGTAATAAAAAATTGAAAAGTTTGAAAGTATCGTTCTCTTTTCATTTAGAAGATTTATCATTGATGGAAGCAAAAAAAAATATTTTTGAGAATTCAACTGAAATTTAAAAAATTTAACCAACCATTCTCCATTTTTCGAGTATGATCATCATTCATCGTTACCAGTAATTCCTCATATTTAACTTCCAATGCTTTTATGCGAGATTCTGAAGATACGAATTCTACTTAAAATAATATTAACTTTTAAGTACAACTAAATCAATTGGCCAAGTTTGAATTAATAATCAACTACAAGCAACTAAATTAATTGATCAAATTTGAACTAATACTTAGCTACATGCAAATAAACTACTGGCCAAGTTTGAACTAACAGTTAGTTTACTAAATTTTACTAAACTAATTAGCCAAGTTTGAACTAATAACCAGAGTTATAAGTAACTAAACTAATTGGCCAAAATTCAAATAACAACCAACTTTTTTCTCAGAAATGTCTCCTACTTTTTATCCATTCATTGATAGAACAGGTAAATGATCTTTTCTAATATTACTGTTAATTTACTTAAAATCGACAAATCGATTTGAAACTATAAAAAATGCTCGTTGCAACATTCAGCAACTTTCTAAAAATTTCAAATAATCATAAAGATGTGTTATTCCACAAATTAGTATTCCAAATGCAAAAGAAAAGTTTAGCTCAAATTTCAGCAATTTAAATTTTTAATTTTTCAATTTCTAAAATTTGCTGCCTCAAAGATTGATTAATTTTTCATGTGATACGAAAAAAAAAATCATTTATTTTATAACCGAACATTCAATCAAAATTTCTTGCTCAATTCAATTCCAAACTAATCACTTGATTTCAATGAATCTTGGAATTTGTTCGGTTAACGAATCGAATAAGATTAATGAATGTTAATGATGGGGTTCAAATGATCGTTGGAAGAAAACGTATCCAATTAAAAAAACTAATTGAAAAAGTTTTTGGTAAAACGATTCCCTTTTCAAAAAAAAAAAATTCACTACTTTATGTTGAATGCAGAGTTTTGTATCAAATGTCTTGAAATTTAGCAATCCTAAAATTTCCCTTTCTGGATTTCCTTTCCCAGATCATCTCTTTCCGAAATAATAGGATCAATATAAAGAAATTAATCATGTTAATCGTAAAATTTATTTCGATAACTTCAAATTTGTTTACATTTGAATAAACTTTTTGGAATTAATTAATTTGAAATTAAAAGCATACCGTATTTTCTATTTTGTTCAAGCGCTTCGTGTAAATCTTCGTTGTACTGAAAATTTATAAAATAATGATTAATCATGGTAATTAGTAAATGAAATGAAGATTTTATTTCAAGTAATCACTCTTAGGACTTCAAAATTTAGGAAAAAATTTCCAATTTCCGAATAATTTTTGATTTCAAATGAATGTAATAAATTACGTTTTAGAATTTAATTTCCAGTAGCGATGCTTTTTTCAAGATTTTCGCTTTTTTTTTTAATTTTAGGTTTGTGAAATGATTTTAAGGCCAGTCTAAGTTGTATGGCCAAGATTTACAGGCCAAAATCAAAGTGCCTGCCAACAATTTCTGAATTCCTACTATCTGATCAAAGTTAATTAATAGAGTAAATAAATGTGAAATAAAAGTAAGATAATACTTTTTGGACTTGTTGACCGAAGACAACAGCAAGAACATCAAATCCACGAATTGCATCTGTCAATCTTTTTAGTTTAAAAGTATCATCTGAAAATAACAACTTTCTAAAATTTACACTAAATTATGATTGAAATTTTGATTTCATAACAAATTTAAAATGTAAACTTTTTCGTTTTTCCAAAAAGAGAATATGTAAGAATTGAAACTTGCTTAATTCATTTTTCAAAGACCATAAAAATTGATTGATAAAAATATATCATTTTGCGAAGATTAGCATAGTTATGCATATCAGTTTTATTGATTGGAAAATATTGGAAAAATCGGATGAAATTTGATCTGATCAATTTTGTAATTTAATCTCAAAATAGGGTCAATTTATGTGAAAATATCAACATCGTAAAATTCGTATTTTCTCTTTCCTTCAGAATAAACATTCATAGTTGATCCATTGAAAAGCGGATTAACCACTGAATAGTGCATTCTAATAAATAATCTTTGTTACAAAATATCGATTTATATTTTGATTGAAATTTAAAATGTTTCTCTTTTAAAATCTTTAAACTTTTTTTTTTTTTTTTAAATCATCAAATGAAGAAGATTCGAATTTCAGACTAATAAATGAAAATTGGATTTTAGAGTGAAATGATAAATTTTTCCGAATAATTTTTTGAAATCATATTGTATTTTAAAGCAAAATGATAATTTTCTCGAATAATTTTTAAAATCATATCGAAATAGAAGGTTGAATTGAATTATTAAAAATTTTTCAGAGATGTAATCGAAATGAGAAATTTAGATTTTGTATCAACTGGAAGATAATAATATCGGAAATTTGAAATTTTATATCCTTTATTATGATAGGATAATACAAATGCTATGAAATATTATCGTCTAAATTTGAAAGGAAATTGTAATCTTATATAAATTTCAAATTTCGAACATTCCAAACTTTATAATATTAACAGATTTCAATAATTTCCATTGTTTAAAAAAAAAATTTATGATACACAAAAAGTTAACGGAATGATAACTTATTTTGTGTAAGAAAATTGATTAACTTGAGTAAAAAAAATTAAGATTTATGGCTTGGGTCAGAAAAGGTCACGGCCTCGGCAAAATCGTTATTGCTTTTTTCGTTGCGAATCTATCGTAAAGTTTGAAATATTTAAAGTTTAAAATTTGAAATTTATGCAAGATTTCGATTTCCTGTTAAATTTTAAAAGCAAATATTTTATGTTGGAAAGAAAAAATTATCCTGGCAAAGTTCTTATTTTTCGAAAATACAATTTCTCATTTTTATTTCATATTATCGTTTGCAATTTTGTTTCATGTAAGGATTCTCTTTTTATAATTGAAATCAGATTCATTTGTCATTTGTGACTATTTTGAGTGAATTGAATTGAAATAAAAAAATTCATTTAAAAGATAACAATGGAAAGAGTAGTAAGTTATTAACAAATATAAACCTTTTTGTTTCTCGACAATCATTGAGGTAGGTTGTTGTTGTTTTCCGGATTTATAAGCTTTAACTGATGAATGTTCGGCAGATGATGTTGGTAAACCGGAATGCAATGCTGTAAAATTCCATATTTCAGTACTAATCAATATTTCGAAAAAAAAATAATATATGCAAAATAAGTGGGAAATTTCAGTCATGGAATGATAAAAAAAAAAAAGATAAAAATAAAATGCTCAAAGACACGTTCCACGTTCCACGTTTTTTGTATTTGTGTCAAAAAATGAAGAAATCGAAGAACAATGTAATATCAAAGATATCGAACGATTCACTTATGATATAGCAGCATACAACAAATTTTTAAATTACTGTAACAAATTAGTGCAATTTTAACTGTGACAAAAGTTACTGTAACAAATTAGTGCAATTTTATAGTGACAAGAATTACTGTAACAAATTTTTATGAATCCCAGAAGAAATGAATAAAATTTAAAAGATGCAAATTTCAAATGACTAAATTGATTAAATGTTGTTGCAATTGGTCACTAAAATGATTGTTACCATCTATCCTTTGACCATAGGGAACACATAAATCATCTTAGAATTAATTATTAAGAAATTGTTTATAGTTTATTTTCAAAAGATTTAAAGATGACTGAAGAAGGGTATTGGATTTAACTTGTTGTTGAGATGAACTTTTAAGCAAAATTGAGGACAAATTTGGGACAATTCAGGTAATTTAATCGAAACTGGAGGGCATTTAGGTCAGAATAATAAAATTTTTGCAAAGAGATTGTTAAGAAATGAAGTTAACTCTGAAAGGCATCGACAGAATCAATCTATAGAGTATCACTAAAATTTCAATTCGATTTTTAAATTCTGGCAATAAGAAAATTGCTTTAATATTATATTACGGAAAAATAGGACGAATAATTAAAGGAAATTAATTTTTATTTTTTTATTTTTTGCACAAAAATTAAGCATAGCAAGAACAAATGATTTATTAACGATTAACGAATTTGCTTAAATAAAAACTGCATAATTTATGAAACTAAGAAATTTTTTGTTAAAAGAAAGAAAAGTTTGCTGGTTCTTAATACTTTATCCAAGTAATAAGCTTATTTCTCTAAAATTTATAATAATTTCGAAATTTAAGAAAAAGATTAATTTAACGACATTTTCTATTTATGCGATATAAAATAAAAAAATAATTTAAGAAAGTAATCTAAATTTTATTGAACAATTAAACTGAATTGCGTAGAAAGTGAATTAAATCGATTTACTACAAATAAAAAAACTGAAGAATTAAGGAAGAAAGAAAACGACCACTTATACTTGAAAGACTTTTTAATTTAAAAATAAATTGAAAAAGAAATTTATATTTATTGAAATTTGATCTACAAAATATTCGATTGAATAAAATTTTATTACATCCCATTATGTTTATTATTTACAAATGGACTTCATGGGTTACTTAAGGTCACTTAACAAAAGGTCATTCATTTGACAAGAGCTATGTATTCACCACGTATATTTATTTTTGATCTCGATACATGGATAATTGATTTCACCTGAATTCAACAATATGAAACATCATATATTAATCAATTTTGATGTAAAATTCAAATTTTAGAAGAAAATAAATGCTTACATTCTGATCTGGTAGTGCTTGATGTTTGAGGCACTAATTTAGAAGCTGAAGTTTTCGAAAGATCTTTGGAAGTTTCTTTTTTCAATTTTTCGGATCGCATTTCAAGTGGGCCTAAAAAATATTAACAGCTATTTATCATTTGCAATCTATTTCTTTCCAAATTTTTAAAAATCCATGATTAAATTGAAGATAGAAAAATTGTGCGATAATTCTTGAATATCTTATATACTAATAAGCGATTTAAAGATGATTTAAAATTTTTGAAATACAATTATTTAAATAATCACCAATATATATATATATATATATATATTTATTTATTTATTTATTTATTTATTTATTTAAATTTTTTAGTTACTTCAAAAATTTTTATGTAAAAATACTATACGCAAAGAGATTTTTAAAATATTTCAACCATTATTATTACTTTTATAATGATATGGCAAGATAAAAAAAAAATTCGTAATCAAATTGAAAATTAAAAATTGTGCAATAATTCTTGAATAATCCTATATACCGTATCTTAATATCAATAATGAAAACACCACGTCAATAGAGTGATTAAATCAAATTTCAAAAACTTTTCCAGATTTGAATTGAATAAGCATTTCAAGAAAAGTAAACAAATTATTTATTACCTAAAATGATTTTATAATATATGCCAGGAAGATGTATTCCAAGAATCACGTAGCTTTAGTCTAAAGCTAAAAAAGTTTATATCAACTTTGACAACTTTATATCAATGACAATGATAATCTTATCACAAATCGTCTGATTTATTTTCACTTTGCAAGGACAAGAATTTCGAAAAAGTTTGAAAATATTTTTCAAAAATATAAATTTGCTAATCTTTAGTTGAGGATCATGCCTTAGTGATGACATTCAGGCTTTGATTTTTTTTTTTAAATTCAGCTTTGATTTTTTTGGAAATTCAAGCTTTGATTTTTTTTCTTGTCTAAAGAATCACAAGTTTCAAGAGCTGAAAATACGCTAAAGCACGATAATTTGTAGGAAGATAAAAGTTAAATCTAATTCTTTCAAAGAGAAATTTTAATCAGACAGGATTAAAGTTTTTAATTTTTTAATCTGTAATTTCAAAATTAATGCGATTCCAGCATTTGAATTAAAATCTCAAAAATTTTACACACAACTTAAAATTTTTCTTGTATATGTAAGTTTTTGAAATTTGATTTGTCTCGCTATGGTGAGAATTCGCAAAATAAAGTTTCGTCCAGATCGATCAGTCTAAATAAGTATCATATAATCTCATTACTAGGAAAATAAACGCTACCTTTTTGGCCAGTTTTTAGCTGAATTAACGAATGTCGTGGTTTCGTAAGTGGTCGTGATATTTTCGCTGTTGTATTATCAAGTTGCTGCGATAATCGTGGTCGATTTCCAGGTTGCATTCGTGAATTTATCGTTTTCTGCATTTCATTCCGGCGACGTTTCGCATTTGGTGATGATTGTTGCGGTATTTTTTTATTTCCTTCATTAGGCGGCATATTTTCTTCTACAAAAAACAAAAAATATACAAAATATCTAAAGCAAATTTTGAAGTATAAATTTGATTTCTAAAAAATTTTAGAAAAAATATGCGTAAATTGCAAAGCATCTCCGAGTATTTGTAATTTATAAACAAACATTAATAAATTGCAAATAAATACAAATAGGAACAAAGTTCTTCGTATTGGACCAAAAATTGCCATTTTATATAAAAGATTAATTTTGATAAGTGATATTTTTTGTCGCATTCACTTCTATTACCAAGTTTCATAGAGATAACTGATAAGTAATAAGAACAATAAATTTATTTGAATTAGTACGGTAAAAAAAAAAGTGTTCTTATCAGAATTATTTTTATTCAAAATGATAATTTTTTTTTCAGAATAAATTCTATTCATCAAAATCGCAATGCTAAATATTTTACTTAGTATCTAAGTTCGAATCAAATAAAATTGTCGATATATAAATATTTAAAACAGGTAAATTGCAGTTAAAAAATAGAAAAATCCATTTTATAATTAATTTAATTTCCTAAAAAAAAAAGAAAAATAAAGAAAAAGAAAAAAAAGATGAATCTGAAATTTGATAATTTATTGAAGAATAAAAAAGAAGAAATTTAAATTAATAAGATATGATGAAGAGAATCGGGAAAATCTTTTGAGAATAAAATAAAAATAAATTAGCGACAAATAAATCGAAAAAATTGTCAACTTTTTGAATATCATATTTTTATAATCAATGAAAAATGAAGATTAGCAAAAATGAAATGGATGTGAAGAAATTCACAAAAATGAAACTTTCCCCTAAAAATGTTACTCTGATCGATATTGCAATCTAAACAGGATAACAACTGAACAAGGCCTAGTGGCCAGAATCGGGAATTGGCCTTGAAATAAATTGAATAGAAGAGAGGTCATCAAGATATTATTGACCTGAAGCAATAATTGTTAATTAAATGGGTATGCAGCATCAATGTAACAATTATTCAATTGAGGGCAAATATTTACAATAATTCATGCTAATTTCATTTTCTTTCTTTACTAAATTGTGTCATCTTAATGAAGTGAATAATTGATTAATAAGATAGAAATGATTTATAGCAAATATGTGAAGATTTGTACATTTTCATCAAATAATTTGAAGCAAATACGTGAAGGTTTACGTCAAGTACACGTCAAGTATAAGTCAGGTAACTGACGTGAATCTTCATATATTGATTGATTGAAATAGATGATTTATACCAAAAATTAACTCAATAAGATATTTGAATTTCATTTTGCAGATAAGACTGAAAAAAGCTTATGTCAAATAGATTTTTTTTTTAGAACGTATTTATATTTATTTAACGATGAAATGCGTCATTTTGGTAAATTATGCTAATTGATCTATTGATAGAATTCTGATTCGTTGACCTGTTCAAGTTCCATAACAATCCATAAGGTTGAAGAATTTTCAATCAATAATCTCTGATTAAAATTAATTGATAACTTATGTTAATTGTAGATTATCAATTAATTTCATTATTTTTGTTGCTTATGTTAAAATAATCGATAACTTATGATTAAATTAATCGGATAACCTGTGATTAAGTTAATCGATAATTATGGTCAACAATCTACAGTTAAATTAACCGACAACATATAATTAAATTAATTGATAATTTATGGTTGAATTAATCGACAATCTATGATTAAACAGGTGTGTAAGATCAGTGTAAATTTATGAAAATTTAACATAAAATCATTCAATGTAAACAACGAAATAACTAAAAAGTTCCTACAATTTAATGCATCATATCTTTTATTAATAGCAAATTGCATGCTAAATTTCTATTTCAATTGAAATATTTAATAATTTTCAAGCAATTAATTAAGTCAGTACTTGAAAAGAGTTTATAATTATAAGCAAAAAGTGATAATATGATAAGAAATGGACTGAAAATAGAATCCTATAAAATTAAACCTTTGCATATTTGATCAATCATATTGAAAATATGCGAATATTTTAATCAATAAGATATAAATTTTGAAAAAGAAAAGGAAAAAAAGAATAATCAATTTACTATAACAATAACTGAATCACTTAAATGATGAAATTGAATTTTTTTTTTTTTTTTGATCATTCATCTCAAATATGCAATTATTTTCATCAATTCTTCAACAATAGTAAATTTACAACTTATTGATTTGAATTTGCAATTTATCGATTTAGATTTACAAGGGGCAGAAAAAAAAATTCAACCTGGATTTCAAATAGCAGATTAATAAAAATCAAATAAATAGAATATATTCTTAAGAAACAAATCAACAAATTAAAGAAAAGTAAATAGAAGAAATCCTCGAAGAAATTAAACTTAATGACTAATGATGTAGAAAGCTTATTTACCTATTAGGAAATCCAACATGGATGCTTTATAATAGTAAAATAGCTATAGTTTGTCTATCCTAAATAAATTCAACTTATCATCAAGTTTTTTTTTTTTTTTTTTTTTTTTTTAAATTAACGTTCTTAAGAACTTTTACTTTTTTTTAATTAATTGCTAAATAATCAGAATGATCGCAATGATGACATGAATATTGATAGATTTTAAATTCAAAAACTCATTTCATATTTAGATTTATCAACAAGAAAAAGGTGAAATTTGAAAAAAAAAAACAAATATTTAAATGATGATTTCACGAAGTAGAAAAACGAGAAAGAAGACGAAAATTTCTTATTAAAAGAGAACTAAAATGATATTTTGATGAATAAACGAAATAATTCAACTATAACAAGAATCAGTAATAAAAGAAAGACTTTTTATAAATTTGTGCCGAATTTTTTAATTGAAAGAGCATTTTTGAAACTTGAAGAAATTGAATAGAAAATGATTTTTTATCAGACAAAAATTTCCGTTCTTTTCACTTTTTGTGTATTTTTCCTGCTTAATTTCTGCTTAACGTTTGATTTCGGTGATTTTCCATTTTATCGAGAAATGTATACAAAAATTTAGAAAACTAGAAACGTTATAAAATAAATTCTTTTTTTTCTTTTTTTTTTTGCAGTTCCGAATTTGCTTTTCTGAAGTTCATATCTTTTAACTTTCGGATACATCCACTCCATCACTAAAAAATCGATTAAATGATCGATTTCGACCAAATTCAAACTGTAAAAAAAAAAAAAAAAAATACAAATTCAGGCCTTCAGAGATGTAAGTTCAAATCTGTAGAAAGCAAAATTTAAAAATATATAAATACGAATTTAATATGCGAAGCTTTAAGTTTCAAATTTGTAGGAATGTAAGTTCAAAACGGCAGAAATGCAAAAATTCAAATCTGTAAAAATACAAGTTTGAATTTGCAGAAATGCAAGTCCAAGTCTGCAGAAATGTAAGTTTAAATTTGCAGAAATGCAATTAATTAAGAGAAGTGGAATAGCAAATGAGAGAAGAAACAGAAAAATAGGATGAAAGATAAAACTATACTAGCAATAGTAACATTTTAGATGATCAATAAAATAATATAAAAACATTTCTCGATCAATAATCAACAACAATAACAGATCATTATCTTGTAACATTCCTTCCTTTAATAAACTTTTCCTTTTTTTTTATGCCAAATCTTGTCATTCAAGCACTTGGCAAAAGATAACATAACTCTCTATCAAAGTAGTATTATTGGAAAAATAGATAAGAAGAAAAGATAGGAGAAAGCGTTGATTGAAAGATTTAGACTTTTAGAATTGAGAAAATACGCCTAGAAATAATGCTTTAATCAGAAAAGTTACTTCGAATCTCGAGCAGATGATAGGATTTAATGGATTGAAAGGAATAGTAGATGAATTATGTATTAGCTTGGAAAAAGTGGAAAACAAATTTGAGTGGAAATTGTTTGTTTAGTTGAAGTGGCAAAAATATTCTGATGTAATTACAGTCAATCCAATTATACATTAAAATAATAGCAAAGGAAAAGAAAAAAAAAATGGATAGAAATGGAATTTTTAATCTTAATTAATAATGAATAAAAATGAAATTTTTAATTTTAATATCGATTTTAAAAATAAATAATAATTACATTTCATACTGTAATCATTCGTAACTTATAGGAATTGGTCATAAATTTTTGTTTTTTTACAAAATAACATCATATATTGCTAATTAATAGAATGAATTTTGATCAATAAAAAGAATCTTTGCTAAGACTATTTTTATTTGCTTGTTTATGTAAAATATTTAGAATGCTTTTAAATTTATAAATCAATAATGGATAACTAACTATATATATATATATACTCTAAGATTGATGAAAATTTGAATAATTTCAATTTATCAAATGTCTGTTCTAAATTAACTTCTTCCAATTAACAAATATTCATTCAATAAGAGTGATAAATAAGTAAAAGCAGGAGAAAAATAAAATGTTTTAAAGTTTTTTTTTCCTTTTTCTGCAAAATCAGACGATGATGGGATCGACAAAAACAGTTATAGTAAAGGTCATTATTCAAAGATCACCAAATTAAGGTCAAAAAACAACTAATGAAATAAGTTCAAATGAATTTTTTTCAATGATTTAGGAGACAGAATGAAAATGATGTAATATAAAATTTGCATGCATGTAAAACTAAGTATCCCATTTATAATATTTATGCCCTTAGTTCTCTTGGCTTCAATATTCGATTGTAATTCATTGGTGGCCAAGGGATTTATGAAATTAATTTTAATAATATGAGAGGAAGATGAAATTGTATATTTTCTGTTGAGAATTGGAATTTAACAGGAAATGAATTAATTCCGAATCAATTTACATATTTTACTAGATCAAATAATACTTGAAACACAATTATTTTCATTTAATTTTAATTAATCAAGAATGATGCGTGAATTCATGGAATTTACAATTTATTTCATAATCAGAAAAAGCGATTTCTTCAACAAATCAAAGAAAAGAGAATTGAAAGATTGCCCAAAAATTCAGTAAATTTTTAAAATCTGAGGATTTACAGATAAAATTTAAAAAAAACCAAAAAACTTGTCGCAATATCAGGAAAGACTGAAAACTTTGTCAAATTACAAAAGACATTATAAGACAAATCAGAAATGAGGCCATACGATTATGCCAAATTTTTGTAAAGGAAATTAAAAAATTGTAGGAATTAAAAATAAAATCAATTTTTGTGTTTTTTTTTTTTTTGTAAAAATCTTCATCATTTCAAGCATGAAAAATGCAAAAAAAAAAAAAAAAAAAAAAAAAAAAAAAATAGGATAAATAAATGAAACGCCTTTTACAACAAAAAAAAAAAGTAGAATTTTTTAAATTTCGTAATTTTTATAAAAATTAAACTGGAAAAATATTCCGAAAATTTCTGATAAAAATTAGTAAAAAGAAATGGTAAGATCTTGTTTCTTTGACTCTAAATCAACAATTATGCTACACACAAAAAGAAGAGGGAAAAAACTGAGTATGAAAAGTCATCTGACCTTTGATCCCAAACAAATAATAATAAACAAATATTTTCTAACTCATTTGCCATTGTTATCATTGCAATACTGAGCAATAATTAGGGCTGTTAGTGTAAATAAACTATAGTTAGTACTTTAAATGATACTTAAACAGGAATATTTTCATGTAAATTTCAATAATAAACAAATAATTAATTTGATTTATGATTGAAATTCGCATAAAAGTATTCAAATCTAAATTAAGATTTATTCGTACATAAGCATGAACAAAACTAGAGTATGAAATTTGAAAAATTTCTCATTTTTAAAACAAAATTTCATTGGATTCAGAAAATCCAATACAAAAAATTTCTCGCTACATAATCGATAAAACTTAATCAAGATAGTTTAAAATATGAAAATAAAATAAACGCTAGATATGATGATATGCTAACGAAGAAAAAGAAGTTGATTGAGATTAAAACCAAATTTACCTTATTAGCTGTTAGATTGTTGCGATATTTCTGCTTCAAAAAAAAAACTAACCTTGATTCTCATCAGGAATCGATTCCGGTTCCAAACGTCGAATTGGTGCTGATACTGCCAATATTTCATGAAGTTTTGATTTAATATCTTTTTTCGGTTTAAGTTTATCCGCTTTAATGCTTGCTTTGAGCTTCTCCATCATTAGTTGTGATTTAGATGGTGGTTTTTGTTTTGGAGGTCTCACCGGAACCGGAGCATTCTGAAGCTCTCGTATTGATGGCTGAAATTCGATAACAGTTATGAATTTAACTAAATTACGAATTTATTTTTTTGACAAATTTGTAATAGAAAAAAATTCTATAAATTCGTAATCTTTTCCGAAAAAATATTGCTGTGAAATTCTTGAATTTACGTGAATTGAAACTTACCGGTCTTGGTTTTTTTGGTTTTTCGTCTTTTTCCGCTTTTTTAATATTTTCCGGTTTTTCCATAATTATATTTTTAGGCGGTGATTGTTCTTTCACGTCTGGTTCTTTCGAAATCGTAAAACTACGATTTAACGATTTATAATAATTCGATTCCTCGTCAATTGCTTCTGAACTTGTTGTCTAGAAAAGATAAAATGATTGAAATTTTTAACTCAATTATTTTTCATCAAATATTAGATATTTGAATATAAGAATTTATAATTGATTATAAATTCTTATATTCAAATATTCGAATTTATATCTGATTTAGCACGCAGAATCAACTCAAAAATGTCAAATCAGTGACATCTGCACAACTAACTTGTGAAAGTTTCAAAAATATGACATAGCATATGGATAAACATGCGGATAAGGGATGTCTCGTGAGATTTTGGATTATCCCCATTGTTATTCTGCTTTTCAGATTATTTCTTCTTTGGGTTCTGTTACTACTTTTATTGATTTCGTTTTCTTTAATTGTTTATTGATTGATTCTACTTTTTTTTTTTTTTTTTTTTTCACGGTTTTTGGGAATTTCTTTTTATAATTATCATCATTTGGCTTATGCTTTGAATATGGAACAGATTCTCTACTCATAATCGTGCGCAGGGAAAGATTTCATGTAAAATTCGAGTAAACTTACAGGTATTACAGGTAATATTTTCTGTTCAGAAAGCGATTTAGGAAGTGGTGATTGTTGTTGTTGTTGTTCCAACGGATGAGCATTAATAGTGGCATCATCGGATATCGTGGAATCAATACTCATACTTGATGATATCCTATCAGCAGGTGATAATTCAACCGGTACTTGTTGCGGTAATTCTGATCCATATGATGGTAATATATCGGGATGAAATAGCTGTTTTACTGATGATAAATTAGTTGTAAGTTCAGCAGATAAGTCAGTCCTATCAGGATATTTATGATAATGATTCGCATGATTATCCAACATATAAGCCTGATTTTGTTGATATTTTTGCATATCATTATCAGGAGCATATTCCACCAATGGAGTGGATAAATTGTCATCCACGATCGGAAGACGATCAACTCCGATACGAGATTCTTCCAGGACTAGACTAGTATTTACTGCAAAAAATCAAAAAAATTGAATATTAAAAATTCATTTACAATAATTGATGATCTAATTCATTTTAAAATTTGAATAACTAAAATTAACAAATCCTGAAAAGGAAAAAAAATCATTGCAAAAATCAAAAATTTGAATTTTTATCTCAGTAATTTATCTAATTCATAAGTAATTAATAGTAGTTTATTTAATTTATATTGAAGTTAAACTATTAAATTCAAAATTCTTTTAATAAAAAATTTAATTTTTTCCAAAACTTAGTTTTTTTTTTTGTCAATATTGCCTGAATTTATAGAAAGAAGGGGATTTAATTAATTAAAAGAGAAAAAAGAAACATTAGCCTAATGTTTAGAGAACTTTTTGAAATTTTTTTGCGAATCGAAAATTTTAATACTGTTTTTTTTTTTTTTTTTCATAAGGTGAAATTCAGATAATATTGACAGTGCTAAATTGTCAATAAATTTAAAATTATCCAAAATTTTTCATAGAAAAATTTTTAAAATTTCAAAAATTTAAAAAGATTAAATTATGTTTTGGAAAAATTTCTTTTTTTTTTTGTGATTATATAGATCATCGAAATTCATGCTAAGTTACGAAAAATTGAAAATAATTTTAAAATTAAGCTTACATGGTGGATATGGTACATCATTGTCAATTTCAATAAGCTCACTTGGACATTCAATATCTTCCAGCAATTGATAATCACTTCGGCCAACCTGAATTTTTGATTTTTCAATGGTCAAATAAGAAACAATTATAATTACTTTAATTTTTTTTAAATGAATTATTCACGAAATTATTTCTTTTTTAAAGAAATATGAAATCTATTCATTTTAAAATTAAATAAAATTTTTATGTAAACAATAATTAACATCAGATAATTGCAAAAATTATCAATGCTGATTTTTTCATTTTTTTTTTTTTAATTTCATACTCAATAAAACTTGAAATTTCATCTATTACGCCTTCAATGAATTCTGCCTATATTTTGCAATTGAAAATCGGAAAAAGCAATGAATGTTTAAATTTATAAAAGTTGGAATTTCTCACCTGATTAGAGTAAATGAATTTGAATATTAAAATAATTATAGAAAGAAAAAAACATGGCCAAATAATTTTGCAAAATCTCTACTAGTAATTAAAAGAAAATAGGAATTTTAATTTTCTTTTATGAATTGGAATTTTTTTGAAATCTCAACTATAAGTGTTAATTTTTTGATAAGTGTTATTTCTTTAGACAAATTTTTGATTTAAAAATCAAAATAATAACAATTATAAACTAAAATAAGCAAGCTAAATTCAATGTTGGGAATTAATGTTTTTTGATTTTATGCGTCATTAATTAACTTATAATGATTAATTAATTGATAGTAATTAATTATCGTGTTTTCATCATTGCTTAATTATCGTGTTTTTATCATTTTTTTCGATGAATTTCTTGAGTAAATAATTCACCGATCTGGCAATTGTATAAGTTGCTTGTGAATTGACCATTGTATCACTGTTCCAACTACCACTCATTATCTGTAATTTTTATGCGACAAATGAATTTGCTTATTTAAAAAAATGAATTTGAAAAGCACAACACTTCAGAATCTAAAAAAAATTATAAATTGAATTGATCAGTAAATTTCAAAATTAATGTGAAAAAATGAATGAATTTGCTTGTATTAAAAGAATAAGCTTTTCCAAGGAAATTAGTATTTCAGAATTTGAAAGAGACTATAAAATCGATTGATCAATAAATGATATTTCAAAAAAGTCAATCTGAACAATACATGAATCTGCTTGTATTAGAAAAATTTCCAAAAATTTAGCATTTTAGAATCTGAAAGAAATTCTAAGCTCAATTAATCAAGAGATGATATTTTAAAATCAACATAAACTACAAATGAATTCGTTTCTATCAAAAGTTTTTTTTTTTTTTTTTTTTCAAAAAAAAGGTCAGTAATTCAAATTTGAAAGAATTCATAAATTTGATTGACCAATAAATGATAAATCAAAATTAATTGATTTTTTTTATTGTAAGCTTTCTGGCTTATTAATTAATGAAAATATAATAAAAGAAATAATTTTACAAATAAAGGAAATGAATGATTCAAAAAGTCTGATCTGGAAATATTTGAAAAATAAATATGAATTGAAACTGACAGCATTACTTGATGATCTGAATTTTATGCAAAGGACTTTTCGTCAGATAATTTCAAGAATTCTAATGCTGACAATATTCAACTTTTTACGAATTCGGAATATGATTAATTTGACTAATTGATTCACTAACTAATTTCATTCATCAAAAATTTAAGCGGATTTTGAATTAAGTAATAAATCAATAATAAATGAGAAATAATAATTCAATCTAAAGGATTTTTTTTTCGTTAATTTTTTGTTCAACAGTAACAAATTCTTAATTCTACTCTAAAAATCAAATGCTAATAACGAAATCTTTTCAATCAATACTTTCCAGAATTATTGGGGAAAAATTTTAGAAGCGGAAAGAATTATCCATTATGGTACAAAAATATTCTAACTACTAAATAATTTTTCATTGTTAAAATAGCCACTCAAAATTTTTAGTAAAAAAAAAATTCTAATGGAAAAAAAAATTGATAAAAAAAAAAAAAAGTAATCAATGTAATCAGAAAAAAATGTAGAAGATAAGAAACTATCAAACAATTTTTTGAAAAAGTATCTATGTGGCACATGAAGGCAGAAAGAGGAGGAAGTGTGGAAACCAGTTGATTCGTGATTTCCTTGTCGTTATCACTTCATACAATGAATCCAAACAATCAATCATTAACATCACTTATCAACAATCGAAAAAAGGAAATCACTTATCACAATCAAGAAATGTAACGTATATGAAATAGTTTAAGACATAATTTATACAAATTGGTATGTAATTTGGTTATTCAAAAACAACTGCTGATAAAAAATCAAACATCAGTTTTTGTTTTCACAAACTTCTGCGGAAAATAATAATGTTTTCATTGAATTTGATTTTTAGTTTCCCATAACTTCAACAATTACTGTCAATAACAAATATAATTTTTGAAGAGATGAAAATCATCAAACCATAAATTGTTAAGCCTAACCATCTGATAAATGATAGGAAATTATCAAGGAATTTTTAAGTGTATTTTCAAGGAATCAGAAATATTGCTGATGGAGGATTATTAATTTTTTTTTTTTTTTTTTTGTAATGATCGGAACTATTAAATATAAAAAATATAGAACTATGTATATAAAAAGAATATAAAATTATTTATATCACATAATATTTAAAAATTAATATATCAAAAAGTTTTTCTCAGCCATTGTCAACCATTCCTCTTCATCATTATCAAAAATTCCCACTCTCTCTCTTTCATATCACCTGTATTGATCAATTCCTATTCGTGATATCGTTTATAATTTTGCAAAATTCATAGGGTAAATTTCTCGCAGATATTTTAGAATATTTTTGAAAATTACACGTCAAGAAGGAATAATTATTGAAAAAAATTCATTTCAAATCTACAATTAATTAGTATTGAAAAGATTTATATAAAGCTTAAATAACTAAATGATACGTTTAAACAACGAAACAATAATTGAAATAATAATTCAAAATTACTTAAAATAAGTGAAATTATTTAAAATAATTATCTATGGATGAAAATTTAAATGTTCATTGCTCCTCCCCACATAACTTTGCCAGTTCTTCACTGGTTGTTTTCAAATTTAAAAAAAAAAAAAAAAAAAAAAAGTGTTGCATTTGAATAGACGCGTGTTTTTACATGGATTTATTTACTTTTTTTTCCTTACCTAACAGATAAAAGTACGTGAACGGACTGAATGTATTGATCGCACCTATTTTTTTGCATTCACCGGAATCGGTCAGACGAAAATATGGCCGGTCCAATTAGTTAGTCCCTTAGATATTAAAGCTTCTTTTCATCTTTGATCACAAATTTGTCGGAAAAAAAAATTTGAAATTTTACTTCATCTTATCAATTAATTTATGAAATTAACCGTAAAATTAACCATAGAATGATCGAGAATGGCTGAAGATGCGAGTGAACTCACGGAAGCCATACTACTATCCATCGATGATAACGTTGATTGTATCGTTGTTGTCGGTTCTGTTGACATTGCTATATCACTTCTACCAGCAATTGCAGGAATTGCTGATCGAATTAATTTCTATAAAATAACGGAAATATAATTCATTTCATGTAGAAATGTGAAATGAGGGCTACAAAAATAAAATACGGCCGGATAAGTTATGGGTTCATTTTGTATGGAAATGCGGAACGAGGATTATGTGGATGAAATGCGGCCGAATAGGTAATTCGAACAAAAAATTTAGAGAATCATCAAAAAATATCATTGTATTTCATCTAAAAAAAAAAAAAAAAAAATTTCATTAAAAAAAATTTCATATATTTAAAGAAGATTTTCTAGGAAAAAAAAAAAAAAGAAAAAGAAAAGAAAAATTTCATAGGATAAGTTATATTACATATATGTGGAAAATTAGATAATCCATTAAATAGCGAAAGAAACGGAAATAATAACACAATAACTTGTCTTAACACCTGGAAAATCAATATATTTGTGTTATATTAGGCAATGGTAGACAACATATCATCAATACAACAATCTAAAATTTATTAAATTGAGGATAATTTAGAATTATTATTGATTTCATATAAAATATTACTAGTTTTTGGGAAAAAAAAAATAATAATTCATTCTAATCAAGTTTTCTTGATAATGAATCATATTTTTAAAATGAGCTATAATCTATTCGACCGTATTATGATTGTCATTTTTAATAAAATTATAAAATTTAAAGAGAAAAATAAACAAATAATAAGGATTAAAGATAGATATGAATGAAAAAAAAAGAAAATTTCCTTTCAAAGCAGTGAAAATTGTTTCTTCTTGAAATCAACAATGATATCATAAAGATTTTACTGATATTGAATGATAAGCTTCAAGTTAAATATCCTTTCATCTCATTATTCGACAATATCCTCCCAGGAATATGTCTTTTTTATTTTATAAGTTCAAAAATTAAAATTGTCGAGGATTAAAAAGTTTCTGGGTTTTTTTGGCAAAACAAAAAACGAAAGTGTGAAATTTTATTTGAAAATGATTTCGAAATGTGAATTTTCAGTTCTGCTAAGTTTGACAAGAAAAAAAAATTCGAAAAATTTAATTGCAATGTCACTTCAGATGTAGCCTCAAAAATGCTCAATCGGGAAAGGAAAAAAAGTTCTGATGAGAAAATTAACCTTAATTTCTGGTAAGATTTTTCGAACTTTCGATTTTTCTTTTTTTTGAGATGAAAATCCAGACAATTCAAACTTTTGAAATTGAACAGGCTGATGAGAAAATCAATCTCAAACTTAAAGTATCGTTTAATTCATTCAAAATGTTTTTAAAGAAAGATTTCAAGAAAAATTAGACATAAATCTGAAATCATCACGAAAATGATATTTGAAAAAGTCGAATATGATTATTTAAAATGTAAATTTTCATAATTTTAATTAAATGACTGAATTTCGAATTAAATTCATTCTGATTTCAATTTAACAGCAAAATTTAACTTTAATATTGAAAATAACACGTAAAGAAGTAGTTGGGATATTTTGCAAAATTTAACGAATCATTTCGTAAAAAAAAAAGCAGATTTTTTTGGAATTACGAAAAATAAATATTTTAAGCTTTCGATTTGAGATGAAAATCGATCTGATTCAAATTTATGAAATTTAACAGACTTGAATAACAGGATTTTGACGAAATTGACAAACAACTTGGAGAGAAAATAATTTTGGCAATGACTTGTTCATTGAGATTTCAAATAATTTGCAAATAAAATATTCAAAAAATAATGAAAATCTAAAATATGTTGAAATATGAAGAAAATGAATCAGAAAAGTACTCAATTTAATGATTACCAATTGTTAGAAGAATAAATATAAAAATGTGACGATAAGAATATTTAGTGATAAGAAAATAAAGATTATCATTAATAGAGTCTATAATGATAATTATTATGTAAAGTCCTCAAAAATCAAAATTCTTGAAAGAAATTTGCAAAAAAAAAGTTTATGAAAATCAAACTAAAATTAAAAAAATTATGATAAAAAAGTTGTAACAGAGATAAGAAATAATTTTAGGTAAAAGTAAATCTTCGATATCCAATTGTAAAGATTTTATTAAAATTATTATGAAAGAAGAAAAACCAACTTAAAAACTTAAGTTAATAATTCAAGGAGAAAAAAAACTTTTCGGCAAGAATTCGATAAATAATTGAAGAAAAACAAGCACAAATGTTTACAGCAATCGTTTAAAAATATTGATGAAAAAAAAGTTTTCTTTCGAGAGAGAGAGAGAGAGAGGGAGGGAGAGGGAGGGAGAGAGAGAGAGAGGGAGGGAGAAAGCGATTTTCGGTAAGTTAAAATTGATGAATGAATTTTTTTCGAAAACAACTGAGATTCACTAATCTTTGAGCTCAAATTTTCGGTAAACATTTTGTTTTTCAAAGAAAAGTCAAAATGTTTTGGTGTACTTTTGAAGTTTTGAAATATTTTGATAAACAAATATTGGCGCAATGAATACAAAGGCAAATTGTGCTGAAATTTCAATTTCTATGCTTATTTCACTTTCAACAAGTTTAACGATTTTCTAAAAAGTGAAAAATTTTACAAAATCGTTATCGATAAGGAGAAAAAGATAAAAGCAGAAATGTGATTTCAATGAAAAAGAGAAAAGCTTAATTTTGATTGGAATAATCTTTAAAATACTTTTTCTTATTTATACAAATGGCCTAGAAATATTTGAATAATCTCGAAAAAGATTATTAAATTCTTAAACATTTAGATTTTTATTGCTTTTTAATTGAGAAATTTCTCGAATTTTCAATTGATATTTAGAATCGCATTTGTTTATTAACAAAAGATATGATCAAATTTGACCTAAAAGTATTTCATAATCCTAAAAATGATCAATTAAATTCTTAATACTTGAGTTTTTATTAGATTTTTAAATCGTTTGGAAAAGTTATTATTAAAACTTTGATATAAATTGTGAAAACAAACTTTTTCTCGCTTTGATAAGACAGGTATTTGTTGTTGTAACAATTCCACTTTGTACAAAGGCGCAAATATACCATGTTGTGGTGCGCAATGGAAATATGCGATACCTAAAATTTAACAAAAAAAAAAAAACTTTTTTTTAAAATGGATTTTTTTTTTTTTTTTGCTCGGTAAGTTTATTTTTTAGAATTTGAGGAAAATAAGAATTTTGGAAAAATAAGCAGAATTGTGATGGCCTATGGCAATTCAATTCTATGAATGAGAATTCTGAAAAAATAAAAAAATTCTCATAAAATATTTTGGATATGATTTAAATATATCTAATTATCCAGCATTAATTAAATTTGAATGAGATAGGGAATTATCGGAAATGTAGACTACTTTGGATTCGATCAAATGTAAGTGTCTAATTAACTAACATTAATTAATTCTGAATGAGGAAGAGGATTCTTGGAAACAACGAGTATCTTTGAATTTAATTTAAATGTAAGCATTTAATTAGATAACATTGATTAATTCAGGATAAGGGAGAAGAATCATAAAAACAAAGAGTATTTTGAGATCGTTTCGAATATAAGTATTTAATTAGTTGACATTAATTATATCCGAAATAAAATACCGTTAAGAAGAAGGATGAAGACAGTAAAAATAATTTTTTCATATTAAATTAATTTATTCTTTTCTACGAAAAATCACGTTCAATTTTAATAAAAACTTGAAAATAAAGTTTTTTAAAAGAGCAGTTTAAATAATTTTTTCTTTCCCATTTCAGCTTTTGCATTCTTTCTATATTCATTAATAAAATTTCAGAAATATCAAAATTTGAAACAGAAACTGGCTAATTCGATGATTTTTCGAAATGACTGAAAGATGAGAAATGAATTTCTCATTTTAACTAAAATTTAACTAATAATTTTTGTAAGTCAAAGATCGTAAAAATATTTCGTAAATAAATTAAAAAAAAAAATATTTAGTAAAGTAACAATTTTTTTTCCCTGAATAATAATTTTTGTTCCAATTAAACATTTCAATTCTAATTCTAACAATTCTAATTGAATCATCTATCTATTGATTTTTAGTTGATTTTTGATTTGTTAGTATTTGTATTTTCAGTAGAATTTATTTGAATTTCAAAAGTATAGAATTATAAATTGCTTTAGGATTAAACAATCACTTGATTCAAACAAATTGTAATGAATTTTCTTCCCGCAAAAATTTCTAAAGATGACTTAACCTTATTAACAATGCAAATAGACTAATCCTGTAATTTTGACTAATCCTTGTCTTCTGTTCTCATTTAATTTTGTCAAAATATTAATCAATTTTATGAATTTTCTTTTTTGTTTTTTTTTTTTTCAGAACTTATCTGAATGTTAAAAGAAAGATGAATTGCAAACCTTGATAGGTACCATCATGTTTTCCTTCAGGTTCATCCAATTCGATACCACAAAATATACCTGCTTTACCTTCAACTGCACCAACATACATCAATGTACCAGTACCTACTCGTCCAACGATTACTTTTTTGCCCACATCCGTCTTGCTAATCAATTTACCTTCATTTGAAACCTGAAAATTATGCAAAAATTCATGAAATACAAAAAATACATTCAAATCTATTCTTCCTAAAAAAAAAACCTCAATTATTCCAATTTGAATACACTTTCCGTACGAATTTCAATTTATTTGCTCAATTTTTAATTATTTTATTAATTCATTAAAAAAAAAAAAAAATCGAATTTTTTCTTATCGGTATTTATCTGGAAATTATATACGGTAGATATTATCAATCTCGATAATATGTGAAATAGATATTATCAAAAGTTTATCATAAAAAATACATAAATTAGATATTACAGACATTTATCCCAAAAATATATGAGATAGATGATCTTATCGATACTTTTCTCGAAGATACGGTAAGTAGATTTATATTATCGATTGGTATTTCAAAAATACGTGAAATAATTTATTCATTCTAATCAGAAATAGAACCGATGATATGATTACTCTAGAGGCACATGAAATGATTATCAATTTTTTCACATCTTTCACAAATCAAATAAAACCGATAAAACCAATAGAACCAACAAAAACATAATTCCTTACTTTGTTTAGGAAAAGATTTTCATGATATTAAAGAATGATTTCTGATTATTTGAAATGATAACATAAACATATATGTGATGCTTAATTAAGTTTAATTAATAAATGAGAAAGGTCGCGATATTTCTTTCCACAACTTTGTTGCCAACAATTTTTTCTCACAAACTTGTTGACATCAATTTTTCTCTTTATTATTCATTTATTCAATTTGTAGATTCCTCTTTTCCAAGATTCCAAGATTCTAATTTAAATAGCTTATCTGGAACTTGGCTAAAATTCTAGTCTAAAATCTTGGCTAACATCATATCTAGAAAATCTTGGCTAAATCGCAATAACTATCTGTTCGATTTATCAATGCAAACTTATCCGTGGATAGAAGTACTGACTATCATTAAATGACAGTGTATTTTAAAGAATCGAGAGGATTAAGTTTGCGAGTGATAAGAAATACCGATAAGTTGAAACATAAAGAATGATAGATGACGTAAGTAATTTCAGGTCACGGACGTATGTATCGAAGGGAAACTAACGAATACGGAGGGGATATAATTTGACGTATTTCAACTATTTATGTCACAAAATGTTTTCTAATACTTCCAAAAAAAGAAAAAGACAAAAAATAGTTCCTGAAAAATAAATGAAACTAGGATGCAATAGTGCGTTCTTCCTAGGCCAAAAGTAAATTTTCAGGAAATTAGCCCATTGCTATAACGATGGCCTAAATGGATTAGATTTATGTATATATTAATATGCCTACTTAATCATGTATGAAAGCATTTATTTTTTTTTCAGGAGATTTTAGTAAATTTCTAGGCCCACTATCTTTACCATATGACAATTTCATGTCTAGATTTCAAAATAATGTTATAAAATTTTCGACCAAAAAATGGCCAAGAAGCTTAATTCATCAGTTATTTCAGTTCTTTTTCTTAGTTATAAAAAATGAAATCAGAAAGTTAACCATCGAAGTCATCCATTAACGTCCCAAAATGATGAATTAGCTTTTTAAAAGAATTATGATAAAATTTTAAACCAAAAAGTATTATTCTGAAATTATTTAATCATCTTTCTTCTTAATTCTACAAATGAAATAAGAAAACAATCTAAAAATAAAATTTAAATGATTAATCAAGAATTAATCACTAGAAATCAATCGTTCAATAATGAATCATTTCCCATCTCTCGATTATTGCGATTGTAATTTCTTACATCATTTTAGGTCAAAATTTTAGTTTTTTTTTTTTAGGTCTATCAAATTTATCAATAATATCCGATGTTTTGATAATATCATATAATCAATATTTGGCATAGAATTAATAATAATTGAACTTGAAGAATTTGTTATCAATAATGTAATAAATTTCATCATTAATAATGCTAATTTCAGAATTGATAAGATTAGTTAAAGATAAGAGTATTACCTTATCACTCGTAGATTTATGCATTCCAAGTTATCACAATTTTTTTGCCACTATACAATAACTGAAAATGTAAAAATTTACATATATTATTGAAAATTTTTTTTTAAAAAACGTAACATTTTAGCAGAATTGGCAAAAAAAAAAAAGATATTATGAGGTTTAATATTGATAACAAACATTTTAGCGATAAGATAAGAACATCTTCTTATATGAATTCTTATCATCTTCTAATTAAAGGAAAAAAATAATTAAAATTTACTAGACAAGTAAGGAAGATAGATGGGTAAATAAATAAACAATAAATAATGAAACAAAAAAGAAAATAAATTATAATAAATAAACAAATAAGGATAATTCATTATGAATTAAAATAATTAAAAATCAAATTTTAATTACTTAAAATCAAATGATCGTAAAAGATTAAAGGTAGCAAAAATGTGGCAATTAATAGTTGCTACCTGGTACCATAATAATATTGTCACGAGAATGTTCAATGAATAATGGAAAATCGATTTCCGAAATAATACATCTACGATTGCATGCAAAACTAATATTTGTTTATTGCCGGCTGTCAGAAATCAGAAATTTCCAAATATTTTATTTTTGCTTAATTTTAATTAAAGACTAAAATTCAAATAATGAAATTGATGAATATAAATGCTTGAAAAATTAATTAAACAATCAATTTGGGCATAAAAGTAGACAACTAAGCTACGAATAAATAAGTTCTAAAATAAATTTTTAAATTGAATTTTTGAAAGAACTAAAATGTTCGGCATATTTAAAATTTTAAAAATTGAACTTTCATGATTACAAAATTTACACAACGATGAAATACAGATAGATCTAATGATTCAATTTATTTTTAATTTTTTTCTCTTTTTTTTGTGAAGAAAATTGATTATATAATGAATTTTTTGAAAATTTAATTTCCACACAATTAAAAGAATTCACAGAAGGAATTGAAAAATGAAATCACCTAATTAATGATGATGTATTTTGGTAATTGTTTTATGTGTCAAAAAATCTTCTTACAAAGTGCACAAAAATACCTATTAATCGAGCAATTTACATTGATAATTATTTCAAAGTTTTAAGAAATTCTACTGAAAATATTTTTTATGTATTAATTTAAGTATTTAAGTATTTTTTCGAAATACTTGACAATTAAGTAAACCTTTACTTTATTGATGATTGTTTCACGTATCAAGTAATCTTATTACAAAATATATCTAATTGCAAAAAATGTCTAATTACAATATTGATGATTGTTTCACGTATCGAGGAATCCACAAAATATCTAATAATCAACGTTCAACTAAATCACTTACGTCTAGAAGGCTCACGTACTATTCTAATAATAGAAATGAAAACGGAAACTTTTCGATATTTAAATGAAACACACGCAGTACAGAATGGGAAACGCTTTATTGGCTCATTATCACTTCGATCGAATTAACAAATTTGAAGGGCCAGGAAATATTTGGCCAAGAGACGAATATTTTGAGGACACAAATATGATTCGAAAGTCAATACTTATGATTTGATGCGGTGCATTTAGAAATGAATAAACAAATAAAATGATAAATTTACAATAGAAATTATGCATTTTTCAGAGAGGAAAAAATTAATTTCAAATTTGATTATATTTACTTATTTGAAAAACTTCTTTAACTTTATTAAAGAAAACTTTATTTACAAAACTTTATTTTGTTGAAAAAAAAAACTTTATTTACAAACTTTATTTAAAACTTTATTTACAGTTGTTGAAATTAGGCTGAAATGAGATCAAAACTTTTGATAAAAAATCATAATTCAAAAACTTAAAATGCCGAATGAAATTGTACAAAATTAATTGATCAGCAAAAATTTGAATTGATAATAGTTATCAGTCTGAACGTGTCATTTTTTCGATCTTTTTTTTTTTTTTCTTGAAAAGTTCAGTAAATGCTTCAAAATATCAAAAAAAATAGTAGAATACTAGATGTTTGGAAAAAAAAGATAAAAAGCACCTCTAGCTATGCCATATTAACCAGGCCATATATTCAAAACTCTAATCGAAATCGTTTCAAAGTTTAGGCTCAATTTTCACATCTTCCCGAAATATGTCAATTTTAATTAAAATAACCTAGAAATATGTCAATTTTGACTGAAATTTTAAAAGTAAGAAATAAAACAATCAATAGTAGTAAAAGCATAGTCTAACTGATTCTAATTAATCCAACATATTTGCAATAATTCAATTGGCAGTAATCGATTTGACTGCTTCCACCAATTAAGGCTTGAAAAAAGCAGCCAAATCGATTGTGTAGCAGCTGAATAAAGAATAAATGGATAAATGAGCAATTTTTCATTGGAAGAAATAGAGAGAAAAAAATTTTTAAATTACTTTAGGAATGGAATAATCGATATATAAACCAAATTATGTACTTTTTTTCTTTAAGGATTAAACTGTCATCAAAATTTGTTTACAAAAATAAATAAATATTGAAATAAATGATCAATAATTAATTCATTTCTTTTATTTAAGATATTGCATAAAATTTGAAATTTTTCTAGTTTTCTTTGAAAATTTTGAAATTTTTTCTGCTTTAAATTCAATTTTTTTTTTTTTTGAAAAATTTCCACTGATAATAAATACATCATCATATAAGCATTTAACGATTAATCGATATGCTTTCACCTTTCTAAGGTAAATTTCACACTCCTAATCAATATTTCAATAGTTTTTAAAATTTACAAACTCAACCAATGAGAATCAACAATTAATTTTTTTTTTTTTTTTTTTTTTAAAGAAAAAAATCAGAAAACAATGTCAAACCTTTGCGCTATTCGTTAAAATATTGAAAGTTTATTCAGAAAAATTTTAAGCTTATATAAATTTAATTCAAACTAAAATTTTCTTATTCCGTCAGTTAAGATAGATGCTTGTTATGCGGAATTACTTTCATTAAAAAGTTGCAAGTTGAAAATACACATTTATCCATCTAACGATTGATTTTCAAAAAGAGGAAAAATAAAAAAAATAAAAAATGAAAAAAATGAAATTCAAAAAGAGGAAAAAAATAATTAAAAAAAAAAATTTTTTTTTAAATAAAATTAAATTCAAAATTTTAAGAATACTTGACATTGGTGAGTACATAATAAGTAGGTTGTGATTCTTATTATTGTTTTAATATAGTCTGTATAGATTCCTGGATATTCCGAAAGAGGGTTTTAAAAGCTTTATTATCATCTTTTTTAAATATATATATTATATATATATTTTCTAATTTTTCTTTTTTTAATTTAAATCTTTTTCTTTTTTTTTTTTTTTTTTTTTGAAAAAAAGAAATAATGTCGCATTTTTCTTTTCCTTCCAAATAATTCTGATTCAGAATTCAATAAGCAGGAAGATTCAAAACGTACTTAAAGTTAATTTTACTGATTTGAATAATATAAATTTAATTTAAAATAATATAAATTTAATTTTCAATCTTAATTTAGAATTCGTTAATAAGCAAAAAGATTCAAGATGTGTGATTTCAACTAACTTTACAGATTTGAATAACATCTAACGCATTACGCATTCATTCGTCTGATTTTAATATGCTTATGGTAAAATATTATGAAGTATAAAATTATAAATTCAAATTTTGATTTTATTTTTACATTTCAAAATTTGGTGATATATTTAGGCAAATAAACAGTGTTTGCGAGAAAAAAGGGCCTAATCATAGGCTCCAAAAGATAGGCCATGGATTGTTCAACTAAAAATTGATATCAGATAAGATTTGTTTCCATTCCTACAGCCAGAATGAATGCATCGGAAGATTTCTCAAGAGAATTGCACAAGTTCCAGCATTTGATGGACAAATGAGCCAAATAGCTAGCCTGAGAATATCGAAAATTTCATAAAATTTTAGCCTAGCCGATATGCCAGTAAAATGTTATTAATAAAAATTTTCGTAAAATATCGTTTAATTTTAATTCTCCAATACTTTCACAGTAATTTTTCTCATTACTTATATTAGTAATACAACTATCAAGGGAATAATTTTGACGAAGTATATTGATGAAATCAAAAATTACAATTTAATTAAAAAAAAAAGAAAAACGATTAAAAATTTTGAAACAGTAAATTTGCACAAAGTATCAACAATCCAATAATGATTAAAATTTGTCAAAATTCGATAATTTAAAATATTAAGTTTTCCAATCGGGTTTTTAATTTCCAATTCTGGTTCGAATTTCACATATATTGCACTTCCTACAGGTGCCATAATTATTTGTTTAAAATAATTTTTTCCTTCTCAAGCAAAAAGTAGGGTCTGAAAAAATTTAATATAAAAAATGCTTAACGTTGCTAGTAGAATTCCATAAATATTATTTCACGTAATTTACGCATACTACGTAAGTTGTGAAAAATTCGGCCAATCAATATGCACAATAAATAAGATAAAAAATAAAATAAAATTTAATTTGAAATTCGTTTGAGATTAAAAAACAGCTTCCGAATCCTATAAAGTAAGATTAAAAAAGTGTCGGATATAAAATCTCATTAAGTTCAAAAAGCAGCTTATTTTTCGACGAAAAAATGAATGCAAATTTTACGGAAACGGCACAATAATTAGCCTAAATGAAAACAAAAAAAAAAGTAAAACTTAAAATTGCAGCACTTGGCTAAAATGGAAACTTGGCAAGTGGAATGTATTTCGTTGAAGAGCCATAATCTAGTACAAAATATTCACCTAATTGAAGTACAATTAAGGAGAAAGTAAAGATACTTCATTTTTCAGACAAACTTTAAATTTTAAGAATCCGAACTACCATAATCCATCAGAAGGAAAAGATTCTGAAGTGCCCACACTTCAATTATATAAAGATGAAAAGAATAAATGAAAATTTTTACTTAAAGAGGAAGCTTGAAATGGAAAAAAAATTTTTTTTTTCATTCGAATTTTTCATTCCTTCCGCGACGATTCCCTGAAAATGCTTAATCGATAAAATGCCCCTCAGCTTCTACTAATGATTTCACTCACAATGTCCATCTCCATCAATATATCGATTTTTTTTTTTTTTTTAAAGGCCTGAAAGCTTAGGTTTAGGGCTCAAATCCTTGGCCTATAATCTCTGGCAAATATGTCGTCAACATGCATGCATGACTTAACACGTATCATTTGACGTATTATTGCAAACTTTTCAAGATAATTGTTCAATAAAATACGATCAAAATTACCAGATTTTCCTTCAATTGGAATAACTGAACCGGATGATGGATGATGAAATTTAAAATTTCCATTAAAGAATTACTAATTTTAAAACTAGGATGTTTCAACTACTTAAAAGCTGATGTGCTTTAATAAGGATGAATGATTTGATATTGATAAATGACATGGATTTACTTATATTTGTTCGATATTTGCCGGAATTTTTTGTCTCAAAAATATTATAAAAATCGAAATAATATAAAAAAATTAAGCAAATAATGCTATTTATGAAATGAATAGAATTAAAAGAAAAAAGAAAGAACTAATAAATATAACTTAACTGTATAAATTTATATTTATAAATGAGTCGAAGATCCTTTCTTTTTTTCTTTTTTTTTTTTGCCATCTAATTTCATAATTACTATATAAAATTTTCCTGAATGAATTTTCGTAAAGGCTGTAGAATTTCCTTTTTTTCATATATATATATATATATAAAAGAAAATGAATTTCTAGTAAAATTGAGGAGATATTTTTCAGCCATCATTAGCTTCACTATGTCAACATTTTAGAAAAGCATTCCATAAAATTTGAAAGTTCGATTTTGCACTTTTTTTTAACTTAAAAAAATATATAACTAATTTTTTGAAATTTAAATTTTCATTTTATTATGATAAAAGACATATATTGTGTTAAATTTTGAAAAATTCAAATTTTCATTTCATTACCACACACAAAAAATTCAAGATTCTATTAATTATAAGAAACTATAGATGCATTATCGAATATTGATTACTGTTGAACAAAGAACGATATAATTTAAAATTTCAGGCCGTAGTTTCAAATTTCAAAGACTGTTGTCCTACATAGTTTAGTGCATCTATTCAAGAAAAATTCTTTTATCACATTAGCTGGCCATGACTTATTTTGTAAACAAGATGAACCTATGAAAGTCAAATATCATGTGATTTTATATTGTTAATATCGGTAAAGAAATCTAAAGCATTATTGAGATATTCTTGATCACGGATCGATAAAATATTCTCATTACAATTACGCCATTTCATTGTTCCGGATAATGATAATGTTTCAGGAATTTGTGATCTGAAAATCTTCAATACAGTTTGAAATTTCCAGTAAATGAATTGAAAAACCATGTATTTACAAAGAGGAGTTCATAGAAAATGGGAATTTGAATATTTCTTCCCAAATAAAATTATCAGGTGAATTGTCAAGTATAATTATGAATTTTCGAATCGAAAATTTCATAATATTTATTCCTATCTTTTCTAGTAATGAATAGTCGATAATTTTATTTTTTAAATAGATGAGTGAGAAATTACACTAATTATTCTGAAATAGATAAGCTTAATATCAACGATAGTGCAGGAGAGTGGAAAATTAATCATACAGTATCTAAGATCTTATATAGTATCTGAGATTTCATACAGTATCTGTGATCGTTTCTGCGATGTAATCCAAAAAATGAAATTCTAATTTAAAAAAAAAAGTGCCAGAAAAATATACCCAAGAAAAACCGCCCAAATATCATGCTCCATCCATGCATTATCCGTATCACGTACATCTACTACCGGTACACGTTTCACGTGTGCTACACCATTGTTTGTTTCACCAATATTTAATAGATTCTGATTGCAAAAGACCTGCAATATTTTCAATAAATAAGACTGCTTGCATATATTAACCAAATTTCACTGTGCTACTTTTTTTTCAAAATTATCTATATTTTACATTATCTACATTAAATTTATCCCAAAGTAAATTACGAATTAGACAGGTAAAAAAAAAAATTCAAATTTCATTACGATATTTCTTCTATCACCTGTATTTTAATGCCTATATTAAATTTATTCAAAAGTAAATCGGAAGTTAGATAATTGAAAAAAGATAAATTTTACTACTAATATCAAATTATAGCACAATTTCTAGAATTTTTTTTTTTTTTGAAAAACTTCGAAAAATAGCGAAAAAAATTACACCATTTTGGATAAGAAAAGTAAGTATGTAAAGGAATAAAAAAACGGAAAAGTTTTGTGTACATTTTGAATTTTTGATTGTATCTTACACGAAGTTACGCGAAGCATGCCATGGCGTGACGTTGAATTTCGGTAAGCTTTTAAAGCTTCTCATTAATTAGAGTGATGATTAATTAAAAGCCTCAATTTATAAGCTTTGCCGATATTTTAAGAAAAAGTTTGATAAACTGCAAATAACGGAGTTTCATTAAAGATCTAATAGTTAGGCTTCTAGTAGTCCATTTTATATGATTCCAAGTAAGGACTTGTTATGTAATAATTCATTTTTGTTAACCAGACGTAATTTTTCTAATTAACTTATCGACTGATTTACCAATAAATATTATGAAATTCACTACTCGGTGAAACTTGGCTATTTGGCTATCACAAATACAAGAAACAAGTTTAAGTTCGAATTTGAATCTATCAGTCCCAACCTAGACAAGAATTCTCACAAGATAAAAACAAGAAGATCTACAGCAAATTAGCCATTCTATCGAATCAGCATAGAACTTTTTAAAATTTTATTGCGATTTTTGGAAGTAAACTCTCGAAAAAGATGTCAAATGTTTTACTTCGAATGAGCTAGAATTTTCATCAGTAAACAAAAAAATCATCATAGAAATTTAATTTTGAAAAAATTTTTAATTGTATACTGCAACGACAAGAATATAGAAGGAAGTATTCGTATTAACAATTTTTTTTTCTTTTTTAATATAAAACAAATATCATTTTCAACATCAACTTGAGAAATAAGTCTTTTTTGAACATGCTGAATAATTTTATCCACCCAAAAAGTTATTACTGTTGCATACAATTCTCTACCATGCGAGAGGGAAAAATTATGTTGAAATATAATTTTTTTGAAATTTTTTAATAATTTAAAAATTCATGTTTTTATTTAATTAAAAAATGAAGTTTTTCTTTATTTTTTTTGCTTACGTGAATATCTGAATCGTTGAATTGATTATTTCGCAAAATTAGTTGAAGTTCGTCGTCAAAACGTCCTTTACTTAATTGCCATCGAGTTGGAAATGTTTTTTCTTCTAGTAAAATCTAAATTTTATCAAATTAAAACTAAGAATTATATCCAATATACAGTAATTAGAAATTAAACAATTATGTAGGTAAAACGATCTAATGAATTTTTTCTAAAACGAATGACATTTACAAACGACATTGTCCGGAACACAAATAAGAACTATCAATTAAAATACAAATTTAACGTCAAGAAACTTGAAATTAAATACCATCAATTGATTTTTACTCGTTTTTCGTATTAAAACGTAAACACGCAGTAAGTTGACGCCAAACTTCAGATGATTTCCACGTCCAGCAATACCTTGCCGACCATTCGGATTCATAGGTAAACCGGATGCATCAACGGTGAACGGTAATGGAAGTACAAATAATTCTAGCATTTTATTTTGCTGCCATTGTTTCCAGTATTTTCGGAGCAAAATCAAGTTCTGAAATTTAAGTTATGATTTCATTAAATTTCAGATGAAATATTTCTTATAAAATAAAAAAAAATACGGGTTTCAAAAATAGATTAGTTTTGTCCTAATTTCATTTGTAAACTTAGGATACAATTAGTCATTTTGTTAGTTCTCATATTAATTAGTCGTTTAATTAGCTAATTAATCTAGGTAAACTTCTAACTTGTTACTTACTTCAGGTGTTGAAACATCGACATATTTCTGCAGATCATTTGGAAAATCATCAGCAGGTTTGCAGTAAAATGGTGGACAATAATTAGATATTAATATATGATAAGGTTGATATTTTTCAGCAACCATTAATTTCCAAATATTTGATGCTCGATCATATGGTATAGTTCTGGATGAATTATTCCAGGTATCATTTGTATCTATAAAATATAATTTATAAAAATTTTAGATAAAATTTTTTCGGACAATATGGTAGAATTAATTCTCATAAAACTTTAATTAATATCACTTACATCTACAAAATATAATTTTTAAATACGATTTATTTCTTTTCAAAAAATATAATTTTTTTTTTCGACATTATAAAATAGTTAGTTAGTATTCATTAAATTCGATTAAAAAAACTTCGAAATATATGATGATATCATGGTTATAGTATGAAAAAAACAGATTCTTAAGCGATAATCATACTTTTAGAAGTCATCGAGAAATACTGTGATACGGTCAATAATCGTATTTGTTCTTGCAACTGACGATTTCCAGTGTCGTTTTTAAAATTGACATCAGAATCTGTCAATTTGATCGCAACTTCATTCCATAGATTAACAGATTTCGTCTAAATGTACAGAAAGCTTGACTCTTCTATAATTTTATATTATTAATAGAAAAGCGCTTGTGTAAATAAATTGATACAAAGTTGTAAAGAAAATTTTGTTTACAAAAGTGCAGGATTCTTCGTAAACAAAGTGAGGAAGCAATAATGCAAGATTCTTTTAATATCAAGAAAAATCAAAGATACAATTTTAAAATAGTAAAATTTTGAGCTTTACAGCCATTCAAAAACATAGAAATAGCTATTGGAACATTTGCGGAATGATGGAAAATCAATTAGTGAAATTATCAAAATTTACCCTAAATTGAGAATCCATAAATATACATTCAGTTGAGAACATATTTCTATTCGTACTAGCAAATCGATTTGTATCGTTGTATAATTTTAAAATCTGTTGATTGTGAACAACATCTGGGTGATCCAAATTGATCATATTTGAATTATGACACGAGCTAAGGAAACAATCATAATGTCGACAACAGGAGGCACCAAGAAAAAAGATCGGTGTAAGTGGTGGCGGTAATGGAGGACGAAACCTGATTTATTATATATATAATAAAATTTAGATTAAATAAGTAACAAAAAGTTAAAAGTGGTATTTTAAACTATCTTAACTTTTTATACATTCGAAATTATGTCATATAATATGAAATCTTAGATGTCACCTTAAATATGAGATTTAGTAAGATTTGACGAATAGCCTAGACAAAATTGATGCCTCATTTTGTTAAGAAGTATCTTGAATACTTTAGGCTCTAAAAATTTCGAATATGGAATGACAATTTATCGGTCAATACTGACATTATTAAGAATTAGACTGAAAACAATGAAAGTCAATGCAAACCTCAAATCTTCAACCAATGAATAAAGTTGATATTTCCAAATTCGATCTGCTTCATTATCTACTTCTTTGGCTGTTTTTGAGAAAAGCGCAAAAAGAATTGGCCAACAGATTAGTTTTAAAATAATAAAGTATTCCAATACTGCTAAATGTCCGATCCAATTTTGACTTGGACAGTTATAATCACCAAAACCACCAATTGCTACACAACGATCACGATTATGATAATCACCGAGATACGTTTTCTTACAATATTCTGATTCTTGAAGTTCTGCAAAGAAAATTTTCTAATCACGAGAAAATTCTATGAAACATTATGGTATTATTTCAAAATCATACGTAAGCTTGAATCTTCAATATCAAAAAATTAAATGATGTTTTTAGTTCGATAATTATCCGCATTTCGGGATTTTTCTTTATAGTTTGAATTTTAATGATTGATAATTGATAGACGAATTTGATAGGTTGATAAACAATTGGTAATTGATAGAAGCTCTAATTGATGAGAAATTAAGTGCCAATTAACATATAAACATGTGTACTTTTAATTAAGTACACATATATTTTGAATTATAAAAATTAAAATTATCATCATCATTTCCGAACAAAAACCGGAACAGAAATAGATTACCGTCGTATTGAATTTGAAATAATGAGAGCCAAGCCCAAGAAAATGCTTTTGAAATTAACAGCCAAGTTAAAGCTTGATCGGGATACAATAACGAACGAACTGCTATCGCACTACTGAAATTTTTGAAACTTTTTTTTTATAAAACAATAAAAGAATATTGTTTGTAATTTTAATGAATAATAATTATTTTTTGGAAAATACAAAAAATTCTAGTAACAATTTCTTTTTTTTTTTTACACTAATTATTCAAATTGTTAACATTGCCTATATTATCCTTACTTCAACGATAATATATTTCATAATCAGTAAAACTACCACTATTTTTAGTAAGTTTATTATCCAATAATCTTTTTTTTCCCTTTTAATTAATCGATTTTTTATACTAATTACTCAAACCGTTGGCATTAGTCTGGATTACTCGTTTTATCTTAGCAATAATCATATCTCTTGTAATTAGTAATTAGTGAAAACTATTATTATCTTTGCAAATTTTGTTACAAGTGATAAATTGATTAAAATAATTTTACAAAGATAATTAATTTGTTACAAACCTTCCGATGATTAAAGCAATGAGTATCAAAAAATTGAAAAAATCCCTGATAATCATAAGTTTAACTCGTACGACAAATGCACCAAATGTTTGCGATAATGGGACAAAATAAAATAATGTTGAATAACATAAATAAAGTAACAAAAATGCTGATGAGATTCGAGTCGCATACGATGGATGAAACGGCTGAATTTGAGAATTTTAATGAAATTCCACACAATTATCAACAAATTTCACGAATCCTTAACACTCAAAACCCAATTACCCATCTGTCATTAATTTTCGCATTTGACAATTCCTAAATTCATGTTCCTCCAAATATCTTCGAAACTAGTAGTCATAGAATCTTAAGTTATAAAGCTTATTTTTCAGGTAACCAAAAACCGTCTTTTTTAAAAGGAAACTTCTCAAAAATTTCACATCAATTATAGATTGCAAACTTCGTATAAAACTGTATATTAAATAAGTTCTCCAAGATTATTTCAAAAATTTTCAGCTCAAAATTTAAAAATTGCTAGATGTTAGAAATTTTGATGGTACAGCTAATATGATTTTGTTTCAGTGTACCTAAATAAAAGATTCTGTTTCAATATGCTTAAATGAAAGATTCTGTTTTAGTGCATTTGTATCAAAAATGAAAAGTTAAAAAAAAAAAAAAAAAAAAGCAAACCATAGAATTGATAGAAATTGCTGAAGAAAGCACTTTCAAAATGAGTATAATTAGAAGAAACAATGCTATCACAATAATATCAAAAAAACGCCAACGAAGCTGAAAATTTTTTTAATTTTTTCAATTCTTTTATGCATTATTTAATTATTCAATTACGAAGCAACATTTTGACATTTTTGACGCATTGCCATTTACATAATAACTTGGTTATTCAATTATCTTAAAAAAAAAAGGTTTTTTTTTTTTAATTCGAAATTCTTATCTAAATTTTAATTTGAATAAATCATATCTGGCGTAAAGGTGCTCGTTGAATACGATTTGAAAAAACCCAAATTGATTCAATAAGCGAAAAAAATGTCCAAAGCCATATTAAAGTTTCCAAAATGAGCGATCCACAGCCAGGTAGTGATATCTGATTTCATAAATTTTAAGCTAATCAATCAGAATAACTATGATAATTTTAGAATTCATTAAATTATAAGAACACAAAACTCTCATAAGAGATTGCTTTAAATAAAACTGAATCATAAGAATCAAAAAAAAAAAAAGGCAATGATTTACATTCCATGCGTAAATATGTCCGTGATAATTTTAAAAACAATCCTCAAAAAAATATGCAATTACTATTTACGTGCAAGAGAAGAAAATTTGTGCAGAATTAAAAATTCGAAAATTCTGATGGCAATGATGAAAATATTTTTTGAAAGTAATCTTTTTACACAAACCGTATATGCGAATAAAACGATATGAATGAGTCGAAAAACAAGAGAAAGCCAATATTTGACAATTGGTGTAGAATAGAATGTTCCGATTGATAACGAAATTTGTTGTTGTGCTTGTCGTCGAATCTTTTGCTTTGATGTCGAAGTTGACGATGGATCAATCCCTCTTAGCATCAAACCTTCAACTGATTGATGACCTAAAAAAAAAGAAAAAATCCCATAACTTTGAACTTAGGAACTTATAAATGAAATTAACTTTTTCGTTAAAAAAAAAAAATCCATAGATTAGCAATTTTTACTATCAATGTTATCATTATTATCACTTCAAGACCAAACGAAATATCATAAAAAATATTTAAAATAAACAGCCAAGCTTAACCTTCCATTAAAAGACAAGAACTTGTTGACATTTCACCTGATGATCGTTCATTATGGATAGTTGGCACATTATGCTCATCACATTGAGTATTTTTGCTGGAAACATAACTAAAAAAAAGAAAAAAAAAATGCATACTTGAACTTTGAACTTTACTAAATCATCATCTTACTTTCTTTCATATTTTTTTTCTTTTTTTTCTGCTTAACTTGTATTGAGAATATACCAGGTTGAATTCATTACCTATGAGCGGAATATTTCCTTCTAGCGCTTTCCTGTCCATGAAATTGTAGAAATGCTACCGTAGGACTAATAATTGAACTTCGATCGTGAAAATGACTTTCAGGCGCACGATACCGTATCCACCATTGAATTGGAATTATTAGTACTGATGCAAGTAAAATTTTTAACCAGTGTGGTAGAAATACAGAATCTTTCGAACATGCAACCTATAAATTTATGATACAGTAAGAAAGTTAAGCGAATTTACAGTAATCTGCTTAATTAACTTTGCAAATATAAACCTATACGTGCCTTTTTATGTGCATCGTTTTGATAACATAATTAAATTAAATTAAATTAAAATGTGAAATTATAAAGAGTATTAATCAAAAATGTTTGCTTTTTTTAAGCAGTATTAATTGATAATTCATATATTTATTTTAGAAATTTTATCGATAATTCTAATTGTTTATACCTGTAATTTTCCATACAAAAGTCGATAAATCCATTTTTGACAACAACGATGAGCCACAAATTGTTTATTAGTCGTCTAAAAATTTCATTCCAAATAATAACAACTAACAAGATATAGAATTAAAGAAATTAAAAAAGTACAAAATATGAAAAAATTAAATAATTTAAAAAGATTTTGTGATTTTTCTAAAATTAATTAAAAGAATTAGTACCTGAAGTGCAAGTTCTGGTAATGTTAAACCATCGAATGATTCTAGTGGCATGCATAGCAAACGGTACGTTTCACATGATGATTCAGAATCTACAGCATCTAATATTGCATTTGCATGCGTACTAAACCATCCTGCTGCTCTTCTTAAGTCGTTCTCGTATAGAAGATAGTCGTGTACCTGGAATAAGGATTCTGAAGGTACGTGGAATGAGGATTCTGAAGGACCATTTTGATTCTATTAACAGCAATATATTAACATATATATATATATTAGCCACACTAATTAGAAATCCTTGATTATATTAATTAAATAAACAATGCTGAAATAGATGAAATAGAAACAGACAGTGCTGGATCAGTCAAACTCATTAAGAATTCTTCATTAATTTAATTCCATAAATAATGCTGAATTATATAAAAACTAACTAATAAAACTACTCTAATTAAGGATTCTTTATTAATCCAATTAAGCAGACAATGCTGAATTACATAAAATCAACTAATAAAACTAAATTTTGTTCAATAATTTGAATTTTATAACAACTGACAAGCAGCAAACTAAAATAAATTCCAAAACTCATTCCAAAATTATATGTTGAAAGATAGGAAAAATCAATTGATAAGACTAAATTTTGTTTAAAAATTTCAAAAAATCTATCACAATTGAAAAGTAAATTGGAAATTTTGGAATGAGTTTTGGAATTTGTTTTAGTTTGCTGCCTCTCAATTAATATTTAATTAAAATTTAAATTTTTGAACAAAATTTAGTCCTGTTAGTCAATTTAGATGATTTACCATGTCTGCTTAATTAGATTAATGAAAAAATCCTTAATTAGTGTGATTTTACTAGTCGATTTCAAAGTTATACTCAAATTCTTTCAATTTATCCAACCTCAAAAGCAAGTGAATGACATATTCGTGCAAGAATTACTGATAATGCTATCGGTTCAAAGGAATATGCACAAAGACATTTTGCTAATTCGAGACGATTCAATAGTATCGACCATATTGCTAATATTTGAAGTGATTGATTTTGATCAATGATCTGCTGATTAAAATACGACACTGATAATAAATTTTTGATACCACCTGATAAATAAACCTGAAATTGATTTTGTAAACTTATCCAATTAGAATTCTCTTTACCTTAGCTCATTAGGCGTTTTTAGCTTAAATCGAAGCTTTCAAATACTTGAAATGGTTTAACATTACCAAAAGATGATTCAATTGTTCGATGAATGTTATATCAATTTCTGCAACTGATGAATTTCGTCCCAAACAATGTGAAACAATAATATCATGAAAAAATGCCTAAAATTTATAAAATATAAATGTATTTTCTGATAAAGCATGATATCATATCATGTTGCAATTTATTTTATCTCTAAATTGCATTTAATTTTTGAATTAATTTAAAATTTTATCGATTAAAGATTTTGGCATCATTCGATCAAAATTAAGATCATTTCCGAAATTGATTACTTGATCAGAAGCATGTCGCATTAATTTCGTTAATAGATTTAATGAAATTTTCAATGGAATATTTTGCTTCAGTATGGCTGCTAAAACAATCAATCGATTATCTGATAGTAAGGCCTCATCGAAGAGATCATTGATGTCCTAAAATGCTTACATTTGAATTTTTTAACTTCATCGATTCTTTGAAATGTTGAATGTCGATTTATTCAAATTTTTTAAACATAAAATTTTTATTTAAATTTATTATTTGAATTTATTAAATTTTCTGTTTCTTATAACTCAGCAAATAGAAATAAACAATTCTCCTTAGGCTCTTTTAAATTTATAATCAAAAAATGTTGCTCGTGAAATTCAGTAAACAATCGCAACAAATAATACTCAAATTATCGTAATTTCAATATTTTAAAATATTTTCATTACCATATCAGTATAAAGTGTTGTGAGATCGGTTGATAAAATGATTGATGGAACATCAAGTTTTACTGCAAGTCGTAGCAAACGATGAATATCATTCGTATCAATGATACTTTGCATGCATAATTTTAGCAAATAATCACGTAAGTTATTAACCTGAAACGTGAAATGAAAATTGATTACTATCAGATAGATCATATGGAATTGATAAAAGACATCATTTATTTTAGCAAATAATTGATATGCAATTTTGCAGGATTCTAAATGGTATTGAATAGAGAACGGCAATAAATTTATAATAAAATGATCGTTTGAAAATAAAAATTTTGAAAATTAAAAAAAAAAATAAAACAAAAAAATCATTTGTTCTGTAAAATATAAAAATTAATATTGGGAAATTAGAGTGGGAAAATTACCTATCCAACAAGTATAAAAATCAATAATTGATAATCAGTATAAAAAATAGCAATGAAAAAATTATTTATTCACAAGAAGTATAAAAGCCAATATTGAGAAAATTATCTGCTTAAAATTAATAATGAACATTACCTGTTCAATAAGTATGAAAACCAGTAATGGAAAAAATTTACTTGTTCAATAAGTATGAAAAATCAATAATGATAAAATTACCTATTTAATTAAGTATAAAAGCAAGTGGTAAGAAAATTACTTGTTCAATCATGTATAAAAGATAGCAATGGGAAAATTATCTATTCAATAAATATAAAAATTAATAATGGTAAAACTATCCTGTTCGCTAAGTATAAAAGTCAGTAATTTTACTATTATTCATTTTTGGGATTAAATTACCTGTTTTGGAATCAAATTACCTGTTTAAAATTAATAATGAGAAATCACCTGTTCAATGCATATAAATGCCAACAATGGTACTTCACCGCAACCAGTAGCTAATGAAGCAATAATATTTTCCTTCGCTTCATCAATTAATTCATTCCCGTGCAACTGATTATTTGATGCCAAACTACGTAACTCAGAATCCAACCATTGTAACCAACTTTCGAAATGAAATGCTGAACTACGATATAGCAACCAGGAACTATTCAAAATAGCACAAAGTTCACTACCATCCTGGAATTTTTCTTTTTTTTTTTTTGCTCAGAATTATCAAACTTCTGAAATTAGAGAACAAGATCGAATCGGAAATTTCCGAAAATTTAAGTCAATATTATTTACTATTTATATTATTTTGCAATTATTTCAGATTATTTGAAATAATTGTATTTTCAAGTTCTAGTTTATTTGTAATTATATTTTCAAGTTCTAATTTATTTACCTGTATAATGATAACTGGTATGCCGCATTGTAAATGAGCACGAAGTTCAACAAGTGATGATAGTTCATTTCCACAAAATAATGCTACCGGTACCGGTAAATTTTCATGCTCATTAGGCGATAATAATACAGTATGTGATGGTGAAACAGTACCGCTTTGTGGTACTCCAATTAATAATGCTGAAATATTTTTGGAATATTTATGATCATTCGTTTTAAATTTTTGCAGAAACTATTTTTGTATGATAAGAATTTAGTGATAAAACATATCTCTCTCTCTCAATGATATTTCGTTGAAACGACAGGATATTTTCAATTATTTCTGATTTTTCCAACGAATCACGAATTACAAATTGCACATCTAATTAAAATCTTTCAAAATTTAACCAGGTGGTGGTGTTGAAAGTTTCAAAGTGATAAGAGTTTTGAATAATGCTTTTCTTTTGAGTGAAAGTAATTGTTCCATCCATAATATTAACATTGTTTTACATTGTGTATCAATCATTGGCATATGATAAGTTTGATGCTCGTTTATCACACATCCAATATCATTCACTGCTAGCAGAAGCGTTTCAACGTTTGTTAAATTCTGAATCCATTCTTAGAATGCAAAATATTTCACAATATATTTAAAAAAAATTTGTTAATTACATGTCTAATTTAATTTTATATTTTACGAAAAAAAGAAGGCAATTATTTGAAATGAATTTTTGTTTTTGTAAAACATATTTTGAATTTAATTATCCTGAATTCATATTTACCAAGGATTCTTTGGCACATACAGCTTTGCTAGCAGCACAAGCTAATGGATCACGAGCTTCACCAGATATTACAAGCCATGAATTACAATTTATGATAATTTGTAATAGAGCTTTCTCGATTTGTTCTTGTTTCTGCAAAAGCCATTTCACAAATTTCGAAAGATCATTGAACTTATTTTCGCAAAATTGCAGAAAAAGAAAATTTCAACAAAAAGCAGAACGGAATGAAAAATGAGCACAAAATATATTTTTTTTTTTTTTTATGTTAAATTATCTTTGCTTTTAATACTCTTTAGGAGATTGGAATAAGAAGTTTCGAATGATTGGCTACTATCAATTGGATTTGCTCACATCAAAATGAAATTAAATTTTGCACATTATCGTCACGAGGAGCAGAAATATGTTCAGATCGAAAAAAGAGGCAACGCATGCCAATTAATTTTAATTAAGTGGTAAAACAAATGAATTTTCAACTAAATGGTAGGACCAATAAATTAAATCTAATTTTCCAACATCCAACATTACATGAAAAATAATAGATTGGAAAAAAGAGTGATTGTCGGAAAAGACCGAAATAATTTTAGCAGAAATATGTTCAAATAATTCAAAATACTGTATTACTAAAATATTTCTCACATGATTCATCGCTCGCAATGGATATAAATGAATGTTACGATGTGATATCTAATTCTCATCTTTGTCTCCGATTACCGAGCTTCAATCTTCAAGAGTAAAATACCAGAAAACTAATTCACATGCAAATGCTTCCGGTCTTGCAACTTAGTTTGTCTACAATGATAGCAATATGATAAGGAAACTTTCATTATAAAAGGATTGTTATCAGTTGGGGGAAAAGAATTTTTCGCGAAGAACTGAATTTGATAACTCGACGAGCAATATTCCTCAAAAACAATTTTATCATTCATCCTTCATCATCAAGCTGTTTCCCGAAATATCTCTGCTGCCAATAACCAAAAAGATACTTCTATATTCCATCTTTCAAGTAATATTCATATAAACTATCGTTAACCTACTGAAATATCAATAAATGCTCCATCAAAGATCTTATTCTTTGAATTAATTATTGTCACAAAAAGAGAAATATTTTCACAACACTAATCTGATAGAAGTTATTTTTGGAACATAGATAAGTGTCATGTATTTAATGAAAGATATAGTATTTTAAAAATTTTGAAATGAATTAATTACCTGTAAAGTTAAAACATTTCCATCAGAAATTAACGAAATGATAATATCCGGGATGCCTTCATCAATATGAGAAGAATATGCAGCCAAATGATTGTAAATATGCTTTATCATTTTGGGAATTGCTTTCTGAGATTTGACTAATAATGCTGGACAAATTTGCTCTATCAAATCTCGACCATTGTTATACGTCGTTGATTTCACGTATAGTTTCACGATAGTAGCATGTAATTCATCGTCACATGGAATTTCTCCATCGTTTTCCATTGATAATTGATAATGCACTTGTTCGCTAATAAATTTTTCCGGATGAAAAAAAAAAAAAAAAAGAAAACTTTTCCGGTTATCTTAAATAACCAGAAAAAGTTTTCTTTTTTTAAACTACGGTACTTGTATAATTTACATGATTTTTATAATCTAGAGCATTAGGTTCATTTATTATTTCTTGGATACATTACATTATGGTCAAGTTAGGATTGGAAATTCTCGATGAGAAATTCAAAGTTCCCTTTCTACTTACTTCTGATATTACAAAAATTAGAATATTTAGGTTGGAAAATTAGGCCTCTAATAAATAAATTAGGCCTGTGATAAAATAAATTGTTTTTTGTCACAAAGCTATAATTTAGCTTGGAATAAAGATATGCAAGTAAATGAACCAAAACAGGCTAATTTCTGCAATATCAAAAATTAAGGACAGAATAAAAATATCTATTGGAAATCTTTTATTAGCCTATTTGGGACACATACTGTCATATGAATCGTTTTATCATCCAATAAATAGATGATAACTTCAAATTATCAGATATCAGAGAAGTAACTTTCTCACAGAGTTGTCTACACTGCACTTGATGAACTAACGGAGAAGAACTAAATTTAGATGCGACAATCGTAATGTTACGATCACGGAAAGCGACAAACGGAAACGTGATAGGAATAGAGGAATGAAAATAGTTTGAGAAAGAAAGAGATGATTGTTTGAAATTAATTGATCAAGATGGAAAGAAGAAAAGGTTAAATATCAGTGGAGGAGAGTAGATTATCAATTTTTATACCTTTCATCCAGGTACATCAATCTTTCATTGAAACGGAAAAATCAATGCGAAACGGAGAGAAAAAAAAAGGAAGCAAGAAAAATGGGAAAGCATTGATTGAAATAAAAATCACTAATTAAAAGATAAAAAAAAAAACTTTTTTTTTTTGAGAAAAAAATAAAGCAGAATAATTTGCGAAAAATTGATGACAAAGAGATCGATTGAAATGAAATGATTTGAAATGAAAAACAACTGTATAGATCGACATATTAACATGATTATTGGTGGTGTAACAAATGACGGAAAGATACAATTTAATAAATGTCATTGAAAAAATTTCATTTCCTTTGACATTTATATTCTTTACAAATCTTTTTTTCATAGTTCAAATTTTAATGTTGCATAAAAATCGATTTAGTCTTTTGATTTTGATTAGAATTTGAATTTTACAAAAAATTCCAGCATATTTTGTTTCTTTTGATGATGATAACAAAAAATTTTTACTTAGAAATCAAACTAATGCCTCTAATTGAACTCGATTTTTCTTTTCATCTAAGTGAAAAGGTTCTATTGATTATGTTTTTTTGCTCTTTAACATTAAACAGAACGATTATTTTGCAAAATAATTTTCATTTAAATCAAAAAGGATTAAAATAGATAAAATTATTAGTTATTATTTCAGCCATTTTATGATTAGCACAAGATGGCTGAAGTGATAATTTGATGACTTTATCGAGTTTGTTATCATTTTACACTTGAGATAATTTCCTTAAACTTTACTCAGTTTCTAATCATTTCACTTAAAGTAGCTAGTTTTCTCAGATTATTTTTTCACCTTATGAATAAAGTGATCAACTGATTGAAAAAAAAAAAAAAGAAAAATGGACAACTGATAAAATCAATGTGCGTAGAAAAGTTACGAAATGATGCGTAAAATGAAAAAGTTGAATAGGTAATAAATTTACCTCAATTTAATTTTTTTTTTTTTGATCCTCAAATATTGCATCTGAATGAATCGCATTTCATTTGAATAGAATTTTGAAATTATTACTTTAAAGGAGAATAAAAATAAGTTTTGCAAGAGAAAATGAGACAAGGAAGAGGTCACATTCAAATGTCACCATGCTAAAAAAGGTCACATCCTATTTGTCTTTCAGCGAGGCGCGCAATTTTTTTTGTATATACCTGATCATCTGCTATCCATAAAGCAATTCGATCTTTCATTTCGTATTTTTTTTTTTTTTTTTGGCATTTTAGGTTGATGTGTTTGTTTTTTTTTTCAACCACTGATAAATGATAAAACATTGTGATTCTTTATTTTTATTTCAAAAAACTTACAATTATTAAAAATTCAAACTTAAAACATTTAAAAAAAAAGCTTCAATTTTAATCAACAAATGAAATTTGAAAATTAAATAAGCATTATTTTAAAACTGTTTCAGTCACATACGAGAAAATAGAAATTATCAGTAAGAGACATATATGTGCTATAAATGATTAATAACGGGAAAATGATAAATTCGATGGAATGTTTTATAAATTATCAAAGAAATTCGCCACTTCAAAATATTCGCAAAACATGTAAATCGTTCGATTTAAAATTCCCATATAACTATGCAATTCATTTTGATTTAAAATTTATATGTAAAAATAAAACTTATTATCAATCTGTTATCGTAAGCAAGTTGTTATCAATTTAAAATTTTCACGTAAATGATAAATAACACATTCTCATCTAGAACATTTACGTAAGTTATTTTGAATTTCCATATAAACTATTCATCAGTAAATCTATGGATTTTTCTTTTTCTATTATTCTGGTTTCATATCAAAAAAATGCAAAAATTAAATGCCAAATATGATTGAAAGACTATGGTATTATTTAAATTTCAAAATTACAATCAATCAAGTTAGTTCTAAGCTTAAATTTGAATGCTTGAAATTGAATTTAAAGAATTTAAAGAAACAAAAATGCTCATTCTAATTAATCAATCGATTATTTTGGTATCTAATCCAAACTTGTTCGTTCAGCTAACTGGGCACTAATATGTTTGCAATTTCTAGGCTAATTTACTAATTTAGTCAAAACATGCTAGGTACAGAAACCTTGCGGTGCATTACATGGCTTATTACCTGCTACTGCAAATAATTTTGACTTTGATGTTGATGTCATGCAAATGCAAACTCGTAAAGCATCTATCGAAGCAGTTAATGCTGGTGATGAACTTAACGGTAATCCAGCAAGGTTAGCTCCAACGTGTATTTTCTTGGCCAAAAATCGGATTAAACCATCATCCTGGAAAAGCAAAAAGAAAAAAAAAGTCTTTTTAAATTAAAATTACAAATGAAACATTTTATGAAAATACTTTCCTTCTACATCAACATATTTCATAAATTTATGGCAGAATTTGAAATTTGAAATTAAAATGAAAGAAACGAAATGTTTATTTCATAAAATAGCACAAAATTTGGAAAATTCTTGAAAAAGATATGAAAAAAAAAGTCGAAATGTATAATTTTCTTGCAAAAAAAAAAAATTCACAAAAATGAAATAAATCATTGAAAAATAAATTTAAAAAAAAAGGAAAAATAGACTGGAATTTATAAGAGATTGAAGGTTAACAGATATAGGCTAAGTTTATTTATTCTAATTTTCATGCAAGAAAAGATGAAAGGAAATTGATGATAATATTTTCCCGTTTTTTTTTTTTTTTTTTTCCGTAAATTAAATAAATTAAAAATTATCAGTTAATCATACCGTTGTCACCAATGAAATACCATTTCTAGCGGTTAAATTGATTCGTCTTGCCTCGAAATTTATCGCTTCATTACCGCGTAATCCCAGATTGGTCACATTTACGTATAAATTTTCGTTGATCGGTGAGCGAATCTGAAAAAGTCAATCAAAAAATTGAATTTTTATTTAATTAAATTCGAATAAAAACTCAAATTTCGCTATAAAATTAAATTTAGGTAGCAGATTCTTACATTTTAAATGCATTGAATTTTTTTTTTATGATTAAATTAAACTAAGATTTAAGAATATTTAAATATTTTTCCCTAATTTTATCTGTGAATGAAAACAACAAAATATCAAAACTGTCTTCCGTTTAGGCAAAATTTTTTAAGGATAAATTAAATTTTCGGAATTTTTTAGGCCTTAATAATAATAATTTCCTTTATTCAGATCATATCACAATTTAAAGAAACAAAAAAAATTTGAGAGATTATTCTGATGAAACTACTACAAATTTCAACAATTCTTGGCTTGTGAGATAAAACTAAATAGCTAAATGTGATGAATTTTATGAATTTTGATAATTTGCAAAATAATTGATGCCTAAAATTTCAAAAATTTTTTAGAAAAACCTTATCTGTTATAATTTGAGCAGCAGATATCTTTTTAATCTTCGTATTCAAACGAAACGATGGATGTTGAGCATTAAAATAGGTTCGAAGTTCATTTTTTATCTGTAAATTTTAAAATCGCAAATTCTCAATTAATTGTTTATTTGTTTTTTCTATTGTAATTTGATAGCGAATTGTAAGCTAATTAATGAATTTTCAGCGCTTTATTCCTTTAAAACCACATCAATTAATTGATTGATGCTAAGCTTTTTTTCAGGTTTAGCTCTGTAACTAAAAAGTTTAGATTTTTTTCTAAAAAAAAACTTAAAACTTGGAATTAAAAGTTTATAAGCTTAAAAACAAATCTTAAATAGATGTAATAACGAACGATAAATTGACTGCTATTTTCAAAACGACAAGTACCATCCTGTAGTACCAGACGACTTTTAGTTAATCTGTTGCTGATTATTACCTAAAAGTAACTTATAAATTACTTTCAATTAAGCGATGCTAATTTTATTTTATTTAAACATAATTTCAACTTCTTCTAGATTCAAACTTGTCAAGTTTTTTTTTTTTTTTGTAGTTTTTTCTTAATGCGAACAAGAAAGCCATTGGATGAACTGCTCTAGAGACAAAACTATCCATCAAAAATTACTAAAATATAAAATTATAAAATACAAAAAAATATAAAATCTGAAATCCAAAAAAAAAAAAAAAAAAAAAAAAAACTAAAATATAAAATTTGAAATGAAATAAAGGCAAATGGAAAAAGCTCAAAAAAAAAAAATTGCTTTAAAAACAATTCTTTGAAATATATTGAATAATAATTATAATAGATCATTCAATAATCAGATCTTATTTATCATGATATAAATACCACAATTCGTAACTAATTATTCATTGGGATCCACGTAAAACATAGTGAAGTAATTAATCCAAAATTATCATAAATTTAAATTTTTTAAATTCCTACAAATTCTTTCTAATAAAAATCACTTACCCTCGAACCTATAATTGTCAAATCTTTTTTTGCACTTCCATAAGCAGTACCACTTTTCGCGATCACTTTACCCAGATGTATTTTGTTGGCCAAAAAGTGCAAAACGGTCTCCTCTTGACCGGTTTTCGGATGAAATTGGTTTTGAAAATGAAAAAGTTTCATACCTCTTGTTGACATACCCAATAAACGAATAATGAAAATGTTCACCTGCAACATAATTAGAGGTAACTTAAGATAATTAATGATAACAATTAACAATAATAATAATAAATAATAATAATAATAATAATAATAATAATAATAATAATAATAATAATAATAATAATAATAATAATAATAATAATAATAATAATAATAATAATAATAATAAATAAATAAATAAATAAATAAATAATAGGTTGAACAAATAATCAAATTTTACTATAAAAAATAAAAATAAGTAGCAATAAAATGGCCAAGTTCTTAAAAAGCATAAAGTGGCCAAGTATACAGGTAAGCATTTAATCCTCATATCTAATAATCATAATATTACTATAAAAAGAAAAATTAATTCTTTGTTGAAAAACTAATTAACCTAAAAAAAAAAATTAGTCTGCTGATAATTAATTTAATTCTTTTATTGATAAATAATAATACGAAAAATCATACATGAATTATTTGTTCTACTTGTATTTCATATGTGATATCCAACTCACCTATGCTTCTTTGTTGATATTATCAAAATTTTCTGTGACATTTAAGTTCCACAATTTTAGTAAACAAAAAGCGTAAAAAAAAATTAAAAAAACAAACAAAAAAAAAGTTAGTTTTTCGCAAAAAAAAGAAAAATATAGTGAAAAAAAAAAAAAAACAAAACTTACAATCAATAAAATGAGTGTAATAATCGCTAGTGTTGCTAAACATAATAATAAAAACCATAGACGTTTTTTGCGTAATCCGGTTACGTGTAATTTATATTCAATATTTTTCGGAACAATCGGTGATGGTTGTTCTTTGCTTTCCATAAAGTATCGTTGATTATCACCATCAACATTATCATTATCAGCAGCAGTAATAGCAAAAGCGGTGCCACGAAGATATGTTGGTCTACCAGTTGGCATTACACATCCAGAGTTGTCTGATGATGATAAGTTTGCAGCTACTTCTAGTTGTAACTTCCGCGTAGCTCTTCACCAACTGACAATATATTGAGCAGATAAGTGATAACTATATCTGTGAAATTATCTCAGCTTATCAGGATATTATATATGTGTGTGTGAAGCTATCTTCGCTTATCAAAACATTATATGTATAATGTTCTGATAAATTAGGAGAGAATAGTTTATCAGGATATTATGGATATGTGAAAAGCAATCCTAGCTTTTCATGGCATTACCATAAGCTATTCCAACTTATCACAGCATTATATATATATGAAGCCATTCCAGCTTATCAGGAAATCATTGATATGATGTCTCAACTTATCAGATCATTATATATTTAAAACTATTTGAGCTTATAACAGTATTTTACATATATAAATCTTAGTTTATCAAGACATTATATATGTATGTATGAAACTATCCTAGTTTTCATGACATTATATCAGTTATTCCAGCTTATCAGAACATTATTTATATATACAAAACTATCTGAGCTTATCAAAGCATTGTGTATATTCAAACTTATTCGAGCTTATCAGAGATATGTGCAAAAATACTTCGAGCTTATCAGTGTATGATATTTGGTTTCGATTCCAAAGTATATTTTTCATCCAATAAGTATTGCGCGATGATTATGCTTATTTTATTACAATAGAGAAAGTTTACACAAATTCATGACGATGATGATGATAAGATTGTGGATCGTTTTATTGAAATATAATAGTTAGACGAGATGAATCATTATTTAAATAATTTTAGGTATCAGCTGGAAATCGTATAGCTACTTTAGCTCTAATGCTTTCAGTGAATGTTTAGGAATAGATCTAACAAGATATTTTGTTCATTAAATGTTTTCGTTGAGAATTTATTGCTTAATGAAAATATCTTTGTTTAATTTGTCGATAATTTGAGAAAAACATCGATGTTTCACATTTATTAAAGATCAAGACAATTTTCCCAAATATGCAATGGTTTATGTGACAAAAAAGTATAACTGATTCTTGATAGTTGTTTTGATTTTCATTTTACCGTCATAATAAGCCTTCTCTAACAAAGACCGAATGGTAGAAGTCTCTCATATTGCCAAAAAATCTCTTCTTAATGATATGCTACTGTGTATTATAGCCATGAATATTTTGTTTCCCTTTCCAACAATTTTATTGCAATAGAACAATGATAGGTAAAAATGAAATTAAAGTACAATGATGAAGAGCTTCTTACCATTTTGTTTACGTTTTGAATCCATTTTAAAAACAGAAGAGCATAAAATATAGAATTTGAAATATTCCGCAAGAATGAAACAATAAACAGCTCATAATTAAGAAATTAACTTCAAAAAGTAACTGAACATCCATTCGGATTATAAAATGAACACTTTAATTTACTAAAATTTCTAGATTTGCTTCTCTTCATTTTGGAATAAAAATACAAGAAAAAAATTATTGTTCATCGCAGAATAATCCATAACTAAGACAACACTGTTCCAGCGAATTTTCAAATATATGCAAAAAAACTACCCTTATCGATCAAAACATAGTAAGCTGAAACCGGAAATATTGAATCGTTACTGAAGAATCTGCTTAAAATCTCAGAAAATTATACTTCCAAATATGCAAATCAATAAATATATTAAAACATCTAAGTAAGAGGAAAACATAATGATTTTAAGCAAGTAATTAAAAATCCTTAAGATTTACAAAAACGAGAAGTTAAGAGACAAATGTTGACTGCCAACTATAGAAAAGGGCGGAATAAAAGCTAACATAAAATTTTTACCAATTATTAGAATTGGATCAAAAGCAGCGTAACTAAGAAATCCATGGAAACTTCAAAAATAGTGATGAAATATCAATTTTTTTTTTGGCAAGAAAAAAAGCTGAGGATTTTACAACGAAAACTACAGTGCACGATCATTCTGACATATATGGAAATAAAAACGGATAGATGCAGACATATGCCTAAAAGAAATAAAAAAATCAAAAATGTATTTGGGAAAAAAAACAAAAAAGACGAAAACTACATTCCTCATTGCCAAAAGACAAATTTGTTGATTTCTGAGATGATAACAAATTTAGCTGAACTGCATCCTGTTAAAAGCGTCTCTGAAATAAGAGAAACGTAATTTGTTAAAATATAATCTTAAAACGCAATTTAAGAGAAAACCATATCTTCCAACTCGAAAACAAGAAATACAAAATTTACCTTATAATCTCTAAGACAGGACAAGCAAATACGCGGACGATCCGTATGATCAAATGGGCATTCCTTTTTGACACACAATTTGTCATAACGACAGTAACCATGAAAATAGTAGCATTTCTCGCCAGGACAGTTCGGAAAATTCCTAAAGGAAAAAAAACACTGAAATATCTTCAAACCTACATAAAATGCTGGGAAATAACGAAAATGCTCACTATGCCAAAAAATAATCAGCAAATACATACTTGCATTTCACCGGCGGTCCATGTGGACAGCGACCTCGGCCGCGCTGAGCAATTCCGGCTGAACGACCTCGTTGACGATCAGCAAGATAGATCTTTTCTTTCAGGCACTCCTGAAAATAAAAAATGATTTAAAAATATTATTTGATGGAAACTGATAGAGAGTAATCGTATGTGATAATGATAAAACTCAACTGAATTTAGATCTCATTTTAAGAAGAAGGAATTTAACAATGGTACTCACAGAATTTTTATGATTCATCATAATGATCTAATATAATGTAATCATCGATGTCAACAAAATAATTGTGTCAATGAGTCATCCGAGGGATTGAAAAACAAAAGCAGAAAACATAAAAACATAAAGAACGACAAAACCTTATAGATATGATCCCGGAATTCTTCCCAATTTGAATCTTTTGCGCCATTTATTTTCCCACCAAAATCATCTTTGCAAAAATCACACAGCAGACGGTAGTCGGAATGGCGTCGTTTCATGTGCTCACAAAGTTTTTGCACACTTGATGCCTGCTTCTCGCAATGAGGACATGGGAAGCAAGCACCATGGGCACGGATTTCGTGCTCGCAGAGCTCTCGGATGGTTTCGAAATCGCGATCACATTTGCGGCAAGGATATTCATAAACTGGACGGGATGGGCTGAAAATTCATGATAATCAATGGAATCTGCAAAACCTATTTCTGGAATTTAATCAGAAAGTTAAAAAATATTTTGTTATAAGAAAGCATTAAATCAAAGAACGATATTTTCAAAAGCGACATGCATTTTTTGTAAACTACTTTTGTAAAAAACTTAAAGTTTTTGTTGAAAAAATGTTAAAAATTTTATGTTTGAAACCACTAGTTCAAAACTCTTAAACGGAATAACTCAATTGCAACGCAAAAAAAAGATGCTGTCCACATTCGTTATAAACACATTGATAGCCATGTCAGTGATTTATTAAGTGATCCCTCTCAAACCTCTGGCGTCATTAATTTATTTGACTACTTCAAATGGCATTTTTGGCCATTTGGAGTTATAGAAGTACTTGAGGTACTTGATTTATGAACCTCTCACAACCGCTAAATCCAATAATATGGAACAGAACAGTAAAACAGGCGGATAGACAACATGATCGGTCCATAATTTGACTTTTCCAATAGTCTATAATTCGCTTGGTTAAATTCAAAATTTAGAAAAATTGAAGAATTAAAAATTGATAGTTTTCTAAAATGCTATGTATGATCATAATATTGACATATTTGCACAGCGATTCTAAACTACAACATAATTTCACCTGCGAATAATTTCAAGCATAATGAGAATAGTAATAATAATAATGACAGCACCAATATGTTTGCTTGTATAGCCGTTGCCATCAATAATGAGGTCGTTGGCATGGGTATGCCGAAGAACAATGATAATAATCATAATAATAAATAGTGAAGCTGGACTAATCGGATACAACTAATACCGTCAACACAACACTGCATTAAAAATTTCAAAGTTAAAATACTGTGCAAATGAGAATTGAACAGCATTGAGAAAATAAGATCAAATGAAAAGCCAATTACAGCTATTCATACTATATCTAAAATTTCTTAAAATACGCAAAACTTTAGAAAAATAAGTCGCTGATACTAAAATTGCTAGAATATTACTTTATGTATAAACTGAAATATCCTTATATCAGTCCACACAATGATTTGAAATTTCCCACATTAATTTAATCAGACAGTATGTATCAATCCCGTCATTTCAATGTCCTAATAAGCTGATCTTAAAAAGATAATGTTAAATTTTCTGAGTAACTTAATGTTCTCATTTGTAACTGATAAATCACTAAAAGGTAAAATTTACCTTAGGGCTTTGAAAGAACCGTAAGTATCCCGACTTGAAGATGACGAACTACGCGTGGGACGACGCCTCGGGCTATGACTGCGTGATGCTTTGCGATGACGTATCGGGCTGTGACTACGACTGTATGAGCGCGAACTGCGACGTACCTTCTTCTTGGACGACTTACGACGCGATCGTGAATGCGAACGTGAACTAGCACGTCGCGGTGATCGAGAACGTGAGTGCGATTTGGTTTGTGATCTCGATCGGCTTCGGGAGCGTGACTTCGTGGAAGCTGTGTGTGTACTTGAACTTGAGGAATGACGACGACGGCGATGCCGACGTCTTGATGAAGTGGAACGAGACTTTGTTCTCGATGTACGTTCTTTTTTTGCACGAATCCTAAAAACCAAGCTAATATTAATACTGGGAATTATTATTAATATTGGGGATGTTATGTAATTCTCAATAATGTAAAACAATCCTTTTTGCCGTATTTATCGCACAGACGACAAATTAAAGATCTTATTTCAGGCTCTCTTGATTATAACACCGCTGCTTTTCGTTAGGGTTACCATGTTACAACAAATTTATCATAAGCTTAGGGAAAATCAAGTATCTTCGAATAAAAATTCATGCTTGTAATAAACTAACTCTCTACTAGGAGCGCCTTCTTTTCTAGCAGAATCATCTGATTTCTCTGATTTATCGCTTTCAATCATTTCATCTGCTTCCGCTTTGTTACTTCTGTTATCATATCCCAATTTCGCTTCATCATTACTAACTTCATCATCCAGATATTCCGACTTCTCATTACCATTCATTTGACGATATTGCTCATTGTTCATGCTTCCAACTGGATTCTCTACTTCCATCATCTGCACAAAAAATTCAAGTAAAATTTCAGAAAACTAGTAACCCTAGTTAATCTTAAAATAAATAAAATCCAGATCATGTCCACAATGGATACTTTCTATTCATAAAAAAATAGATCGTGCAGAGATAGCATAAAAATAAAAAACATAAAGGTATCTTTCACATAATCAGATTTACCTTGATTTAATTCCTAAAACATGAAAGTTTTAACTTTGGCGAAAACTTAAGAAAGTAAGACGAATAATATGAGATAATCAAAACAAAGTCGAAAACTAACCGTTCGATAATTGCACAACCAACAATTAATGATGAGAGACATGAGATGCTTAGCACTATGTGCAGTAAATTATGCAAAAATAAAGACAATTTTTAAAATAATATTTAACAAAGACAATATTTAATGGGATTTAAGATGCCGTATAATTTTATCAAAGCATAAGCAGAAACTTATGCAAAGCATTATTTTGAATTCACCTACAGTGTCATATATATATACCTCTTATAGAAAGTCTTTTGTACAAGAACATTTTTTAATCGGAATTTACTTATATTTAATTTAGCTTAAAATCTAATAGCCGCATATTAGTAATTCAATCATTTATTAAAAGTGAAAAAATCAGCAGAATCAATCTGTTAGAAAGAGCAAACTTAAAAAATTGATAAACATCATAAATTTAAAAAAAGACATTTTTCATTCTTAGAAAATCTGTTAATCTTGAGACTGCTCATTGACTACTCATAATCTCGTGACTAATCATGTTTATAACTCAGTTTGTGCTTGCTTCAAAAACACATTTCTGAATCAGATTAAAGATTGCTGATAAATCAATATCTTGAGCAAGTATAAATGGAGATATGTACAGCAAACAAAGTGGAAATGTCAATCTCATTGTATTCATGGTAATTATTATTTGATTAAAATATCTGCATTTACTTTAGAGATATGCGTGTCTTCAACAACTGAGGATACTATGAAATTGAAACTTCACTATCTATAAATTTTGATATTTAATAATTTTTTGTAATCAGAGCTACCAAACCACTCAGCACATCGCCGGAGAAAAGAGTAACAATATCTCAAAGTCATGAAACACATTCTTAATATATCGATCAGGTCGCTAAAATCTAACGGAATCATAACTTCAGAAATTATATAACTTTTCAGTAGGGAAATAAAGTATCGAATCAAGAATAAAATTCTCCAGCTGATATATTTTAATCAATTTTTGATCAGTGCTAATAATAGTAATAATAAAAAAAGAAGTGGACTTCCATACTTCAATAATTAAATTTGCATCAATAGAATCAAACTAGATCACAACTATGGTAAAAGAAGTTTCGAACTTTCTAGACAATCCTACTTTAAATTCATTAATGATCATTAAATACTTGCTTAAATAAATAATGAGACGACAATGAAGAAATGAAATGATCAAAATCTATTAATTAAGAAATCGTCTTTCTGTCGAGTCAAGAATAAAATTCTTCAACTGATATATGTATTCGAGATTTACCTGCAATATTATTTTCCGCTTCCTAAATTAACTGCAGTAACACTTCATCATTTAGCGCTTGATGGACATTATTTGATTTACACTTACTTTTGCAGATGCTATATTTTAGATATTTCTGAGGAAGTTGCTGATGAATTACGTAATACTGATAACGGTGACTGTAGATAATTTAAAGCTTTGATAACAATGGGCATGATAGTGATAGACGATAATATAACGATATCTCTCTCGACAACTATATTTTCACGGTTGATAATGATGGTGATGGTGGTAGTGATGATGATGCTGATAATAACAATACATATAATGATGATACATATATAGGATATAGATATAAATGTCGTGTGATAAGCCTGCAAGTTCTGTTAAATTACGCACTGCCATGCAAGATACGTGTGAATGGGCTTTTATGAAATTTTGGAAGGAACGGAAATTGAGTTTTATGCTTAAATTTCATACTGAAAAACTGAAATTTGACCTCTGATCTTTACTCATTTAATCGGAAATAACAGAATTCAAACCGTAGAAATAAATAAATGGCCTCATCAACCGTTTTGGTTTCCAACTCTGCTTTATATATGATAACACTCTAAAACAAAAATTTTCTGTACAGTTTCAACTGAGACAATACTGCCATATTGAACTTAATTTCTCATGAAATAGGTTAGATCCCTTAACAAATGAAGGACAAAAAAAGCCCCGTTATACCCCACCTGAAAAAAAAATTGAGAAAGTAAGGAAGGCTTCTTAAAAGATGACCTTGAAAAGTGAATAAGCAAAAGTAAAAATACAAAGTGGTAAATTACCTAAAGCTGCAACAAAAACGATTCAACTGGAGGCGGTATTCCAAATGATAATGATGATATCACCACTGCTGAAAAATATCTAACTTTTAGGGGATTTTGAGAGTCATGTGGGCAGCAATGCTTGAGAATAAATTCCGAGATTCAAGATTAATATTTTATAATCTTGAATTCATAACAAAGAAGGCATATATCTCGATTTAAATATTTATTATACGAGAAGTACAAGTTGCATTAGTGACAATCAATGAATTCGCAACCAAAAGAAAAATAAATTATGCGATTATCGACAGGTAAATACACACTTTGCGTCATAAATACGTATATCACGTCGTATATCATATATTGAAATTTGATTAATTAACAATGCAATATCAAAATACGTCAAAATGTAATCAAGCATTCACGTATATCCACGTCAATATTCAATCAATAAATATGTGATCAGTTATGCCATAAAAATGGGTAACTAAATACTTCGCGTCATATTTACGTCATATGTATGCATTGATATATGAAAACTTGATTATATCAACAACATATATGTACGCAATAAAGTGCATACGTGCATTTAGTAAATCCACGTGCATTTCAATGAAAAAACTTCACAACTTTTAAATCACAATGAGAAGTAAGAAATTGAAAAGTTAGAACAACGAAAAGAAAGTAATGATTGTTTGTAAGCAAAATGAATCAATTGTCGTCATGACATCACATTGCGTCGCGGTTAGACCGAAGACTATGATGTATAGACGCGCGATGTAGGAAATAGTGTAGTATTTATGATGTGAAGAGAGATAAAAAAATGGAAGAGACGCAGCTTTGACGAAATCTTTACGTAAAACCTGGAAATTTAGTCGAAGTTTGATAATTTTTAGCTCAATCATGTTAAGCATAACTATCGCGGCTCATATAAACATTATGATAGCAATTCCCAGCATTTCATGTATTGGAAAGAATGTGTAAATTGTAATTGTCCTGAGAAATCGCGGTGTAAAAGCAATGAATTTGCTCCAAAATATATGAGATGGATTTCCAGATAACATCCGTGATTAACAGATTAGAGCCAACGGATATGTCAGATGAGGTCAAAGGTTGTCAGATGACATACGGTTGGCATCGTCCGGAATTTATTCGAGAATGAATCAAAATGTGATGGAGAACGAACCATTCTTTGCTAATTTCCCTTTGATTGACAACCTTTTCTTTCCGAGATTTCTTTGAAAACAGAATATTTTCACAATGAATCTCATTCGGAATATTTTTCACTTAATCATTCTCTTACATTTGGCTAACATGTTTACACGCGATATTTTGCTAGGCGTAAGCTCACTTTGAGACAGCCGACTTCATTCAAACGTCTCGTTGCGTGAAGAATAGATTTCACGTGGATTTGGGAATTTTTACGTAGAAATAGACAGAGCTGAGATTTTGTACAACGTATGATGCTAAATGGCTTAGGCAGGATGTGGAATGATTCATTTGGATGAATTTAAATTTTGGAATTCGTCGAAATTTCTTCGCATTGGTATAATTTCTTTCTTTTACCATGATTTTTCACACAATTTTTGAGAGATGACGCATGACCTTTTTTATTTTATTGCAACAAATGCTGATTTCAAAATGATGCTCATGCTTATTACACTTCATCACTAACATCTCGCATGCCTAGAAAAGTCTGGTTTTAATTTTTAATTTAATTTATATTTTATACAACTTTTAATGACGTGAAACGGACTGGTTCAATTATGGGGGTAATTTTTTTTTTCTCGAACATATCTCTTTTGTAGTACAAAGTTCCACACTTTTTTTCCTTTAATTTCGTCAACTATCGAATATATTTAGAAATGGACATAACATCATGCGACCTTCAACGCAGTTGTTTGTTTGAATTTGATTATTCATGTCATAGCAATGAATTTATCATTTGACATCATAATTATGTTTTGAATGTTTTATAATTTTGATTGAGATGCGTAATGGGCTAGTTTTATTGATTATTTCAATAAATTTAATCAAACCTTCAGTGAATACGAATAGATCCATTTGTTCAAAATCAGCTGTTGTTGTCGTCGTACTGCAGGCGGTTCAGAAGGACAAGCAACAGTGAGTTATAGTGTATAATACTAATTAATAAGGCAATTTATTGTTTAATTCAATTTTTTGAATCCTTTCTGTTATTTTTATAGCATGACTAAAAATTTTTAATTGAAAAATTTTGAAGTAACCAAAGATTATTCTCCGTTTTTTTAGGCTTAGAATTTTTGAAGATTGAATTTTACATTTCGAAGTATTCATCTGTTATTGTTCAAGTGAATAAAATAAGTATGGAGCATTTCAGTACCATTTATTGGTATTTTTATCTTATTTATACTTTTGCATTGATAGTATGCGGTTTATTTCTTCGTCTGAGCAGTTGCTGGAAATGCCATTTCTGTAGTGTCTCTATTTTAAGAAGTTATAATGTCCGAATACTGTGAAGTAGTTTGTCGTAAATATCGTTTATAACAATTTATGATATTTACAGTATCAGTGCATAATACTTGGCGTTTATTTTAGTTCTTTTTCCAGTAGCATTATTTGTTATGATGCATTTTTCTTGGAACTATAAAAAACTCAAGTTCTGGCCTATTAGAATGTAGAAGCTTATTTTCAGGCCGAATTGAAGAAACTATTTATTTGATGAGAACAGGGAATACACGCAAAAGATCCATACCTGCCGTAAATACCGCCGATAAAATGGGTCTTCGTACTACACCTACAATTGATGAAATCTGGGGAGATATGGAAGTGGGCCTCAAAGAAGTTTATGCCCGACAAACTATGATGCCAGCTCGTTATATGCAATTGTATAGGTGAATTTTGTGCAAATTTTAAAATTCTGACAAAGTATATAAATCCCTCTATACTAGATTTTTTAATTTAATCAAAATTTTGTCAGATTTTGGATTAAATAATTAATTCATCCGTGAAGTAACTTGAGCTTATCAATAATGTCAAAGGCTTTATTTCTCACTTTTATTAGCTTAATGCAAAATTCACATTACTGAGAGCTTTTACGCTGCTTGTAGAGACTACTAAACAATAATTTTAAAAAAATAAGTTGCAGAAATTAAATTGTTGATTCTTTTTTTTTTAAATATTTAAAACGAACTATTTACAGTCGTGTATACACATTTTGCACATCTGTTGCCTACAGCAGTGATTCGCAGCGTTCCGGATCACGTAATCGCTCAAGTCGTATTCCACGTGGTAGCAATCCTGGTTCTATTGGTGCCGAATTCGTTGGCTTAGATCTCTACAACCACTTGAAACATTTTTTTCAGAATTATGTTGAAAATGTGTATCAGGTTTGTCTGAATACATTTTAACGATTTTGGTAGATAAAGGTTAATTCTTATGAAATGTTATGTTTTTGGAAAATTTGGCAAAATTTTTTTTGAGCGATGACTATGTTCTTATGTTAGGAAGTAACAACTTTATTTTCAGAAAGGTAGTGATTTAAGTGGTGAGGACATTTTGAACTACTTTACGACGCAATGGGATTCCTATCGATTTAGTTCGAAAGTAGTAGGAGGAATATTCAGCTATCTAAATCGTCACTGGATAAAGCGGGAATTGGATGAAGGAAATGAGGACATCTACGAAATTTACGTTGTAATAATTGTTTTCTATTATACTTTAAAATAAAACACCGCAGTTTATCTTAGATTTGCGCCTGACATCTGTATTTCCAGTATTATTATTTATCATAAATTCATTTTTCTAATGAAAGTTAGTACTCATTAGTGAATAATTTTTATAGTTTAGGAAAATGTCTTTTCATTTCAGTTTTCTAGATTCTTGATTCATCATTGTTATCATTAATTTTCAGTTGGCGATTGTAACATGGAAGGAGTTCCTATTCATTCACATGCGCGACAGTGTAACAAGCGCGGTATTAAAATTAATTGAACGTGAAAGAAATGGCGAAAAAATCAGTAGAAAACTCATCAGTGGAGTGATCCAATGCTATGGTGCGTTCATTAATCCAAATTGCTACATTTTTAAGATCTGCATGCTATTACAATGTTTTACTCAAATTATTAAGCCAGATGGTTATTATGTAAGACTTTGAAAGGAATAAGGTCAGTATTACGTTAGCCTTCGTTGTTTGAATTTTATTTTAAGCATTCTTTTGTTAAATTACGATTATTTTAAGTGGAACTGGGTGTGAATGAAAGTGACACAAGTGCTGGTCAGGCAAGTTCATCGGCAAATCATGTTGATCGTTTGCCCAAATTACGCGTTTACCGTGATTATTTTGAGAAACGCTTCATTGCCGATACAGAAAGTTATTTTGCCAATGAAGCTGCTGAATTTATTGCTGCAAATTCTGTTACTGAATACATGAAGAAGGTCTGATTTCATCTGCTTTTTCATTGGCTATTAGGGTTTTTGCCAAAATGAAGAGATACAAAGTATTAATCTACAATTTCAATTTTGAAAATTGGAAATCTATCATGTCTTGATTCAAATTTGCCTGGATTTTAGGTAGAAATTCGTTTAAAAGAAGAAAAAGAGCGCTGCGATCTTTATCTTCATGAATCAACGCAAGATTTGCTAGCAAAAACGCTGGAAAAAGTACTTATCACTAAGCAGTTGGATTTATTTCAGAATGAATTTGGAAACCTCCTTGAATCAAATAAGGTCATCTTTGAACTTTGGAATTTTTCGCTGTTTTGATGCTTTTTTATTTAATAATTGCATGAAATTTTCACGAAGGATATTCATAAAATTTTCACGAAGGATATTCCTTCAGTTACTTTTTCTGCTGAAAACTACTTGAAAAGATGATTTAGAATTTCAATGTCCTTTGTAGTCACATCTTAAACTATTCCATAGAATTTAAAAATCTTTTGTTAGCCTTTCACTTCTAGGATTCTGATTTGGAGCGCATGTATACACTTTGTGATCGGGTAGAAAACGGTTTAGACGAGCTACGAGTCGCACTAGAGAAGCACATTGCTCGTCAAGGAGAAGCTGCATTAGATAAAATCGCCGATGTGGCAGTGAATGTTAGTATTAAAAAGTATTTAAAAAAATTGATTTTGCATCTCATTAGCTTTGAAGTATCTTATCAAAAAAGAGAGATTGCATTATTTCTGTAGAATAATAAAATTCAGGTAATTCGTCTTTTTAAGATTTTTATTAGTGATTTCACTAAAATAATCGAATAGTTCTAGTATTGTCAATTAGTAAGCTGCATTCATTGAGCAAAGAAACGAGATAACAATAAAATTTGCTCAGGATTACTTGATTTTATTTGTTTATTGTGGTGATGTTTCGTTCCAATTCTATTGAATTTGTGGAAATTGGTAACTGTTCAGTTTAGTATTATTAAATGGATACCGTACTTAATATTCAGAATTTCAGGATCCAAAGCAGTATGTTTCAACAATTTTAGAAGTTCATAAACGCTACCATAATTTAGTGACCTGTTCTTTTAAAAATGAACCTGGTTTCGTGCAAGCGTTGGATAAAGCATGCACATCATTCATCAACCGTAACAGTGTCACAAAGAAGGCAAATGTAAATTTCAAGTTTTAATTTAATTTCATCTAGAAAAGCTGAATTAGGTTGATATTTTAATGTTACATATATTTTCAGAATACATCAAAAAGTCCGGAGCTTTTGGCTAGGTATTGCGATCTTCTGTTAAAGAAAAGTGCTAAAAATCCAGAAGAAAATGAACTCGAAGAACTTCTCAATCAAATCGTATGGATTTTCTTTATGAGAAATCAAGGTTTAAAGCGAACTTCACAAACTTTCCATTATTTCGTGAAAGTCTGAAATATTTGATATTAGCGAGATAAAAATTCGTCTAAAACTCTCAATAAAAATTATGGAACATACGGGACTTTTGGTCGGCTTGAGCAACGATGGTTTGAAGTTTAATTTGAGAGTTTATTTCTTATTTTTCAGATGATTGTATTCAAATATATCGAAGATAAAGATGTATTTCAAAAATTCTATACTAAAATGTTAGCAAAGCGACTTGTAAATGAGCTGAGTGCCAGTGATGAAGCCGAAAGTAATATGATTTCGAAACTGAAACAGATGTGTGGATTCGAGTATACTAGTAAACTACAACGAATGTTCACTGACACTAGTCTAAGCAAGGTAAGCAATTCATATAATTGTTTTAAATGAAATAATTGACATTTCTGAGATGAATTACGCAGCTGTAACAATATACATATACTTGTACATGTTTCTCAAACGAATTTTCGATTTTGTAATTTTTGAAGTTCTAGCAATTTTGACATTCGTCATATATTGGCGAATAAAAATTCAGTTCTTTTAGAATAAGACTTTTCAGGATATAACAGAAAAATATAAACAACATTTGGCGTCTAAAAATATAAACTTGGGATTAGATTTTTCTATCATGGTACTTGGGTCTGGTGTTTGGCCTTTCAGTCAATCACCCATTTTTGATATTCCAGTGCAACTCACAAAATGTATGGAATCGTTTAATGAGTAAGTGTTTGGAATGAAAATTTTTATAGATTTTTAAATTTTCCGAAATTATTAGAAATTGTGAAATATTTGGAAAATCTGGCATTTTTGTTTTCATGGATCGACTAATATCTGATAAAAATAATACATTTTGATGACATTATATCTATGCGATTCTATAGAGGCGGAACACCTTTTTTTTTACGATTGAATTATTTTGGTTTTCTCACGCATACTTTACTTATCCTTAGGTTTTACCAAACACAACATACGGGTCGTAAATTAACTTGGTTACTGGCACAGTGTCGTGGTGAGCTTTCTGCTTACGGTTTTCAAAGGAAATACACCTTCACTGTAAGTGATTTTTGTTTTCAAAGAATCGAATTAGGACTATGATGCAAAGGAAATTATATAAGGAATATGTAGATATCAGTATTATGAGAAAAAGAAATTTATTTAGTTGGATAGAATTTGTTCGCTTCACGAACTGTAGCTGAACTTTCCTGTAATTGAGATATCTATTGAAAAAATAGGGTCTGCTTATTCAGCGTAAAATAGCGTTTAAATTCGAAATAGTAGATCATACCAATATAAATAGTTTAAGTGATTTTATATAACTATTTTCGATATGCAATCTTTTTGGTAATCGTCGAGAAATTGTACAGAAAGTCATAGCGATTTTCGATATTGGGATGCATGGAAAATATGCAAGAGTCAAATATTAAGGGCATTCACAATTGCTGCATGCAAGTAGTACTGCAGATTTTATTCGCATAACTATAAATATATTTGAGTAAATTTCAAGTTTTAAACTTCCCTTATTAAATTATCTTTTTTATAGTTTTAGATAAACTATTTATTTCTAGGCTACAACAGCTCAGATGGCTGTTCTAATGATGTACAATGAAAACACAGAAATGACGTTGCAACAGATTTGTGATAATACTAAACTTAGACATGAAATCGTTACACAAATTGTTCAAGCTCTTATTAAGGTTTGTTTTAAGTTATCTGAAAAGAAGAAAGTTGGAACATTTTCTTATTTATTGATTTCTATAAACCATATTAAACCAAAGCATTTTGGTCCTTTCAATTTCTACTAACATTGCTTGCAGGTAGAGCTATTATCGGTCGTTGGATCAAAGATTGATATTGATGCAAATACTCCTCTTTCAACAGTTCTAAGATTGAATTCTGACTTTTCAAAGTATGAAATACTTTCCAGTGATAATAAAATTTAGTTATCTTTTATGTAAAGATTCATGAAAAGATTTAAAAATGAAATTTTTTAGCAAGAAATTAAAAGTTGATCTATCGAAAACGATGGCACGGGCTGAGATACGTCAAGAAACAGTGGAAGTACATAAATCAGTGGAAGATGATAGAAGATTAGTTGTACAGGTTGGTATTGAATGAGTTTTTGTTCCAGCTTCTAAGTATTTAAGTATTATTTATTTCTGTTTTATGAGTTCTTGCTATTTCAGGCAGCAATTGTCCGCATTATGAAAATGAGGAAAAAAATGAAACATACTCAACTGATTACTGAGGTGAGTGAAACTTTTTCAAGTTTTCAAGTTAAAATTTTTTTTCATGCTATGCTAGTTTGAGTTTATGTTACGGAAATCCAAACATATTTTAATGAGAAAAATTTTTCATCCTTAGAAAAAAATTATAATTATTTTTCTTATCGACTTATTGAAATCTCTTCTTATTCTTTTTGACAGAACATAACCATTTCTATTGCTTTTGGTAAAATTTTAAGGATGCATTTTCTAGAAGTTTCGAGTGATTACTAATTTTGCTCATAATACAATGCGCTATTGGTTTTCAAGTGATAATTGATAAAATTACAGGTTCTTGCTCAGTTAGCATCACGTTTCAAGCCAAAAGTGCCAATGATTAAAAAATGTATTGATATTCTAATCGAAAAAGAATATTTGCAAAGGGTGGAAAATGAGAAGGATCTCTATGAATACCTTGCATGAATTAATTTTTCTAATATATTAAAGAAATTTTATATCTAATATGGAATGCAGACTTTTGAATTGTCATTACTGCTATTGTGTATAACCACACATTTGTGTATTTTTTTCGGTATTGATGCTGTGTTTCTTATTATGTTTTGCTGCCTGATATTATCAATAGACCTTGTCTCAATTTCCAACAAAGTCTCACGTTTTTCTTGCTTTTAATATTTTAAAAAAATTTATGCAAATTTTCGAATTGTACTATAAAAATGCTATGCTAATCAGAGCACTTTTTTTTCCAAATATTTGAAATGCCCATTTACATTACTTGAAGAAATAAACAATCATAAAGTGCAATCATAAAGAAATAAATGATAAATGAAGCAAAATATTAGGGATTTCAATTCAACTTCGTATTTATCTTCCATTTTTGACAGTCATTAATATTATTGTCAAGTTGTGTAAATTTTAGGACTTTGCTTTTTAGAAAGAATTTGAATTTTTCCACTACCAGCATTAAATTCTTTTTTTAGGGATTTATTGTATGCTACCCTTTGAAAAAGTGGCATGGCTTTTTAAGGAGACCGTATTTTATTTTAATCAACAAATTTATTTGTTTTTATAATTTTTGATAAGTTTAAAATTGATTTATCTAATAAATAAGACCAAGAACATGCAATCACTGGACGGCTAAATTTGTCATGCATTTTTTGAGATAATGTGCTCAACAAATGCATTACAAATTAAGCCATCTGATCATTACATCCCTTGACCTTATTTATATTTATCAAGCATTAAAGCATTTTTGACCTTATTTCTCAAATAATCAAATTCTGATTTAATGCCAGATTTTCATCTTCTCATTTTTACTTGAGAAATCTTTACTCATTTTGAATAACTGTCTGTCTAATTGTTTAACTAGTAGATATGAAATCCTTGATTGACCATCAAGATTTTTACTGTTTCGTTGAAAGAAATTGAATACTTTGGGTAGCTAGTACCTTTATATTTGTTCCCGAATTATTCTGGATTTGATTCACAAAGTAAGCGTAGTTTTGGAAAATCTTTTTCAATGAATTTAATTATATATGATGTATTTTCTTCTTGTAATGAAATTTCTACTCAACATATAAGGAGATTCGCAGCTTTAGGAAGTAGGGAGGCAAAAGTCAGGTAGGAAAATGATTCACGTTTTGATTTTCAATAAAATTTTTCAGTAATTTGATTTGACTCTTGGCTATAATTTTCAGCTTCTTTATAGAAGCTACATTGCTATGGAGGAAAGCATTTTATTTGTTAATTTATTCAAGTTAAGGATATTTTTTCTTTGATATTTTGATTTTCTCCGTTTAATTTATTATTTTCTTCGACGACACAATTATTACATTCCGTTTCTCGGATCATTTTTGTTCGTTGATTCAATTTTACAATCATTAGCGATCAGTTTGAACAAAAAGAAATATCTTTTGGTTACCGACGTTGCTAATTTTTAGGATGCACCGTGTTGCTGTGATATTAGCGTTTTTTACTATGGTTTTTACGTCTTCATCAACGCAGAATGCATTTTTACGTGAAGCGGATTATCGTCACTTGTATCCATTGACGTCGATAGCTATCCAATTGCAGAATCATGCTCATGCATTGCCATATTTTTTTGGTTTATTAGAAAATCTTGACTATCCCAAGGATCAAATTCTGATTGATATATACATGGAAACACATACTGATGCAACTTTATCCAAAACCAAACAGTCAGTTTTGATGATCATGTAGCAGAATAATTGAGCGAAATAGTTTGATGCTTGTAAATTGTGAAGATTGCATGCATTCCGTAAGTTTTGCATGCGAATGCATGCCATAATATTTACATAAAACATAAAGAATTTCGAAAAGTTATAATTTTTAAGTAAAACTCATAAACTCATAAGCTGGTTCAAACAATTTTACTTATGATGTTATGCAAGACTTTTGACGAAAAGCAAATTAATACTGATGTGAATTAGAAACATTGCTGCTGGAAACGAAGTTGTCGGATATAGGATTCACTTCCACCAATCCAAAAAAATTACGGCGTAAAGTTTTTAACGTAGCTGTCATAATTTTTATCAATTCAGATGTTTAATAATAATTTTTATGGTTACAATTATTTCTTGGTAAGCAAATTACAGGTGGTCAGATGATGCGCAGAAGTATTACCATTCCATTTTCCTTAACACTGAAACAAAAAATTGGCAAGAAGAAGCATTGATGAAAGCAAGAAATAGTAAAGCAAAATATATTCTGTTTCTAAAGGTGTACACAATATGCTATTTTATCTTAAAATTACGGATGAAAATTTTGAATTCAATTCAAATATGGAGTAGTTTGAAGTGATGATGATAAAAATCATAATTTAAAAATTTTTAAAGCTGAAATATCGGGACGATTTGGAAAATCATTTTCTGTTTTTTTTTTTTTTTTTTTTTTTTTTTTTTTTGCAATCTACTTAAAAAAAAAAATAAAAGAAAAAAGATTTCAGGGTGATCATTTGTTAACGGAACATAGGATTCTCCAGAAATTGATGCAAAAGAAGAAATTAGCTATAGCTCCTCTTCTTTTCGCTCCATTCGGTGATCCACCTACAGTTTTTATATCTGAAGATTATAGCAGTCGAAAAGAAATATCGACCGTCAAAGTAAGTATATTTGTTTTTATCGTAAAATTTTAATTTTTGTGGATTTGTCGCGAGTAGCAAATAACATTTCTATTATCGTGCATCTAATTAGAGACTTTAAAATATATGCAGAAGATGGGTATCAGAATGTCGCCAGTTAATATCATTTTTTAAATTATTCAAATGTATATTATAGGTGAAAATGATTCCAGAACCGTTGTTGTTAGATTTGGCACACAGTGATTCGTCATTCTTAACATTTTCTTCCGATAATTTGTATGGTTATTCTGAAAATGATTCTGATGAACCAAATGCTGTGCTTGAGAATTCGGCATCTCGGATGAATATATCATTTTTCTTGGATAATGAGTATTTTTATGGATATTTCTTCAATCATTCATTACGTTCTTTGGATATTCAACGCAAAGCGGTTGGTTTTCTTGCAGATGTATCTTAATTTCGTGTAATTTCTTCTATGAATTTGATTTGCATTTATGTGACCCACCATACGAAATATTAACCTGAAAAATTAATCAAAAATTAAAATCAATGTCTCAAAATATATTCATCGCTAAATTTATTTCTCATTTTTCATTGTCAAAGCTTGTGTTTTGTAGTTTCAACAATGCTTAAGTCATCTGAAAAGGAATTGTCACTCGAAATGATGAAATCTATGATTTAAATAAAAGAATTTTTGCTTATAGCTTCGTTATCTGTTAGCGGACTGGATTGCTAATAGTGGTCTGATGCCAATTGTACACTCATCATTCCTGACAGTCACTTATCCGAGACCATCACTTTTTGATGTTGATAAGATTTATCTAATCAATCTCGAGCGAAGAAATGAAAGGTATTTGCAAAAGTCACAAATAAAATAAAGACGAATGATAACGGATGATCTGGTGAAATTAGTTGAAGATTTAGACGAGGCTGAAAATTATTGTTTGTCAAATAGTCTGTCGTGATCTTCTATAATATATATTTATATTTGGTAGCAGTTATATTTTAAAAAAATACTATTATAATAAGAGTATTTTTTCTGCATTGCAGTCTTCTTTTATTTTGTATAATTTTGCAATAAACATATTTTCGTATTATTAAATTTAATTATTTTGATAATTTTTAGCTGTATTTTATGGAAATAATTTTTTTAATGCCTTAAAACTGTTTAAGAAAACTTAAAATGATGGAATTATTAAAACTGATGGGATTTGAATATACGTGGTGGAAAGCAACTGATGGTCATCACTTGGATTTGGAACCTCTGTACAGCGAGGTTAAATTTTTGCCTGGATATGAAGATCCATATTACAAAAGACCAATGAAAGCAGGAGAAGTAAGTAAAGTTTATAGAAATATAGCACTAATGAAGTTTCCAGTCTTTTTTTTAATTTCTTTTTGGAAATTAATAAAATAATAGATTTTTCATTTTTTTTCTTTTTTTTTTATAATCTCGATTTTTTTTTCAATTTCTCCAATAAAATAATAAAGTCATACTTTATTTGGGGATGGAATTTAAATTCTTTATTTAAGATCGATTTTTTCTTGAAAGAATCTATTTTAGAATGAAATTTGAATTTTCTATTTAAGATCGGTTGTTTCTTGAGCCATTATCGCATATGGCAGGAAGTAGATGAAAAAAAATTGGATCGTGTAATTGTATTCGAAGATGATTTGCGATTTATGATTAATTCAACAGATCTTTTAAAAGAGCTTATTGAAGATATCGATACTTCGGGCATTGAATGGGATCTAATATATTTGGGCAGAAAACAGCTGGAAGGTGCGGATGAAAATTGGGTACCTGGTAAGTCAAATTTCATGATTTTAATTAAGTTTTGAAGATTTTTGATAATATTCTATAATATAAAGCTTATTATTTTTAATTCAGTCATTAATAATGATTGAAATAACTTTTGAACTAGACATACATCATGTAATTTCTGTTTCAGAACGATTCTGCAATCCTAGCTCTTCCCTTCTATACAATGTTGGATGATGAATACTTGAATAAACTTTTCATCCAATGAAATTTATTTAATTTCATCTTACCTTGACTTAGATCTATAACTTTTGTAGGTCATCGACATTTGAGTACCGTCGGTTATTCATATTGGACACTTGGTTATATGTTATCACTAAATGGTGCGCGAAAATTGCTTGATGGCAATCCTTTAAAAAAACTTGTACCGGTGGATGAATATATTCCAATTATGTACAATAAGCATCCAAATACGACATGGAAAAATGCATTTCCAAATCGCAATTTAATTGCTTATACGATTTATCCGACTATTGTTGTTCCAGAAAGATATACCTATCAACTTGATTACTTTAGCGATACAGAAGATTCGGATATTATTGATGTAGAAAATGCAATTTGGACAAACAAGAAAACAAATAAAGATGAATTATGAAGTACCGAATATCAATATTCAAATTTTTGTGTTATGCGTTGTTTTCAAAAGAACAGTAATATTTTAGTCTGATCATAATGACATAAACAATGTGATTGCTTAATATTATTATTAATTTTTGTTTTCAAATCATTTTCTTATTTTTTATTTTTATTTTTTAAATCAGTTACCTATTCTCCATTCGATTAACTGGAACTGCAATATTGTAATTAGATGAAATGAGCTAGTTGTAATTAGATACAATGAGTTCGTTTGTTTGTTTAGTTGTACACAAATATGCTATATGCTTTCTTATCATAAGCAATATAGAAATTCGAGATATTCAACGGTTTTATTTTACTGCAATACTGCAAGCTTTAATTTTCCCAGCCCAATGTTTTTCATGCTTTATTCTGTAATTTAATATCATTTCCTTGTGCGGTGCTATTTTGTTTAGTGATTTCTATTTTGTTTAGCTGCCTTATTTTTGATTAGTGCCTGTTGATTTCTTTTTTATATTTATTATCTCGTCGCAGCTATCATAATTGACAACTTATTTTATAATTCAGTAATAAAACTTTGGATAAATTTTATTATTATTTATGCCTTGCAAATTGAAATCTGCTGAAATTACTGTAACAAGATACTTCATTATAACAAATTTAGCATAGCTTTATCTTCTTATATTTTGAGATTCTGAGAAATAAAGATTGGAATCATTTAAGTGAAATACATACTTTATGTACTTGATTTTTATAGGAAATTAATTTTGTGGCAATAACACGAGAAAAATGCTTGTTAGCAACAATTTTTATGCTAATCGTGTCAAACGTTAGAATTCACTACGCTGGAGTTTCTGTGGAATTCCAATTTGCACTTTTTGTGGCAAGGTTTGTTTGCATTTTATAAAATCACTTCTGGAGTATTCCTAATGAATTCTCTTAGTTTACCGATGTATTCATTCGCATATGTTTCTAGGATTATGCAGAATGGGTTGCATTTGCGGAAAGCCAGATCTTGAAATTGGAATGCAACAATATCGGATATTGAAACCTTTCGCTAAAGGGTAAACCGAACAGATCTCCAGTTCCATTTTCTTTCAAAGAACTTCATATTATTTGTTCACTGTATGATTATAGGTGATATTGGGTGTTTATTAATATGAAATGAACTTCTAAATAAAATTCGAACTTCTTAAAAAAGAAAATCTTAACATTGCTATGATTTTTTATTCAAATAAACTGAACAGATCTCCAGTTCCTATTTGTATTTCAAAGAACTTCATACTATTTGTTCATTATATGATTATAGATAATGCTATGTGTTTATTAATATGAAATAAACACCTTCTAAATAAATCTTTTAATCTCACTTTAAAATATTCGAATTTGAACAAAAAATCATAGCAACGTTAAAGATTATAAAGAAATATTATTTAAAAATTTCTTTCTAGAGGCTTTAGTCAATTATTTCTGGTAGAGGAATACAAAACTGGTCATAAATTGGCTTTAAAACGGATTGATTGTTATTCAAAAACGGACGTTGAACGTGTTCGGAATGAAATCGATATACAACGACGGTTTGGAATGCATCCGAACATTCTATCACTAAAATGTTTTACGGATGACGAAATTCCGCATGGTCTACGATTTTCACTTATCTTCAATTTTTACGAGGTGTGGGTGGGATAATTTTTTTTCCTTGCTCGATAGATTTTATATTTGAAAGAAAGAAAAATTAATTAATTTATATTTTTATGTTGATCATATTATCACACTTTTGGGTTTTGACTAATATTCACAAGGTATTTCTTCGCACTCTTTTTTCTTGGAAAAATATAACATTAAAGTAGAACTTATCACTGTTCATTTGAAAGATATGAATAAAAGCTTCCTTTCTTTTTAGTGATTTTCTTGTTTTATTTTAGATTTATTGAATTATTAGACTTCGGAATGAATTTATAAGGTTATAATGGATTTACGTCTATTCCAGCGTGGCAGTCTTCAAGATGAACTCACAGATCGCCGTCCATGTTGTGACTACATTAACGAAGAACGAGTAATACGCCTCTTTCTACAAATTGCTTCCGCTATTAACTTCATGCATTTGTCTTCTCCTCCCATTGCTCATAGGTCAGCCTTTTTCCATTTTTCGTGTACTGAGTTAAATAACTCGTATAACTATTTTAAATCTATTCTGGTAGGTAAGGAAGAATTAGACAGCGATTTGCACATTATTCGTGCTATGATTTGTTCTTATCTTTTTAAAAAACATCCTTTTTTTAAATTGTGTTTATTAAAAAAATTCTGACTCTTTCATAAGTTTTCTTCTGGGATCTTTTTGTGCATAATTTCTGAAATCTTTTCCGTGCAAAAAAAAAAAAAAAAAAAAAAACTTTTCCAGAGACATAAAACCAGCTAATGTGTTGCTCTCAGGCAGTGATCGTCCGATATTAATGGATTTTGGTAGTTGTTTCGCATGTCCAATAATAATTAATGATGGGAAGGATTCAAGAATGCAGTTGGCCAGTTTTTGTTATACATTTGTACTATTGCTGGTCACCTTCCTGAAGATTTTTTTTTTTTCGGAGAAATTTAGAAATGTTCATATTTTAATAGCATTATAAGAAATATGCAAGAATAATTGTTACTTTTCGTATGGTTACTAAAGGATACGATTTAACGAAATTATTTCTTTGTAAATTTTTTCTCTTTTAAATTACTTTTTTACAAAATGTTGGTAATAGTATTGTTTTAGGATGAGGCTGGTGAATTATGTTCAATGCCGTATCGTGCTCCGGAACTTTTTGTTTGTGAAGTCGGCTCAATAATCGATCAATCTGTAGATATTTGGGTTTGTATTATTCTTAATATTTATTGTAATTTTAAATTCAGGTTTTTCAAATGTAATTCCTTAACATCACCAACAGCTTAAAATAAAGAAAGAAAAGCACCAAATTTCAGTCACTTGGTTGCCTTTTATTTGCCTTATGCTTCTTTCGTTCACCATTTGATGATATTCATGAACGTGGCGATAGCATTGCACTTGCTGTTCAGTCAGGAAAAATTACTTATCCTGATAATCATCCGTAAGTTCAATTTGCTCTAAGAAGTGTCATCCAATTAATCTCGGAGAACGCTATGGAAGTAACTAACAAAAAAATGACAAAAAGCAAAAAACAAGGTTTTTACGGATAAAATATAAGTGGAAAATATGGAAGTTCCTGAATTATTTTCACTTTTTGTATTATAATTTAAACTTTTATTATTTTCAGGTATAGTCAAAAAATTCTAGATGCAATTCGTGTAATGATAACTGTCGATCCGGCGGACCGATCAAGTATTACTTCAGTTTGTGAACTGTTGGAAGGTTCTTAGTTATATGGAAACTCATGTTAAAAAAAAAAAGTTTCTGGATTTTCTGTTCATAATGTATTTGCTTTAAAAGATCAAATGCTATTTTTAAGAAGTTTTGACATCAGAATCAGTTCCGTCTAGTCAATCTCTCCTTCCTCTCTTTTTCTCTTCTATCACCTTTTTCCATTTCAATTAAGGAACGATAAAAACGGAATTGCCCAAAACGTTTGGTCAGAATCTTATAGCTTCTAGTTGAATTATTTTGTGAACTTAAGTTCAAGTTAGAGAGAACATAAATTCATCTTTTTTATTTCTCCTAAATTGTTCCATGCAGAATTGTTTAATTCATTGTCTTATGCTTCCGTTGTATCTTCATGTGAAAAATATTGAGATGCATTTATTTTGAGATTTGATCAGTATTTTAGGAATATGCTCGTGCTTTCATATGATCAGTCCTTAAACTTTGTGGAATTTAAACAAAAAAAAAAACTCATTTATCCAAACTTGGTGATAAAAAGTAATTTTTAATGGTGACGGAGTGAAGCTCAGGACTTCTTTGGTCTTTCGCCCTTTAGAATTAAATAATGTAATTAAAAGGATTAAAATCCTTTTAATTACATTATTTGACTCTAAGGAATATAATCCAAGCACCTTTACAAATACATTTGTTCTTACCGATTTCTGTGATGTATATTTTCGTAAAATTTTAGACATCAAGAAATTGTCCATATATGTAGGAAATTTGTAGGAACTTTTTACCGGATAGGAAAAGACCTTTTTTGTTATGGTAAACTTGGGTAATTAACCAACGAATGTAGAAGAGTCGATCGTGAAGAATTAACTGGTTACGCTCCTCATGGCCTGTCTATGTAAATAAAAATATAAATGTTCGTTTGTTCAAAATCTAAAATCTCCGAAATTTCTTTAACACGCGCCTTATTTATATTAGTTCAAGATCTAAGATCTCCGAAAGTTCTTGTCTGTTGCTTTGAAATTTTCACATAACGTTGCATTCGAATATGCGCATATTTTTATAGATAGCATTGCTGTAACTCAGTTTGTTGAAATAAAAAAAAGGAAAAGGAAGCGCACGTTTCTAAGGTTGGAGAAAATTAATTTCGCAATGCTTGTGGTTTTGTTTAAGCTTGATAAGGAGGGTATTTTTCACCTACTGAAGACATCAAATTATCATATCTTCTTCCTGCAAATACTGTTCATTGGATATCCAAATCTTCTATGACGAATTCAAATATTGTATGGCAATAATGATTCACTCTCCGAACTAATTTACTGTTTAAGATAAGATACTCAATGAATTAAATCTATAGGAAGAAGCTAATTTTGCTGTTTCAGAGCATAATGCTGCAAAGAAAAAGAAAGATCCATTTCCATAAATCCAGAGTATTACATTATTCTAGATAATGCCACTGAACATCAGTCTAATCAGTCTAATCTATTCTGAATATACCGCCACTAAATTTTACTGTGTCACCTGCTCTACTTAATTTTTCTATGCCTTCTATATCTTTATCTACTTTCAATGGAGCAATCTGTTCGAGAGAGTAAGATACAAAAATTTGCCCGGGAGTCCAATCAAAGTACTGCTTATCAAAAATACAAAAACCGTCGAGCGCTCATTTTGGAGCGCATAGTTTTACTTCAAATCACTGATATCTTCCCTAAAAAAGATTCCCTAAGTACATTGATAAAGTATAGAAGAAAGTTTGTGCTACTTGTCATTCAATGAATAGGGTGGCGTTCCGTAACTTGCATGATGTCGGTTTTTCTGAAGAAGATGTAAAACAGATTGCAGCTTCTTATCAAGTTAAAGATGGTCCAAATGATCTAGGCGAAACGTTCTATAGACTTGGGATATCTTCAGATTATTTTATTGCACTTTTTCATAAAAAGTTTGTTGTTTTTGTTGTTCCATTGTCTATGTAGGTATAGAGATTGTCTGGTTTGCCGATTCTAGAATGCGCAATATATAATCGTCTCTAGATTTAAACCGCACAGTTCCAAGGATTGGCCTTGAACTTTGTTAATGATGATTGCAAACACCAGTTGAATTGGAATTGCAATTGCTTAAACTGAAATGGTATATCCGTCGGTAATCATTGCAGTGCGAGAAATGAGGATATCTTCACCTCTAAAAATCCTCTTAAGATTGTTGCTTCAACAACGTTAATTTTTTTATTGCAAGCCGTGTGCCCTTTGCAAAAGTTTTGACAGGTTGATATTTCGCAACATGATAATTGATACGACGATTTTCAATTGCAGCATGTGCAATGGCATCCCTGGCAGATCGAGAATTCAACTGATTAACCGCTTCATCTGCTTCCATAAATTGTCGACGGACTTGTATGTGAATGCATGTATCGCAAAGCCTATGTATCATATTTTTCATTACAACTTGATGCAAATCCTTATCTACGTCGGCATCTGGTATTTCAGAGTATATTACATCATCGCTTTCGTTCGAAGTGATTTTTTTACACAGCCAGATTAGTATATGTGCGTGTGGCAGTTCTCTATTTGCCATTCCGCGAGTACATTCAACAGCGCACAGATCCAAATACTTCATGTTTTGTCATGAAATCCATAAGCGATTTCAGCTTCTTCTGAGAACACGATGTAAAGTTTATCCATCAACAATTGTCCAGGAAGTAAGAGTTTTTGTACATCGCTTCAAGCTTGATTGTAAGTAAATATAATGAATAGGTCTGGATGCCCATAGTAACGAACATAATACGCAATTGCATCCTGAGCTTACTTTGCATATGACGTGGACTGCCTACATATGAAGATGGCAAAATCATTAATCTTCCAGCATTAGTCACCGTCACTTACAATTGCATCTCGCAACTAACTGTATTTTTCACAGCCAAGTTTCGTCTGATTCAAATGGATGAATATCAGATGCTCTGTTTCAAATTTTGCATACACAATATAATGGTGAAGCAACGGCATTTCAAAATGTGATTGTTCTCATTCTCTCGAATCATTAATCGGTATGAATAATAGTTCATTGCGCTGCATCTTTTACTTTTTTTTTTGGCACTGAATGGATTTACCATCTTTGTTGAAGTAATATCCATTGGGATTATCCCGAAAAAATGATTGGATGTGACAAGGCATTGTGGCATCGATGAATTTCTGCAACTTTTTTTAGTTGATCGTTTCCTCGATGAAGAACAATATATCTTGGTTGAAATTGATCTCCGAATATGAAAATTGCCACTTCGTCTTATTTGGAGCATCGAATCATCGCACATGTGCTCCAGTAGGCGTTTTGTCAGCATCAATCTTGTATGTATCAGATGGCATCGTTCAATTGCTGCTTTAAACAAACGCACTAAGTTGTTTTTTTGTGAAGAAGCTGTTGCAGTTGGTAAATAGTGGATCTTTTTATGTCGGTATAAATTCCGCACATGCATTTTTTTTTTTTCATATTGCTATCACCGATGAAATACATTTGTGGGAATTTACGCTAACCATCTGGTAACGAAAGCAAGGAAGCAGCTTTATGACAAATTTGTCCTTTCACTTTAATAGTTGAAATGAATTATCTTACTAAGATTTTCGCGCCGAACGAGTCATTTGGAAGCAGGAGTTGTATTTCCTAATGATAGGAAATGCTATGATTCGGCAGTATATTCGGTAAGCAAAAATTTTCAACGGCTTTGTCATTCACCAAGTTGAGGCAGTTTAATTTTTCCGACGATGCAATATATTCCTTTCGTTTCTCCATTAAACTGCAGAACCTTGCAATAAGGACACACTTCAGTCATAGTGCAGATAGGAACATGCGGCTCAAACTATAATCATCAGGGGGGGTTGTAATCGGAATGCAAGGCGATTGTAGTTGCGTTATTGCTGAATACGGATTCGTGTTTGACATTGATCTCCTGTTTTTCGTTGACGTCTTTCACTCTCAGTCTAAGGTTTCATTTTGTTCAGAAGAAGATCTGAAGCTGCAGAACACGATCGCCGTGCTTGCAACTGTGCTTCTCGAGTATAGCTGCATGCCACTCTGCTCACATTTGAGCCATTCTTTATCTTTTTCACTTGTTCGCTAATGTTCATTTTTTCTTAGTTTGAATTGCAATTAATCATTTCTTTCGTTCCGCTGCATGAGTAATGAACCAAGTTTGATTTTCTTCGAGGCATTATTTGGATGAACCAAAGCAAATCAATTGAATCCGAACTATTCTCAAAACTGACTCGGGACTGAACTTGAATTTGATTTCGAAATTGCTCAATTGAACTGTTGGACTATTGCTGCTGCTGTGTCGCTTTTAAAACTTATATATGGTATTTAAAGATACAAACAGTCGTAAATGTCTCATTAAGTAATAGGAAATATTCTGGACCACTCTAATAACGTTTAATTCTCTGCTTTTGTAATCAGATGTTATATAAACAACCTCCATAAGGTGTCATATGAATTCACTCGAGGGACAACTATTTGGAAAGAAAACTTTTTTTTTTAAATTGAGAAAGTAATTGGTATTTTTTAAATCAAATACAATACTACTCGAAGGTATCGTGGAGGAATTAAATATAATGTCAAAAAAGGCATGCACAGAAAAGTTTTATTAAAATGACGCACAAAAAAGCGGATTTTTTAAAAATGTGTGAAAATTTTTTAAATAAAATGCCAATAAAATAGTTTTATAATAAACTGCAGTTTTGATATCTCAGCTGAGCATTATTTATCAATATCATCTTAAGGTCCGTTGGTTGCAGAATTTCAGATTTAGATTATGAAATGCATTCAGATGCGAAGTCCGAAGCTAAAAAGTAAATTATAGTCCAAAAATTGATCAGAATTCGAAATCAAAAACGATTATACAAAAATGTCGCGAGGGACAATAGTTAGAAATGAAAAAAAAAAGATTACGCACATGTTTCAACGGTTTTTAAGCTCTTACTGAAAATTTTTTAAACGAAACGATGAAGTGAAATATTATAAAACTCTTATTATGCTGAGTTTTTGAAGAATTGTATTGATAAATGTAAAATTTCTGAATTTTTCGGGTTTCGAAGAATAAAATCCATAACAAATGAAACAAGAATAATTTGGTAAGTTTGGTGTATAATCGCATATTCAAAAAATAAATCTTCATTCAATAGAAAGATGAAATTGTCAAAAAGTGTACAATAATCTCTTTTGTTCATCTCTGCTGTCAGGATACCACATAGTAATTTTTGCATATTAATTAATTGGATCATTCAAAATTTGAACCAAAGTTTGTTACTGATGACACGTAATCATTGCAGTACATCAGTTCTTTAATTTCGAAGTACTTCACTTTACCTTTAATTTCGAAGTACTTCATTTTACCTTCAATTTCGAAGTGCTTCATTTTTCATTTATTGTCGCAAATGTCACGTTCCATAATTTTTCTGTGTCAAATTATATGCATTTATTTCGAAAAGTTTGACGAATTTCTTTCCTCAATCTTACCTACGAAAAATTGACAAGATTTTATAAATTTTGCATGTTGCTCCTGATAATTGCAACAATGCTTACTTGTTGATAAGCAAGTTAGTTCGAAAATTTATTAATTTTGATTTTAAGTGAAATTTATGAAAAAAGCTAAATTGTGCTTGGAAATATCTGAAATTTGCTCAAAATCATTGTGAAATGTTTTATGAGATGCGTATATTTGAATTGTTTAACTAAAAATGTAAGAGCGGTACTTAATGATTACAGGAATCTTCAAAAATGATCGTTTATGTTTGGAAATCCTTGGAAATGAAGGAAATTCTTTCTACATTGTTACTTATTTCCCTTTGTTTCATTACAATCAACGGTGCACCAACTGTTGCAACCCCTACAGGTAAATTTTGAAATAAAGTAATTTGTAGTAAATATCATTCATGGCAATTTATGATATTTACAGAATCACTGCAAAATAATTGGCGCTTATTTTAGAAATCTTCTACGAGTAATATTACTTGTAATTATGCACTTTTCGTATAAAAAAACTCAAGTTTTTTTTGGGTGAAATTGAAAAAATTACAGAAAAAACAACAGGAGATACGAGTAAAAGAACCATATCTACAGCTGATGAAATTTTGGAAGATGTGGAAAATGGCTTGAAAGAAGTTTATATTCAGCAAACTATGAATCAAATTCGTTATATGCAATTATATACGTAAATTTTATGCATATTTTAAAATTCTGAAGAAGTAAATAAATCCTTTTATAATAAATTCTTCTCTTTCAATTAAAATTTTGTCAGATTTTTGATTAAATACTGAATTCATCTTTAAAGTAACCTCAATTATGTCAAAAGCTTTATTTTTTATTTTTTTTTTTAATTTAATGCACAATTCAATTCAAGCTTTTCGTGAATGATTTAGAGATAACCGAGCAAAAATTTAAAAAGATAAACCGCACAAATCGAATTAATAATTTTTTTGATGTGTTTAAAATAAAAAGTTCTGATATTTTTGATGTTTAAACTATTTATAGTCGTGTATACGATTTTTACACATCTGTTGCATGCGATACTGATTCGTTTCTAGACGTACATAAACATTTTGCCAAATTTGGTTCAAACCTCTACAACCATCTGAAGCATTTTCTTCAGAATTATGTTGAAAATGTGTATCAGGTTTGTCTGAGAACAATTTAACGATTTTGATAGGCAAAGACTAATAATTCTTATGAAATGTTATGTTTTTGGAAATTTGCGACAAAATTTTTTCTGAGCGATAACTATGTTCTTATGTTAGAAACTAATAACTTTGTTTTCAGAAAGGTGGTGATTTGAATGGTGAAGACATCTTGAACTTCTTCATAATACAGTGGGATTCCTATCGAGTTAATTCGAAAATGGTCGCTGGAATATTGAGCCATCTAAATCATCATTTGGCAGAACTGGAATTGGATAAAGGAAATAAGAAAATTTACGAAATTTACGCTGTAATGATTACTTTTGATTGTTTTTAAAATAAAACGCCGCAGTTTACCTTAAATTTTCGCCATACATTTCTATTTATCATGTCTTCATCTTTCTATTAGAATTTCTTTTTTTTTTTTTCTAATTTCCTATTATCCATAAAAGTTATCAATCATTAGCGGATAATTTTTATAGCTTAAGAAAATGTTTTCTGATTGCAGTTTTCTAGATTTTCGATCCATCATTGTTATCACTTATTTTCAGTTGGCGATTCTGACGTGGAAGGAGTTTCTGTTCATTCACATGCGTGACAGTGTTACAAGCGCTGTATTAAAACTAATTGAACGTGAAAGAAATGGCGAAAAAATCAATGCGAGACTGATCAGTGGAGTGATCCAATGCTATCGTACGTTCTTTAATTCGATTGCTACATTTTTAACATTCGCGAACTATCAAAATTAATTTACTCAAATTATTAAGTTCAAAGGAATATGTTAGCTTCGTTGATTGATTGATTTCGAGTTAGATTTGGACTTAATGGTTCGGGTTTTATACGTAGTTTGTGGGAAGAAAATGTAAAATAGATTTACTCTATCTGATTACGCTCATTCTTTGCTAAATTACAATTACTTTTAGTGGAATTGGGTATGTGTGGTATGTGTGCTGGTGAGGAATCAAGTTTGTCGACGAATGATGCTGACTGTTTACCTAAGTTACGCGTTTACCGTGATTACTTTGAGAAACGCTTCATTGCCGATACAGAAAGTTATTTTGCCAATGAAGCTGCTGAATTTATTGCTGCAAATCCGCTTACTGAATACATGAAGAAGGTCTGATTTCATCTGCTTTTTCATTGGCTGCTAAGTTTTTGCCAGAATGAAGAGATAAAAAATATTAATCTGCAATTTCAATTTTGAAATTTTGAAATCTATCATTTCTTGATTCAAATTTGCCTAGATTTTAGGTAGAAATTCGTTTAAAAGAAGAAAAAGAGCGCTGCGATCTTCATCTTCATAAATCAACGCAAAATTTGTTAGCAAAAACGCTGGAAAATGTACTTATCAAGAAACAGTTGGATTTACTTCAGAATGAATTTCGACATCTCCTTGAATCAAATAAGGTCATTTTCGAACTTTGGAATCCTTTCATTGTTTTGACGCGTTTTCATGCAATAGTAATTGCATCAAATTTTCAAGAAGAAAAGATATTTATTAAGAAATGCTTGTCCTTTCCTTCAATTATATTTTCTGCTGAAAACTATTTGAAAAGATGATTTGGAATTTCAATCTCCTTTATGGTCAGATCTTAAACTTTTCCATAGAATTTGAAAATCTCTTTTTCGTTCCACTTCTAGGATTCTGATGTGAAGCGCATGTACACACTTTGTAATCGAGTAGAAAACGGTTTAGACGAACTACGAATCGCACTAGAAAAGCACATTGTTCGTCAAGGAGAAGCTGCATTAGATAAAATCGCCGATGTGGCAGTGAATGTTAGTATTAATAAATATTTAAAAAATTGACTTTGCATCGCATTAACTTTGAAGTATCTTATCAAAAGAAGAGATCGCATTATTTCTGTAGAACAGTAAAATTCACATAATTCTTTTTAATATTTTTACCAGTGATTTCACTAAAAACAGATCAATAGTTATAGCATAGTCAATAAGTAAGCTACATTCATTGAGCAAAGAAACATGATAACAGTAATATTTGTTCAAGATTATTTAATTTTATTCATTTATTATGATAATGTTTCATTACAGTTCTGTTGAATTTGTGGAAAATAGTGATTGTTCAATTTAGTATTATTGAATGAATAATGTACTTAATATTCAGAATTTCAGGATCCAAAGCAGTATGTTTCAACAATTTTAGAAGTTCATAAACGCTACCATAATTTAGTGACCTGTTCTTTTAAAAATGAACCTGGTTTCGTGCAAGCGTTGGATAAAGCATGCACATCATTCATCAACCGTAACAGTGTCACAAAGAAGGCAAATGTAAATTCTAAGTTTTAATTTAATTTCATCTAGAAAAGCTGAATTAGGTTGATATTTTAATGTTACATATATTTTCAGAATACATCAAAAAGTCCGGAGCTTTTGGCTAGGTATTGCGATCTTCTGTTAAAGAAAAGTGCTAAAAATCCAGAAGAAAATGAACTCGAAGAACTTCTCAATCAAATCGTATGGATTTTCTTTATGAGAAATCAAGGTTTAAAGCGAACTTCACAAATTTTCCATTATTTCGTGAAAGCCTGAAATATTTGGTATTAAGGAGGTAAAAATTTGTTTAAAACTTCATAACAGAACTAATGGAACATACGGGATTTTTGGTCAGTTTGAGCAGCGATATTTAGAAGTTTAATTTGAGAGTTTATTTCTCATTTTTCAGATGATTGTATTCAAATATATTGAAAATAAAGATCTATTTGAAAAGTTCTCCTCTAAATTGTTAGCAAAGCGACTTATGAATGAGCTGAGTGCCAGTGATGAAGCCGAAAGTAATATGATTTCGAAACTTAAAGAGATGTGTGGATTCGAGTATACTAGTTCACTACGACGAATGCTCACCGACAGTAGACTGAGCAAAGTAAATAATTCATATAATTGATTTAAATGAAGTAATTGAAATTTCCAAAATTCATTGGTCTTTTTGTTGTCAAAAGCAAGTTTTAATCGGAATTATTGCGGCTCTCAGCGCTATTAATATACATTTACTTGTACACCTTTCTCAAATGAATTTTTGATTTTCATAATTTTTGTAGTTCTGGCAATTTTGATATTCGCCATGTATTGGCGAAAAAAATTCAGTTCTTTTAGAATTTAATATGACTTTTCAGGATATAATGGAGAGATTTAAACGACATCTGGCATCTGATAATATGAACTTAAAATTTGATTTTTCTGTCATGGTATTTGCGTCATCTTTATGGCCTTCCATTAAGTCACCTGTTTTTGATATTCCAATGGAACTCGTGAAATGTGTGGGATCGTTTAAAAAGTAAGTGTTGTGAAGTGAGAGTTTTCGTAGATTTGAAGTAAAAATTTCCAAAATTACTAGAAATTGTAGAAATATTCGAAAAATTCGGCTTTTTATGTCTCCATGAATCGACGAATGTCTGATGAAATTAATGCATTTTGGTGACATGCGATTCTATAAAAACGAAACATCTTTTCCTTTTTTTTAAAAGAATCCTTATAATATTAATATGATTGAATTGTTTTGGTTTTTTCATAAATATTTTACTTATCTTTAGATTTTATCAAACACAGCAAACGGGTCGTAAATTAACTTGGCTACTGGAGCAGTGTAGAGGCGAGCTTTCAACTTGCGATTTTCAAAAAAATTACATTTTCACTGTAAGTGATTTTTGTTCTCAAAGAATAATTTAGGATTATAATGCAGTGAAAGTTATACAAGAAATATATAGATATCAATACTGTGAGAAAAAGAAATTTATTTAGTTGGATAGAATTTGTTCTCTTCATTAATTGTAGCTGAGCTTTGCTGTCATTGATGTATCTTTTGAAAAAATAGGGACACTTATTCGGCATATAATAGATAGCGTTTCTATTCTAAGTAGCGGATCATATCAATACAAATAGCTTAAGAAATTCTATATATCTGTATTCGATGTGCAATGTTTTTGCTGATCATCGAGAAATTGTACAGAAAGTCAGAACGATCTTCGTGATATTGGGAAACATGGAAAATATGCAAAGGTCTAATTCAATAAGTTTCTATATGCAAATCACAAAAAGTTGCTATATGCAAATCGTACTGCGGATTTCATTCGCATGCCTACAAATGTATTTGAGAAATTTTCAAATTTTAAGCTTCCCGTTTTGGATTATCTTTCTTTTAAAGTTCTAGATAACAATATGATTTCTAGGCTACAACAGCTCAGATGGCTGTTCTAATGTTGTTCAATGAGAACACAGAAATGACGATGCAACAGATTTGTGATAATACTAATCTTGAACATGAAGTCGTTATACAAATTGTTCATGCTCTTGTCAAGGTTCGTTTTGAAACTTTTTGAAAGAAAAATGTGAAAACATTTTTCTATTTAATGATTTCTATTAACCGTATAAAATAAAAACTTTTTTGATCTTTTTCAAAACTTTCTGATCCTTTCAATTTCTAACAACGTTGTTTGCAGGTAGAGCTATTATCGATCGTTGGATCAAAGATTGATATTGATGCAAATACTCCTCTTTCAACAGTTCTAAGATTGAATTCTGAATTTTCAAGGTATGAAATACTTTTAAGTGATAGTAGAATTTAGTTGTCTTTTGTGTAAAGATTCGTGAAAAGATTCGAAAACAAAATTTTTTAGTAAGAAATTAAAAATCGATCTATCGAAAACGATGAAACGGGCTGCGATACGTCAAGAAACAGTGGAAGTAAATAAATTTGTGGAAAGTGATAGAAAAATACTCACTGAGGTTGGTATTTAGTCGAGTTTTTGTCCTAGTTTCTAATGATTTAAGTATTAATTATTTCTGCTTTATGAGTTCTGGCTATTTTAGGCAGCAATTGTCCGCATTATGAAGATGAGAAAAAAAATGGAACATACTCAACTAGTTACTGAGGCGAGTGAAATTTTTTAACTTAAGTCCTTTTCAAGTTTTGAATTTTTTTAATGCTATGCTAGCTTTAGTGTATGTTGAAAATAAGATAATTATCTTTTTAATCGATTTATTCAAATCTTTTCTTATTCGTTTTGACAGAACATTTTGACAGAACAACGTTTTGAACAATTTTTCGAACAATTTTCACGACAGAACAATTTTTTCTTATTCGTTTTCACAGAACATAATCATTTCTATTGCTTTTGGTAAAATGTCCAGAATGCATTTTGTGGAAGTTTCGAATGATTGCCAATTTTACTCATTACACAATGCGTTATTGCAGTTTCAATGGATAAATGAAGAAAATTACAGATTATTGGGCAGTTAGAATCACGTTTCGTTCCAGATGTGAAGATGGTTAAAAAAAGCATTGGTACTCTAATCGAAAAAGATTATATGCAAAGGGTGAAAAATGAGAAGAATGTCTATGAATACCTTGCATGAAATAATTTTTCTAATTTATGGATTAAAAAAACATCTAGTAAAATGAGATTTGTATTTTCATTGCTGTTGTTTTGTACAACTACATATCTGTTATTTTTTTCGGTCTTGATACTATGTTCCTTATTGCCGTTTGCTATCTGATATGATCAATAAATCTTGTATTAATTCCTGATAAAGTTCCAGCTTTTGTTGCTTTGAGGCTTTTAAAAAATTTATGCGAAATTTCGATACGATGGAAATGCCATGCTAATTAGAGTATTTTTTATCCAAATATTTGAAATGCTCATTTGCTTTATTTGAAGAAATAAACGGTACAATCACAATGAAATAAATGAGACAAAATGTTGAGTATTTTAATTCAACTTGGTATTTGTCTTTCTTTTTGATCAATCATAAATAGGATTTCGTGATTGTAGCTTGTGGAGGGTTTTTTTGTTGGGCATTCGATTTGGTGCATATGATTTTGTTGCTTAATTCAAATCCTTGATATGACGAATTTGGTTTGCGGCAACTATGGTATTAAATCGATGAATATCGATTATACAATCGATAGTTGAATCTTTTATTAGACCGAAGTTTAGATTTTTTTTTGGTGGGAGGGAAGTTATCTGAAGGTTGTAGATAATTTGAACTTCCCAACGTGAAATCTTGTTATAAATTGTTTGAAATTCTCTTTAGGAAGTTATTTGCGGGTTATAGACATATGAACTTCCCTTCGGTAGTTATAGGTATTGAGAAGAGTCATTAGTGGAATAGCAACCTGATTAGAGCAATGAATGCTCTAACTTATCAGAGCAAATGATTAATTAATGAATGAATTTCCTCAGATGAGAACCGTTTTTATTTCACAATGAAGTTATTGCTTCATTTTACCATAGTAACGCACAATTTACAATATATTAATTACCGCTTAAAGATCAAAAATTTGCATACACAAAGATATTTCCATAATACAAAGATCTTTAGTTGTTTCGTCATATCTCCAAAGAATATTTCGGTTTTTCCGATAAAGATTGTCAAAGTGTTGCAAATATTGGGACTCGAGATTGCTTTCAGAAGGAATTTGAATTTTTTTTTTTTTTTACTTATTCTCTCAACTGATTTTCATTACAATTCATTTGTTTTCATATCTCTTGAGAAGTTTGAAATTGATTTATCTAATAAGTAAGGTCAAGGGCATGCAATCACTATATGGCTTAATTTGTTATGCATTTGTCGACGATATTTGTGGCTAACAAACGCATGACAAATTAAGCTATCCAGTGATTGCACGCTTTTGGCCTTATTTATATCTATCAATCAGCAAAGCATTTTTGGTCTTATTTTTCAAGTAATTAAATTCCGATCTCGTGCCATATTTTCGTCTTTCCATTTTTTTTTTTTTTAAATTTTCACCCATTTTAATTGATTATTTGATTGTTTAACTAGCAGATACTCGATTGATCCATCTTTAAGTCCCTAGTATCTTTATATTCGTTCCCGAATTGATCTGATTTTAAATCACGAAGTAAGTATATTTTCGGAATCTTTTCTAATGAGATTTAATTTTATATGATATAATTGCTCGATTCGGCCAATCGATGTCCGGATTCAGTTAGTTTATAAATAAAAATGTTTGTGCATAATCTTAAAGCTCCGAAAATCTTCACTGATTGCTACAAAATTTTGACAGAACATTAAATTCGAATACGCGCATGGTTTCATATATTTATTATATAGACGCGTTTCTGTGGTTCAGTCTGGTCAAGTGGGAAAGAAAAAAAAGAAAATGCTCATTTCTAATATGTTTGATTTCATAATGCTTGTGAGTATACAATATTTTTTGTTGTTCCATTGTCTCTGTTGATATAGAGATTGTCTGGTTTGCCGACTCTAGAACATGCAACATATAATTGTGCTGTGAGAAGCAATTCGTGTCTAGATCTAAATCGCATACTTCTAAATATCGGTCCTGAGCATTATTAATGGTGATTGTAAACGCCAATCGAATTGGGAATTGCAATCTCTTAAACTGAAATATCCGATGGAATCACAGAAATGTGATGAGCACATCTTCACCCTTTAAAGGTCCTGTCAAGATTATTGCTATACAACATCGTTCATTAATTTTTTCACTGCGAGCCACGTGCTGTTGCAAAATTTTGGCTGGTTTATATTTCAAAAGTTGATAATTGGTACGCCGATTTTCAATTGCAGTACGTGCGATGGCATCCCTGACAGATCAAGTGAATTCAAGAATTTTGTTGGATAATTAATCGCTTCATATGCTTTCAGAACAATGTCAACGGAATCGTATATAACTGCCTTGCTTGAATGTTGAAATAAATAATACTGTAAGTTCGTAGATTTCTTTGTTCTTGGCCACAAGAATAGTTAGTCCACTTAGTCAGTTGTGGTTCTTATAATTGATTTGAGTATTAGGAAACTTAAATTCAATTTCAACCAGTTCTGCTTTTGACGTCAGTAAATTGCAGAAATTATTAAGCTATAAAATTCGTCTTGAAATTTGATCAATTAGCACTTTTCCGTTCTCATTTTCCAGCGATTGGTGTGAGAATATCGCAGCTGATCGATCACTTTGCAGCTGACACGTATATTTGTAGTTAATTTTAACGACTTTACTTGTTGCCATAAAGTAGAGTTTTTCAGGTAAGCATTTCGTGCACTGGTGACAGTCGAGGAATTATAGGTAATATTTGCAGCAATATTAATACGTTCTTAAATGGTCTGAGTTTCTATGCAAAGCTTGCAATGATCAATCAAGAATCTCGACCGATTTCTTGTGCATTATTTTGCATTCATCCCAAACAATAGTTCTACATTTCTATAATACTTTTTCCATGTCAGATGCTTTGGAAATGTTGCACTTAAAAGTTTCAATGAATTGCATATTCAATGGCAATTTCAAAGCGGAGTATTTTTCTCGAATTCTCTTAGTTTACTGATCCACATGTTCCGTCGAATTTTAAACTCTTATTGAAAAATAAATAATTTTTCAGTGAAAGGCTAAAATAAAATATTAACAAACTCCTATCATACTAATTATTATTAATTAGTGCTTGGAAAATTATAATGATAATTTTAAGCTTCTGAATTTTCTGGATTCCGAAGAATAAATTCCACAGCATATGAGACCAGATTAATATGGTAAGCTTGGTATTTAATCGTTTATTCAAAAACTAAATTTCCATTCAATAGAAGGATGAAATTGTCAAAAAAATATAAAGTAATCTCTTTTGTTCAACTCTGATTGTTGTCAAAAAAATATAAAGTAATCTCTTTTGTTCAACTCTGATTGTTGCTAGTGAAACGGAATAATTCTTGCATATTAATTAACTGAATAATTCAAAGTTTGCAGTCAAAATTTTCTGCTGATAACATTGAATAATAATTCTCTTTCTTTCATCACCAAATAATTCACGTCTGTTTGTCGCCGCGAATGATATCTTTTACCAGTCATTTCTGATACTTTTATATCAAATTATATGAATTTATTTACAAAACTTCGGCGAAATCTTTATCTCAATCTTATCTGTCAAGAACTGATAAGATTTTCTGAACAATGCCCATTTTATTGATGATTGCAATAACATTTATTTCAATTCGTAACAAGTAAGCCGGCTCAAAAGATTCTCAATCTTGTTTTAATCATTAAAATTTGACAAAATTTTTCAATAAGAAGATCATTTTCTTAAAATCTTCGACGGATGTTGATACTAGATTAGCAAAAACAATTTAAATTCTCAAGTTTTTGAAAAAATTTATTAGGATGTTTAAAGTAAACTTTACGCAATAATTCAGCTAAGGAGGAAAATTTCTTCATTTTTTTTCTGCACAAATTCAAAGTTTATTCGCAAAATATTGCCTTCAGAGCAAATTTGAAATGAAATTGGTAATGGATCAAAATAAGAACAGCAGTGGCAGACAACAAAAAATATAAAAAACGAGTGCCGCAAAAACATAAATATTCTAGATTCGTTTGATATAATGCAAATATATACACTTACGCAGACAAACGTGCACGTATACACACACGTTTTGAATGGCAGAAATATATGTATAACAATTTATTTCATATTGAATTTTCAACAATTACTCATCAATTTTTTGAAACTTCATTCTTAAGCAGCATTCGTATGCAAAAATAACTTGCGAAAAAATTTGTTAAACCTGCGAAGCCAATAATTTCACTCATGAAATCATTTATTTATTAAATTCGCTTAATGTAAAAAGGAGACCGCTTTTAGATCAAGCATGCCAAAATACAATCTTTTTTGCTTAGTTACATAGGTCAATCTATAATTCTAAAACAGGCTCAGGTTATCCTTAAACAATCAAACTTCATTTCATGAAAAAGCTTGAAATTTATCATATTGCGTTTATTAGAACTAAAAAAAATTGATTTATGTAATGAATTTGAAATGTTCATTGTAATGAAAGAAAGGGAAATAAATGATAGTGCAAGGAGAATTTTCTTCATTTTTGAGGATTCCCGAAATGAAAAATAGCCTTCAAGATCACAAAAATCAAAATAGTTTGATAAAATTGCATCATTTCAAGCAACTGCTGAATTGTGTTTTCTCCTGCAATTTAGTAATTTTTATGTTTTCAGCGATTTTGATGAATCAATCTTGTTGTTAAGAAATTAATGCAAATATTCTGTAATCATGAAAAGCATTCAGATGACGACATCAGAAGCTAAAAAGCATAGTATAACAAAGAAATGAATCAGAGTTCTAAAATTAAAAACGACCATGCAAATTGTCGCGAATGACAACAGTTTGACATGAAAAAAACAAATTACGTGTATTTTTCAACGATTATTAGACTCTTACTAAAAATTAAATAATTTTTTAGACGAAACGATGAAATAAAATATTATACAACTCTTATTAAGCTGAGTGTTTGAAAAATTGTGTTGATAAAAATGTAAAATTTCCGAATTTTTCGGGTTTCGAAGAATAAAATCTGTAGCATATGAAACAAGAATAATATGACGAATTCGCTATTTAATCGCATATTCAAAAAATAAATCTTCATTCAATGAAATTGTCAAAAAGTTTGAAAGATGAAATTGTCAAAAAGTTTGAAAGATGAAATTGTCAAAAAATTTACAGTAATCTCTTTTGTTCATCTCTGCTAACACGGTGCCACTCAGTAATTTTTGCATGTTAATTAACTGGATTAGTCAAAATTTGGACCAAAGTTTGTTACTGGTGACACGTTTTCATTGCAGTATATAAGTTCTTAAATTTCGAATTACTTCATTTTTCATCTATTGTCGCAAATGTCACCTTTCATAATTTTTCTGCATCAAATTATATAAATTTATTTCGAAATGTTTGACAAATTTCTTGCCTCAATCTTACCTACCAAAAATTGACAAGATTTTATAAATTTTGCATGTTGCTCCTGATAATTGCAACAATGCTTACTTTTTGATAAGCATGTTAGTTCAAAAATTTATTAATTTTGATTTTCAGTGAAATTTATGAGAAAAGTTAAATTATAAATGGAAATATCTGAAATTTTGTCAAAATTATTATGAAATGTTATATGAAATGCATATAGTATGGCAAGTTTGAATTGTTTAACTAAAATTGTAAGCACAGTCATTAATGATTGCATGTTGCACTGCAATTTTACTGGTTCCTTTTCATTTTTAGGAAAATAATCGCTCAAATCTGGAAATTTACGCAAATGAAGGAAATACTTTTTGCGTTGTTACTTATTTCCCTTTGTTTCATTACAATCAACGGCACGCCAACTGGTGCAACCCCTACAGGTAAATTTTGAAATAAAGTAATTTGTAGTAAATATCATTTATGGCAATTTATGATAATTACAGTATCACTGCAAAATAATTATCCTCTTCGAGTAATATTTATTGTTATCCACTTTTCTTAGAATTATAAGAAACTCAACTTTTCGCCTATTAGATTCTAGATCGTAGAAGCTTATTTTCAGACCAAAATGAAGAAACTCTTGAAAAAACAACAGAGAATACAAACAAAAGATCCATACCTACAGTTGATGAAATTTTGGAAGATATAGAAAATGGCTTGAAAGAAATTTATTTTCAACAAATTAGAAATCGAACTCGTTTTATGCAATTATATAAGCGAGTTTTTTTGCAAATTTTAGAAATTTTTAAATTTTAAAATTCTGAAGGAGCATATAAATCCCCTTATAGTAAATTCTTTTATTTAATTAAAATTTTACCACGTTTTCGATCAAATAATGAATTTATCCATAAAGTAATTTGGACTTATCAATAATTCAGAAGCTTTATTTCGCATTCTTCTGAGTTTCATACACAATTCAAGCTACTGAAAGTTTTCATCATAACTATAGAGACAATCGAGCAATATTTAAGAAGATAAATTGCACAAATTAAATTAATGATTTTTTTATATAGTTAAAATAAAAAATTTATAGTAGTGTGCACTCACTCTGCACATCTCCTACCTACAACAGTAAATCGCAGAGTTTCGAATCGCATAATCGCTCGAGTTGTATTCCGTGTGGTAGCAATCCTGGTTCTGTAAATGCCGTAGTCGTTGGTTCATATCTCTATAGCCATCTGAAGCATTTTCTTCAGAATTATGTTGAAAATGTGTATCAGGTTTGTCTGAGAACAATTTAACGATTTTGATGGGCAAAGGCTAATTCTCATGAAATATTTTAGGTAATTTGATGGAATTTTTTCTAAGCGATAACTATGTTCTTATATTAGCATAGTAAAAATTTTGTTTTCAGAACGGTAGTATTTTGAGTGATGAAAATCTTTTGAACTACTTCACAACGCAGTGGGATTCCTATCGATCTAATTCGAAAGTGATGCGAGGAATATTCAACTACCTAAATCGTGATTGGATAGAGTTGGAATTGGATGAAGGAAATAAGAAAATTTACGAAATTTACGCTGTAATGATTACTTTTGATTATTTTTAAAATAAAACGCCGCAGTTTACCTTAAATTTGCGCCATACATTTCTATTTATCATGTCTTCATCTTTCTAATAGAATTTCTTTTTTTTTTCTAATTTCCTATTATCCATAAAAGTTATCAATCATTAGCGGATAATTTTTATAGCTTAAGAAAATGTTTTCTGATTGCAGTTTTCTAGATTTTCGATTCATCATTGTTATCACTTATTTTCAGTTGGCGATTCTGACGTGGAAGGAGTTTCTGTTCATTCACATGCGTGACAGTGTTACAAGCGCGGTATTAAAACTAATTGAACGTGAGAGAAATGGCGAGAAAATCAATGCGAGACTGATCAGTGGAGTGATCCAATGCTATCGTACGTTCTTTAATTCGATTGCTACATTTTTAACATTCGCGAACTATCAAAATTAATTTACTCAAATTATTAAGTTCAAAGGAATATGTTAGCTTCGTTGATTGATTGATTTCGAGTTAGATTTGGACTTAATGGTTCGGGTTTTATACGTAGTTTGTGGGAAGAAAATGTAAAATAGATTTACTCTATCTGATTACGCTCATTCTTTGCTAAATTACAATTACTTTTAGTGGAATTGGGTATGTGTGGTATGTGTGCTGGTGAGGAATCAAGTTTGTCGACGAATGATGCTGACTGTTTACCTAAGTTACGCGTTTACCGTGATTACTTTGAGAAACGCTTCATTGCCGATACAGAAAGTTATTTTGCCAATGAAGCTGCTGAATTTATTGCTGCAAATCCGCTTACTGAATACATGAAGAAGGTCTGATTTCATCTGTTTTTTCATTGGCTGCTAAGTTTTTGCCAAAATGAAGAGATAAAAAATATTAATCTGCAATTTCAATTTTGAAATTTTGAAATCTATCATTTCTTGATTCAAATTTGCCTGGATTTTAGGTAGAAATTCGTTTAAAAGAAGAAAAAGAGCGCTGCGATCTTCATCTTCATAAATCAACGCAAAATTTGTTAGCAAAAACGCTGGAAAATGTACTCATTAAGAAACAGTTGGATTTACTTCAGAATGAATTTCGAAATCTCCTTGAATCAAATAAGGTCATTTTCGAACTTTGGAATCCTTTCATTGTTTTGACGCATTTTCATGCAATAGTAATTGCATCAAATTTTCAAGAAGAAAAGATATTTATTAAGAAATGCTTGTCCTTTCCTTCAATTATATTTTCTGCTGAAAACTATTTGAAAAGATGATTTGGAATTTCAATCTCCTTTATGGTCAGATCTTAAACTTTTCCATAGAATTTGAAAATCTCTTTTTCGTTCCACTTCTAGGATTCTGATGTGAAGCGCATGTACACACTTTGTAATCGAGTAGAAAACGGTTTAGACGAACTACGAATCGCACTAGAAAAGCACATTGTTCGTCAAGGAGAAGCTGCATTAGATAAAATCGCCGGTGTAGCAGTGAATGTTAGTATTAATAAATATTTAAAAAATTGACTTTGCATCGCATTAACTTTGAAGTATCTTATCAAAAAAAGAGATCGCATTATCTTTTAGAATAATGAAATTCAAATAATTCGTCTTTCCAACATTTTTATTGGTTATTTCATTAAAATGAATGGAATAGTTGCATTGTCAATAAGTAAGCTGCATTCATTGAGCAAAGCAGCGTGGTAACAATAATATTTGTTTAAGATTATTTGATTTTATTTATTTGTTATGATGATGTTTCGTTCCAGTTCTTCTAATTTTATCGAAATTAATTCATTTTAGTATCGCTGAATGGACACTGTACTTAATATTCAAAATTTTAGGATCCAAAGAAGTATGTTTCAACAATTTTAAAAGTTAACAAACGCTATCAGAATTTAGTGGCTTGTTCTTTCAAAAATGAACCTGGTTTCGTGCGGGCATTGGATAAAGGATGTGCATCATTCATCAACCGTAACAGTGTCACAAGGAAGACAAATGTAAGTTTTGAATCTAAATTCAATTTCATCTGTAAAGGCTGAAATAGGCTGATACTTTAGTCTTATGTATATTTTCAGAATACATCGAAAAGTCCGGAACTTTTCGCTCGGTATTGCAATCTTCTGTTAAAGAAAAGTGCCAAAAATCTAGAAGAAAATAAACTCGAAGAATTTCTCAATCGAATTGTATGGATTTTATTTACGAAAATCAAAGTCTAAATCGAGCTTCTCAACTTTCGCATTATTTTGTGAAAACCGTCAGAAACATTTGATATTAATGAGATGAAAATTTGTTTAAAATTTCCACAATAGAAATTATGGAATATACAGGACTTTCTGTCATTTTGAGCAGCGATAATTTAAAGCTTAATTTGAGGGTTAATTTCTCATTTTCCAGATGATTGTATTAAAATATATTGAAAACAAAGATCTATTTGAAATGTTCTACATGAAATTGTTAGCAAAGCGACTTGTGAGTGATCTGAGTGCCAGTGGCGAAGCCGAAATTAATATGATTTCGAAACTGAAACAGATTAGTGGATTCGATTATGCTCATAAACTACGACGAATTTTCGATGACAGCAGACTGAGCAAAGTAAGCAACTCAATAATTGATTTAAATGAAGTAATTGATATTTCCAAAACTCATCAACTTTTCGCAGTCAAAAGCAAGTTTTGATCGGTATTGCTGCAGCTCTTGGCGCTGTTCTTTTAGAATTTAATACGGCTTTTCAGAACTTAACGGAGGAATTTAAACGACATTTGGCTTCTGAAGATATGAACTTGGGATTCGATTTTTCTGCCAAAGTATTTGCGTCACATGTATGGCCTTTCATTCAATCACCCATTTTTGAAATTCCAGAGGAACTCACAAAATGTATAGGATCGTTCAATGAGTAAGTGTGTGAAATGAAAATTTTCATAGATTTGAAGTTAAGATTTCCAGAATTAGAGAAATCATAAAAATATTCGAAAAATTCGGCTTTTCATGTTTCATGAATCGACGAATGTCCGATAGAATTAATTCAATTTGATGACATTATGTAAATGCGACTCTATAAAGGCAAAACATGTTCCATTTTTTTAAAGGAATCGTTACGATATCAATATGATTAAATTGTTTGGTTTTCTCATAAATACTTTAGATTTTATAAAACAAAACGACCAAACTGCAAATTAATTTGGCTAATGGCGCAGTGTGACGAGCTTGCAGCTTACAGCTTTAAAAAAAGTTATACTTTCATTGTAAGTAATTTTTGTTGCAAAGAATTAATGTAGGATTATGATGCAAAGGAAATTATATAAGGAATATGTAGATATCAATGCTATGAGAAAAAAAAATTTATTTATTTGGATAGAATTTGTTCTCTTCACTAATTGTTGCTGAATTGTGCCATTCACAATAAGCAAGTTGTACTGCAGATTTTATTCGCATGATTACAGATGTGTTTGAGGAAATTTCAAATTTTAAGCTTTTCTTTTTGAATTTTCTTTTTTTTTAAGTTTTAGATAACACTATGATTTCTAGGCTACATCAGCTCAGGTAGCTGTTCTAGTGTCGTACAATAAAGACTCAGAAATGACGTTGCAACAGATTTGTGATAATACTAATCTTGAACATGAAGTCGTTATACAAATTGTTCATGATTTTGTCAAGGTTTATTTTGAAATTTTTCGGAAAAGAATGTGAAAACATTCCTCTATTTATTGTTTTATTAGACATATTAAACCAGAATTTCGTGATCTTTTCAATTTCTACCAGCATTGCTTGCAGATAGGGCTATTATCGATTGTTGGATCGAAGATCGACATTGATGCAAATACTCCTCTTTCAACAGTTCTACGATTGAATCCTGACTTTTCAAGGCATGAAAAACTTTTAAGTGATGACAAAATTGAGCTATCTTTTGTGTAAAGATTCGTGAAAAGATTCAAAAACAAAATTTTTTAGTGAGGAATTAAAAATTGACCTGTCGAAAACGATGGCATGGGATGCGAAACGTCAAAAAACAGCGAAAGTAGATGAATTTGTGGAAAGTGATAGAAAAACACTTATAGAGGTTGGTATTTAGTCGAGTTTTTGTCCTCGTTTCCAATGATCTAAGTATTCATTATTTCTGCTTTATGAGTTCTTGCTATTTCAGGCAGCAATTGTCCGCATTATGAAGATGAAGAAAAAAATGAACCAAACTGAACTGATTAAAGAGGCGAGTGAAACATTTTTAATTTAAATCCTTTCAAGTTTTAAATTTTTTCATGCTATGCTAGCTTGAGCGTATGTTGCACAGATCCAAACATGCTTTAATAAAAAAAATTTGTCATGTTTTAAGAAAAATTAAACAATTATTTTCCTTATCGATCTATTTAAATCTTTTCTTTTCGTTTTTACAGAATATAGTCATTTAATGTCCAGGATGCATTTTGTGAAAGTTTCAAGTGATTGCCAATTTTACTCATTACACAATGCGTTATTGCACTTTCAATGGATAAATGATGAAAATTACAGGTTTTTGGGCAGTTAGAATCACGTTTCACTCCAGATGTGTGTATGGTAAAAAAAATTATTGATATTCTAATCGAAAAAGATTATTTGCAAAAGGTGAGAAATGAGAAGAATGTCTATGAATACCTTCCATGAAATAATTTTTCTAACTTATGGATTAAAAAATATCTAATAAGAGATTTTGTTTTTCATTGCTATTGTTATGTACAACCACACATCTCGTACTTTTTCGGTCTTGATACTATGTTTCTTATTGCCTTTTGCCATCAGATATTATCAATAGATCTTGTATTAATTCCTGACAGAGTTCCAGGTTTTCCTTGTTTTGAGATTCTTAAAAAATTTATACGAAATTTCGAATTGTATCATGAAAATGCCATGCTAATTAGAGTTTTTTTCATCCAAATATTTGAAATGCTCATTTGCTATATTTGAAGAAATAAACGGTGCAATCGTAATGAAATAAATGAAATAAACTGTTAAGGATTTTAATTCAACTCAGTATTTGTCTTTCTTTTTTGACCAATCATAAATAGAATATTTTTGACCAATCAATCATAAATAGAATATTTGATTGCACATATGACAAAAGATCAGTCGTGTTGTAATTTTATTCGTGACGTAATTCTATATCGAAAAAAGTAGCAGCAGATCGATTCGGTGATAGCATTCCCAACTGACTGAGAACTTTGCGATTTGTAGGCCATTGACAATTTTTAATTGCTGGAAAGAGTTGGACGGGCACATTTATTAACAGCATGCAAAGGAAGAAACATTCGTCTTGATTAGGGTGCACGGTATGCTTACCGTAGTTTGTTTGAATATAATAGGTTTTCCGTCTACTGGTTCTCCTCCTTTGGTCGTTAAAATGATGTTCCACTCGCATTCCATGTGTAATACGTAGGAGAAGACTTCCGAATATAACAATATTTTAGCAAATGCATCATTTTAGCATAATTTAACGAAAGCAGTGTGGATTCGGGCTATTTGTTGCACAAATACATTAACAGCTGTGAAATAAAAGCGTTGTCAATTTTCTAGATGTACTGCTAAGTGAACAATAGTTTCATATATGGGAAATGAAAGAATTCGCCATACAGCTTCATTGATGCTCATGTATCTTCCAGTCTGATGCTGTACGATTTCATCGATATGTAAAACTGCATTCTTATCACTTCTTTTTAGTCGCGCGCCAAAAACTTGACCTCTAGCAACGGAAGTAAGAAGCCGTTGCCAGATAGTAAAGTTTATGATGAATTTGTCCCTTTACTTTGAAAATTGGCATGAGTTGTGTTGTTACGATTTCTGCGCCGAACGACATCATTTGGAAGCAAGAGTTGTATTTCCTGGTGATAGGAAATGCCATGATTTGGCAAGATATCCGGCAAAATAAAGTCTTTAGTGGCTCTGGCGATCCTCTAAAAGGCATCTAATTTTTCCGGGGGCGCAATACATTCCTTTCGTTTCTCCTTAAATTTCAGAGCCTTGCAGTAAGGACACACTTCAATCATAGTGCAGATGAAAACATGCGGGCTCAAACCATAATCATCAGCTGGGTTTTATCGGAATGCGATTGTAGTTGCGTGATTGCTGAATACGGAGTCGTTTTTGACACTAATCTCTTACTTCTCGTTGATGTCTTTCAGACATTCTCAGCCTGAAGTGTTCATTCGTTCAAAACAAAGATCTGAAGTTGCAGAACACGTTCGCCGTGCTTGCAATTGCGTATTCTCAGGTCTGGCTGCATTCCGCAATGCTCACATTTGATCCATTCTTTATCTTCTTCACTCATTCGCTGATGTTCATTCTTCCTCAGTTTGATTTGCAATTAATCGTCGCTTTAATTCCGCTGCGCGACTGCGACGGTCTAAGTTTGATGTTCTCCGAGCATTATTTGGATGAACTAAAGCAAGTCGATTGCACTCGAATTGCGCTCAAAATTGTTTTAGAATATCCAAGCAAATCGATCATTGGATGATTCTTTCTATTACCATTTATAAAGATGAATAAATTCCTTGATTGTTGATTTGATAATATTGTTGCGTTGATCAGCGTCGTTATAAAATTGTCGCTGTGTCAGTGAAAAAATCCCGAACTTAACTGTCTGTTGAACTCGGATTGTTGTCGAACTTAAATTGATTCTGCGCCAAAATTCGAACTTTTTGAATCCTTTCGAGGCTTCTCTTCCCTTTCTGATTTCCAGCATGTCGTCTTATGATTGGTTCTATATCACTCTGTTTATCTGTTGATCGAAGTGTTGTGGTAGGGGGGTAAACATGTTTGTCCTTATAAAGAAATGAAAAAAATAGGTGAATCTATATGGAAATACACGTCTATTTGCAATGTTGTTTCAAAATTTCAATGAGTAAAAACTTAAAACGTTGGGCCAAAATGAACAACAAAGGATATGAAGAGAAACATACGAAATGAAATCCATGGGTACAGTTTAATCAGGAGATGTTTTTCCTTAACTTTGAAGCTGCCCCTTCCTCTTCCTCTCTCCTCTCTTCCCTCCACATAGCACACAAAGAGACAGTTCAATACACGACCTCATATTAGAAATCAGAAAGTTAATCCATAAATTGCTTGAAAGAAATATTTTATTATGCACGATCTCGACATTGTGCGACGCAATTACATTTGTCACAAAGCAATAATCAAGCGAAAAAGTTTAAACACCCGCCTATTCGAATGCAACGTTGTATGAAAAGTTCAAATCAATTCAAATCTATTATCAATCTATAAGAAATGAGATATCAATATGGTCATATCATATTTGTTAAAATTGAAGTCATTTTAAATAATGAGTAATTTGGGGTCATTTTTGTAGTTATGTAATGCTAAAGTTCAAGAAAGAACAAAAGTATACCATTGAGATTAAAGCACTACTCTAGAATAATGCTCTGTTAAAAACGCTATAAACACATGGAATTGATTTTTTTTTCTTGTATTTTCATATGAAATCACTCGAGGGACAACAAATTAGAAATTTTCTTTTTTTGAACGGACAAAGTGATTAATTTCTTTATTAAATACATTTTTGAAATCAAATACATGACTACTCGAAGGCAATGTGAAATAATCAAATGTAATATCAAGAAAGGACATGTACATAAAATTTCTATCAAAAGGAAAATCTAGAAAACAAATTTTCCAAAATTTATATGATTGAAATAGTTTTTATTTTTTTTATTTTTTTGTGGAACTTTTGGACAACATTTTTGCAACTTATCAATCATGAATCTCTTAGGGTGCGAAAATATAATGCTGGAAAATATTTGACGAAATGATGTTAAATAAATAAAATGTTTTTTAATAAAATACTAATAAAGTGATTTTATACACAAACTATAGATTTCCCACATAGTTTACTTCCAGTACTTGCTGCAAAGAAAAAAAAAAACTATTTTGTTATTGTTTGATATAGAATTGGAGCACATTTTGATACATGATCGAAGGATAATAATCATCATTATCATCTCAAAAGTCTACTGGTTTTAGTTCAAATTCTGGATTATTTACTGATTTTATTTTTCCGAGAAATGCACCAATTTTATGCTCAAACAATGGCAAATTAATTTATTAAATGAGCGAAAAAGACATTGGCCGAAGATTTTGATGAAAAAAATTCACCGAATTAAGATATCATCAGACTTATTATGTCGAACAAGAAAGATATCCTAGACTCTTTTACAAAGTGTTATGTATATAATCCAAAATATTGCGTGACAGTTTACAAACTCGCCCATATCATTGAATAACGAAAATGATGAAAGCGATCAGATGTGATAATGAAAGGAATTTCGTAATATAAGTTGAATTATAGCTAAATTTATTCACACATTTTATATTTTGAAATGATTTCGGTAAAGTGCCGATATCCTGGTATAAAAGCTGATTATACTGCCATATAAAAATACATAGCTAAACTCGCATATTATCAGTAATTATCAAAAATAAGTAATTAATCGAAATACATGTCAATTTTTATCGACAAATCAATCAAAATAATCACAAGGTAACAGTGAAGTACAAGAATATTAAGGTTACCACCGTTAATGATATATTCAATTGGCAATTACAAGCTGCACCATCTTCTATAAAAAACAATTAATAATTAATTTTAAAATTCAGAAAGCGAAAAATTTTACCTTGATAGGATTTAACTATAGCATGATTTTTATTTTCTTCATGTTTTTCTTGTCATTTCTACACACGATCCATTCATTTCTTGCATTTAAATTACAGTGAAAAATTTTCAAATATTAAAATTTTTTAATGGAAAAGAAATTAATCTGCTTTTCTTTAAGAGATGATAAAATTTAGAACAAGTTGATTCCTTTTTTCTCTCATTCAATTGCAATATTTGAAGATTAAAATTCCAAGAATACTTTAAAGCGTGAAAAGTCAAGAAATTACGACATCAATTTTTCGACTAAATGTAAATCAGCTCACATTGATCGCTTATTTCTTCTGTTTTTGTTTTCCCTTTTTCTTCAATCTAAACTTGCTAGCCACTAACCGATCAAGGTAATACAGATAAAACTGGCAATATTAGCCTAGGAGTTCAAATTTTCATTAAATGGATGGATCAGGCCCCGATATGCAAATCCCATTGTCAGCTTTTGAAGGATATCAAACTTTGCATTTTTACCCTTTTCTATAAGATGGAATTTATTGCTCATTAATTAAAGTATTTCATCTATTATAGTTTCTACATTGATCTGGCAGGTGTTGAATAATCGTTCATTATTTAAGTATCATCTCCTGTGATACTCATATTACAAGGCGGTATCTTTTGCTTTTTCTCTTTCGGGAATGACAAACTGCGCCATCAGCTCTTTTGTTTTCTACTTAATGAGCATTTGATGGATGTATTCATGCATCTGTTCCATTTTGCATTATTTCTAATCTTTATCACTCATCTACTATAATATTCACTGAACTCTATGGAGAAGAAACTTGACAATAAACTGAAAATGACCGCATATAATTTGCATATGTTTAAATGAAACTTAAAAACTAACCCTCTTCTGTTGCCGAATATCCTTCAGCAGATGAATCACTTGTATGGATTATGTACAATAATGGGGTTGATACTTCGGCTAATTCATTTTTCCTGTTTAAATTTCATTTCTAATTTTCGAGACTTTTTTCGTTTTTCAAATTTCTATTTCAGTTTTCGAAATTTCATTCAAAAATGCACCATAAAAGTTCAAAAAAAAATTTTTTTCTTTTTAATTTCAATTCAGTTTTTGATGCTTTATTTGAATGTATTGAAGAAGTTTAAAAAATTGTTTTTAAATTTCGAAAAATCTATATTAAAGTATGCTAAAAGCTAAATAAATTTTGAACAAAAGCACTAATTTTCATTTGTTTTGACAATTGCTTCTATTCTTAATATTCTTAATGATTATAAAATTAGTGCACTAAAATTGAATTATCCTTAACTCAAGAGCACTAATTAAGCTCAGCAATAACTAGTGATGTACATAATTGAAAAGAATTTCATTTTAAAGAGATAAAAAATCCGAAATTGGAGTTTTTCACACATTACTTTATCAACTCAAAATAAATTTGCGCAATAATTTTAGCAGATGACGAACAGTTCAAAAATACACTTTCTTTAATTTAAAATATGTTTATCAATCTAAGATACCTTTGTTTTAAATAAAATTTTAATACATTTTGAAGTTTTATACACAATTTTTTAAATTTTAAATGCAATTTTAATATATTTTGAATGCAAACTTACTGCAATCGATGCCTGAAATGAGCGCTTGATGGTTCATAATAATCATTGAGATGGTCGCTTCGATCTGTAAAATCATTTCATTCAATAAACAATCCTATAAATTATAAATATTTTTAATTGGTTTCATTAATTTGTTTGCTTATTACTTCACTTATTTATTCTTTATTAAAGTTAATTTGATCCAACTTGTATTTAATTTTTGTTTTTATCAATAAATCAATTTTCTGAGCGTTCGACGAAAAGTAATTTTAAAAAGTTCTAAATTATTCTACTAAAATTTCTGTCAAAAAAAATTCCATTTAAAAAGTCAGTATTCATTTATTAATGTCGAAATACTGATTACTAGAATGATGAACTCTCAACTAAAGACCTTGAAATTAGCATAATTTTCCAGATTTCTAAAGTACTTGTGATATTCATTGATTCAAAATTAATCTGTATAAGAAGATTTAGCATCTATGACAATGAAATTTCTCAGAATTGAAAATCGGAACTGAAAATCCCTTCTTGTCATCTTTCAAGTAACGAATTAATTAATTGTTGACCCCTTGGAATAAAAATGAAATTACTAGTTTGCTGCATATGCTTAAGCTAAGTTTAGTGTAATTCGCATAAATCAGCTGCTAGATTTGAACTATAGTAAAGGTCATGTCGAGTGCATTCTCTAAGCATTATTTATTTAATTAAGAAATAATCGAGAAAATTAAAGAAGGAATTGAAAGACATTGAATGGATAATCAATTTATTATTGCTTTTAATTGGCTCATTATTTACTAGTTTTTGGCCAAGAAATGATGACCTACTACCTATGTTTTATTGATTTTTTCAGATAATTTTCATTTCATTCTGGATAATGCATTTTTTTGAGTAATTCGAAATCATTCTGAGCTTTTTCCTTGGAAGTTCAACAAAAAATTTCTTTTTCAGTTAAATGAAATTTTCAATACAAACAGATTTAAAAAAATTCTCGTCACAAATTTTATTTCTATAAAACTAAACTATGAAAAGATGGAAATTTGATTAAAAAATCTGAAAAGAATTATACGTCAACAATGAAAAAAAAAAAAAAAAAATTATTCCTAATTAGCATCCTTTTTTTCCATACTTTACAATTTATTCATGCTTTTAAATTTATCTTTTCAAATTTCAAAACTAAACATATTTCCTGTTTAAAATTGTTTACTTACATAATTTTTGTCGTAAATTTCGAATAAACTTATTTCGCTTAATTCAGATATACTGCATTTTTCAACCTTTCCCTCTTCTAAAATTTGTCTAACAATTTAGGATAAAAGATCTCAGTGCGATAACAATAATGACAAATAAGCGGTTGTCATTAAATAATGCATAAATGAATGATTGTCCTTGGTTATAATGATAAATTGAATATGAAATGAATATTGAAGTATTTATATGCATATGTATTATTTATTTGTATATTTAACCTTCTCATTAAATACAAATTGTCATCTAAATGTTTATTGTTTGTTTCCTTCAATAACAATATATTTATGACCAATTATTAAAATTAATATTGTATCATTCATGATGACAGATTAATTTTTTCCAATTATTTTTTTTCTTTGAACTTTTGAAAAATTCTCATAAAATTAGTTTGGATTTTAATCGATCAATGAAAATGTTTCAGTCTGAGCAATCAATCAGATCATTAATTTTACTGTAATTTTTTTGGATGAAAAAGAAGAAATGCTTTTGTCAGTTACACCTGTTCACTTAAGTATTATTTGATTGGCATTGTTAGTGAGTTATCCATCAAACTATAACACTTCTACAATATGATTCATTGATAAGCAACTTATCACATATGTTAACTATCTGAGCTACAAATAATCTAATATTTTATAATCTAGCCCAAATATCATGATAATATGGAGAAATTAATTTTACTGGAAACTTCGAATTTAAATTCAAAATTACACTTCAAAATTTCTCTTTACTTATAAGTTATAGTTTTTTTTTCTTCAGAAGAAATTTTTTGAAAAATTATTTACCTGGCTGAATTTCAAATTTGATTTTCATATGTTCACTAGCACATAGACCACCGGATCGTCTATCGATACCTTTTTCGGTACCATCTGATGTGGCTAAAAAAGTAAAACAACAAAGAGCTTTATCAAATTTCCAGATGGCAAAACTAACACCGAAATCTTATCTCTTCGATTGCTGTCCAATTTCGATTTAGGAAATTGTTTGAAAATTGAAACTTTCTCTTAACTTCCTTCAATTAAATTGCAAATTTCAATTTTCAATATATTTCTTTTCGTTCAGAGTTTTTTTGAACCAAAATAAATATATTGAAAATTGAAATTTTTTTTTTTTTTGAAAATTGAAAAAATTTTCCGTTTTGACATTTAATTTTTTCAAAAATTTGATTTATTTAAATTATTAAACAAGATTAAAAATAAATTAAATTTCAAATTTGCCAACAAAATATGTAAAAAAGAAAAAAAAAACATTTTTTCTTGTAATAATATTCCTGTCCACAGGCTAGCAGCCAAACATTGCCAGTATATATTTCTTTTGATAATTCAGGTTAAAAATGTACAATTATTTTATGAAATTTTTCATCTTTTTCCTATTTTCACGCCTAGAAATTACTATTTAGAAAGGGAATTCTATGAAGAAAATGAAAATTTACATACGTAATTATCTGTGGTCTTTTTTCTTTTTTTTTTTTTTTTTTTCAATATTTCTCATTTTTAAGGAAATGTAAAGAATGCAAAGAATTGGACATCATCAAGGTCAAATATAATAGAAATTAACGCAGGAAATGATTGATTCCGATTTTCTTTTTTTTCAATATTAAGCAGAAAAAAATGATTTATTAATCTTCTAATGACAATTAAAGATATTAATTAATAAATTTCGTTTCTTATTTTTGATGAATTTACTTCCTCTTAATTAAGAAAACAATAAATTAAGAAGACCAGTTAAGTAAAGTAATTGTAGTAGTTTATCTCGAACATTTGCAAAATTAATTCCAAAAATTATATCAGGATCAAAAAAATGATCGTATCAAGCCATTATCTTTTTTTTTCTCTCTTCTTCAATGATCCTTGGCTCATTTTGATTCTTGGCTCTTTCCTACTTTCTTCTTGGAAAAATGAATCATTTCTCTTTCTTTTTTTTTTTTTTTTTTGAATTACCGATAGCAACTTAATTAAACGAAAACGATAGTTGCGCAATTAAAAATACACCTGCTCTAAGAGTCTTACGTATATCTTGAACTCAAGTGTAATGACACGTTAAATTTGACCTTTTCCCAATAATACATTATTAGTGTCATTAAAAGTGGATGTAATGCATATTAATTCATTTTCTTTTTTCTTTTCTTTTTTTTTTTTTTAAATATTTCACAGACATAATTTCTATTTCAAATAAAGCACATCAATTTGGATAGTAATAGTGAAAGAAAATTTTTTGTAAATATATTAGATTTCGCATCATTTTGGCAATTTAAAATTTAATGCAATTCGAAACTTTTTCTGCCTATAATTCATTAATATTTATGTTGTAATTTATTGAATAACTACTATAATCGATCAAAATTTAGTAATTTTATTTGGCAATTTAAATGATCGAATCTGAGAAATACACTTTTTTTCCTGACTTCATCATTTTAATAAATCCATCTTTTTCTTGTGAATTTTCACATAAAATTATATGATGTCTGCTTGATATTCTTCATGATTCTTTTGAAATTTGCAAAAACCGTTTGATTTTCATTAGAATGATTTGTCGGATATTTCATGCATGAATGAAAAGATTTCGTTGCATCAAAACTAATTAACGAATTTCTTTCGCACTTCCTAAAGTTTTCCTCTATTTTAATTGTATCTTTTATTCAGATTTAATTAAAGCTTAATCCAAAATTATACTCTAATCTTAATCAAAAATTAAACCACAGAAGAGATTTCTAATTTGGAATGATTTATTAGAGTGAAATTTTGTATTATGAGAAAAGATTTCTCTCTGAATTTTTTTTTTTTTAAAAAAAAAGAATATTTAAATTTGGAAATTTTTTTTTTTTGAAATTTAATTAATTTACACATTATATGCAAAAACTTCACACGAAAAAGTAGCGAGAGCCTAATTGATAAAATGTGGTAGATATGTAGGATTCAATCTGCTTTGCGATCAATGGTACAAGATTTGAAATTTAAAAAATTTCACTGAAAAGTTTAAAAAATTTTTATCATAATCTTTAAATTCAACAATTCCCTATTTATTTTTTTATTTTCTACTATTTATTTCGTTTTTAAAATTCAAAAAAAAAAAAACACTTTTATTGCTACAAATTAACATAATCATTACTAAAATTTAAATGATAAAATCTTTATTATCCATTATTCTTTTTTCTTTCTTTTTTTTTTTGTTTGTTGAAAAAAAGAAGAATTTTAGAAAGGAAGTCTTCCTGTTCGTAATATAATGTAACGATCAGTCTATGCTAATGACAGCACCAATAAATAATGAAAAAAAGAAAAAGAAAATTGAAAATGCGAATGACATATTTCATTGTTATCAGTTTCCCTCGATTGAATGATAATTTATTATCAGAATTACAGATTAAACTTCTTAGATTAACAAAAAAAATTGTCATTAAATGAATAAATTAATAAAAATTGTTAGAAAATTTTAGGAAAAAAAAATTGCTGAAAATTAATTCTTTTCAATTAATTCTTCTTAGACAAATTCATTAAGAATGTGACTCGATAGTGCGATTAAAGTTAAACAATTAAATGTAACAGATAAGAATATTCCATTGTATCATAAATATTTGAAAATCTTTCATTAATAAAAAATTAAATAAAATTTAAACTTACTGATAAAATAGTAATCGAAGCCTGGTTTGAATTCTAACGCACCGGGAAGTGGCGAGAAATCTCGAAAAACGATACTGATTGAAGATTGCTGTCCCGGAGTTTGACATACACCAATTAATCTCTCATCTAACAATTGACAATTATCATAACCAATTTGAGATACCTAAAAATTGGAATATTGATCTGATCAGCGAGAAATTAATTATGTAAGCAATCTCTTTTTTTTTGCATAATTAATAATTAATTACTTAAGCAATCATCTTCATTCGATATTATGTTTGTTGATTTATATTTGTGAATTAAATGATAAAAAATGCATGATATTCAGCATTACTATCCAACTTTTCGTTACATTTTGTATTTACTTTCTTTGTTAGTTAATTTTTTTTTTTTTTTTTTTTTTGAATTAGTAAGATTAATCCGATAATATTTAACAATTTCTAATTGAGATATGAAAATTATCTCGTATATTATCCCCTAAAAATTTCTTATTCCTATTTTCCATTCGTTCTGAAACAATATCATTCTCGATTCTCTTCTTTACCATATTCCAAACTAATAACTGTATAAAATAGAAGGTCAATGGAATAGAAGGTCAATTAAGTGATAAAAATGCATGACCTTTGGCTACTACCCTCCCATCTTTAGTTATTTAACAGACAGTTTATCTGGTTTATTGGCCACAACAAACAAGGCGGAATAGTTTTGCAAAGAATTGAATAAAATGGAATATATCGAGTAATTAATCCGAAAAATATACAAAGGAGCAGCAAGTCGTAATTTTGTACATTTTATGAGTTTTTGATCGATTTATGACATTGCTACGATGAATTCCCTCTCTACACCTTCTCATCGCTACAAATTTTAGCATTTACAATCGGAATTTTATTGCGATATGAAATGAAAATAAAAATTTTAATTTCTAAAGATCGGGAACATAAAATATATATAACTATAATATAACTATATTCTTATTAATAAGGTGAATATGCAAATTTTGGAAGGATAAATTTAAGTAATGCATTTCTAAAGATATCTTAATTTTATGAATTTTCGAAAGTTTAAATAAACGAATACCTGACTTTTTCATTTTGAAAAAAGACAAATTTTATTATCACATAACAATTCGATCGAATCTAGTAGATAAAAAAAAAGTCGATTAATTAAACCGATTATGCTTATTGTCTTTCCTGTATTGAAAAGACAATACTAAAAAGTGTTGAAAACTTCAGAAGCTAAATTTTTCTCGCATTTTATTCTCGAAACATTCTACTTTCCTCTCTTATCAAAAGATTAATTAAGGATTAAATTTGGCAGAAATAACCGGAAAAAACTTTGAAAATGATCAAAAATTTGATTTCAATAATAAATATTTATTAATTAATTGTTACAGTTTGTATATTCTATATCAAATAAGTTTGTTTCACTTTTTTTGCATTCAAAATCTTTCCCAATATTGCTATTTAAAAACGAAAATTAGGATAATATCGAAAAAAATATTTAGCTTTTTCATTTCATTCATTTTCTGGAATAAATAAATAAATTTTGAGATAAGTGAAATGCAAAAGACGGGAAAGATAAAGTTTCATATGAATTTTGCAATGTTCATTTTTCTATTTTCCCATATCGGATTATGAAATGTTAAAGTTAATATCACAAAATTCGGTATTCTTTTATTACTTGTCGTTCATTTATTTACAAAGTATGAATTTTAAAGTTTACCACGTTTATATTGCAGATAAACAAACAAACCAATTGTTCAATATTTGTTTTACAGTAAATGATGGATTAAGAATGAATAAAGCTTTCCAATCTTCCTATATCCATCACTTTAATTGATTATTGAATATTGTGGTACGGTGCAATTGCTGCTCTGTATTTGAATTGATTTTTAAAAAAATAAAAAAAAAGCTTAAGCTCAATAAAAAGCAATGAAGTGATAGTTTTCTATTTTATTTTGAAGAATTTATGAAATCATTTCATTTTTCATATCATTTTTTTTTTTTTCAATTTTTTAACTCTAAAATTATTGTAGATAGTCAAATTATTGTAGATATGAATTGCTATAAAAAAGATATTATGATAGTCTAATGGATTACTTTTAAATGTCCTTTTTTTTTTTTAGTTTGTAAAAAAAAAAGTGAATAATAGCAAGGCTAGTAAACTAGCCAGATAGTCCAAGATAACCTAAAATTAATTCAGGTATCACAAATGTTCACCAGTTTTGATATGATCAACGGTGCAATAGAATTCTTGCTAATACTGCGGCTAGACCAAAAAAGTAAATTAGTAATAGTAAAAAAGTTTGGCTCATATGAAAATTTGCTTGATAAAGAGAAAGAGAAATTTGAAATCAATTGAATTAAATTAAAAATCAATATATATCTAATTTAAAGCTTTTTTTATTAATAAAATACAATTTTTATCAATTACATCCTAAGTTTAAATTGTTTTTCTTTCCCAATTTTGCATAAAATTATGACCTATCGAACGTAAAGAAGGAAAATCTTGCACTTTACTGTATTTAGAATTCATTCGTCAATTTGCAAACAAAAAAATGATTTCGATGAAAAGCTTAATTAGCTTAATGAGCAAATCATTCAGCAAAAAAAAAAAACACAAAATTTTTGTCTCCTTTCGAGAAGAAAAAAAAATGTTTTTCTTCGAAAAATTTTTCCCAAGTATTCAATTTAAAATATCGCAAAATTGAAAATTAAACAAAATTTTGTGACATAGATTTAATATTAAAAAAAAAAAAAATACTGCAATTGTAGAAACAAAATAATAAAATTTTTTTAAATTTTTTCCAAAGAATATTTAGAATAAGTTCAAATCTACGAAATAATTTTTTTTAAACTTCCAAAATTAACTGAAATTTTAATAAATTAAAAAAACTAAAATTTATATTAATTTAATTTGGATGTCGTAAATTTTTTCATTTGGATAAAAATTTATTTTTGATAAAATTAATTTTTTTTCTTAATATTTGAATTCGCATTTTTTCTATTAATTTATATTTTTCATAAATTAAACTTACAGCATATAATTTTGTATATTCATAAGGCATCCGTGAATTGATATTTGGTTGTGGACAAATAATAGTTACACGATCGAGTAATTTGACTGACATTACGTGATCCGTATTACTTATGTCAAATCTGAAATTTCAAATTTTATAATTTTTAACTTTTATTCGAAATTAATTTTATTCAATTTTAAATGATTCCATGATTTTTTTCTAATTTTTAGAAATTTTCTGATTATTTCCCTTTTTTTTTTTTTTTTTTTATTTCTTTGGAATTTCAACATTTTTCTGACTTTTTTTTTTTATAATAAAATTAAATTTTTTTTCGACATTATTTTATTTTAGCATATTTTCACAATTCTAAATATAATCATCAAAAATCTTTATTTGAAGGAAAGAAAAAAATTTTTCGAAATTTAGTGTAATGTAATGAGCAGGTGTTGAAATAAATTTTGACATTTTTTTAAATGATAGATTTTGCGGAAAACATAATTTTTTCTTGTTAAATGTCAAAAATTCTTGCCTCGAACATTTGTCTAACTGCAAAAAAAAATCTTCATTTCCTGATCTTTGAGTGATAGAAAAAAATTTTTTTTTTGAAATTTTAAATAAATTAAAAGAATATAATTGGCAAAGATGTAGAAGCATAGATGTAGTAGATTTAGTTAGTTGACATGTATGTTAATGTAAGATTGATTACTCATTCTCAAATTAAACTTCAACTTTTCAATTGGAAAGTTTAATGCTAATGCTAATAGACGACAACAGTTGTTCGGTTTTGAACAACAAAAGAATTGAAAGTATTAGTGTTATCCAAAAGCAATCATTTCCATTTCGAATATCAATCATTTCCATTTCGAATATCTAATCAATTTAATTTTCAAAAGATTTTACAACGACAACAAGCACGTTTACTTATCGTTGTTGTATCTCTTCAATCGACAACATACATCGATCCATTTGGAACAATGTAGGAATGAAGCATTTTAGAATATGCTAAAACTGTTTTAAAAAAGAAAAAGAAAAAATCTTTTACGAATCCTCGAATTTTAATTAAAGACTTTTTGAAGAAATGATCAAATATAAGGAAGTAAAGAAGTAAACAAATAAATAAATCAGAAATGCAAAACAGGAATCACAGGTCTACAAAAATGATCTGAAATCTGAAAAAGTTTCAAATTTAAATTTGAGGAAATTTTGAAATTTCTAGTTTTTGAAATTAGAAAGTCATTTGTGATGATTTTTTTCTCGTGATTTTTCATATACATCAGAGATTTGTTAATTTTTTAAAGTAAAACGAATATTTTTACTATTAGTAGGATTTGATGGAAAGTAATCGGCATGAAATGAATTTACTGATAATTACATTGAAAATATTGAACATTTGAATAAATCCCTTGTAATAATATCATAAATCGAAATTCTAAATTTTTACCATATCAAATACTGAATATTTGAAGAAATTACAAGCTAAAATCTAATTTCTATAATAATACAACTCAAAAATTATAATTAATAGTTCATTTTTGAGAGTATTTTATAAAATAATTTAGAATTATTTCTTATTCTATTGATTCAAACTTTTATTTCATCAGTAAATGTGTTGTTAAGCTCTAGATAAAATTGCTTATCAGCAAGATTTGACCTTTTACCTTTCAACTTTTTTCCATTGCAATCTTTCCCTCCTTTTCCGATCATTTCGATCAAAGAATTTTATGATGATGAATTACTTTTAGCTTATTGATATATTATCAGAATTTGTATACATATATATATATATGTATGTATGTGTGTGTGTGTGCAATGAACTGTTCACGAATATTCTCGATATCGAGAACAGATTATGAAAGATGATAAATAACTATTTGAAGGGCGGAGAAGGAATGTAAAAAAGAAGTATCGATATTATCATCATTTTCTAATTTTGATATACCAAAAAAAAAAAAAAAAAAAAAAAAGGTTGAATTCAAAAATAGCAAAAGATGTGAAATGAATTCAGCAGAAATACCACGAAATGGCTACCAAAAATTCATCGAATAAATGAATAGCTTATATTAAAATTATACATTCCAAATTTATCAAATAATAATATTTCTGCTTTATGATTTTTTTTCAATTTCATATGCAAAAAAAATGTGCAGTGATAATTATGGGATTCTTAAAAATGTTTAATTAACGATTATTTTACTGGTTTAGCTCTCTCTCCCTGAATTTGATGACACTTGTTCGTGATGATTGGTAGTGTTGACAGAAGAGATTGGTACAAACAGGTCATCATCGGTAGGTATATTATGCATAATTGGTCAAATAATTATCAAAGAATATATACGGGACAGGTAAATATATCTGAATTGCTAGAACGATAGATAAATTTATATGCATAATCAAAAAAAAGAGAGAAGGTATGTTTTATCGTGAAGAAATTAACTTCGGCAAAATAAATGACCTACAACCTACGTGGAAAATGAATGACCTATAATCCCTAAATTGACCTATGAGTCAAAAAAAAAAGTAATTATGCATGATTAAACGAATATTTAACTTAAGAAATTAACGAAATGTTTCAAAATTAAATTAATTGCGCATTAAATACATTGAAGAAATTTTGAAATTGATGAGAAAAAAATTAAAATGCAATTAAATTTTTAAAAAATATGATGATAAATGATGAATTTAATTGCATCATAATCTTCCATGATTTTTCGAGGTCAATTGATAAATCTTTGCTGTTTTTTTTTTTTTTTTTTTTTTTTTTACATCAAAAATTCACATAAAGTAATTGGTTATGCGGCCCGAAATGAACAGATTTGAAATTGGTACCGGAAATTAATGAACCGTAACAAAAATGATTGATAACGTATGACCAAATGGTAATTAGCATATTCGAATAATTAATGTCTGTTCTTTTTTATTTGTATAGAATTTTTTTTTTTTTTGCAAAATACAGTTTTTCTTTATGTGAGAAACAAAAAAAAAAAAATAAGCAAATAAAAAGAAATAAAACTAAAATTAGAAAGAATTTATATTTTTTTTTGAATTTTTTTTCCAACTATCACTATCATTATTATCAATAAACAATTTTTCTAATTTTAATATTGATGTTTTTAGATAACAACATTAATTCTAAAGTTTTCATCATCATAGTCGCTATTACAATCTGATTATCATTACCAAAAATTATCATTGTTAATACAATCATCATCATCAATTCAGCAAAAATATGATTGTTTTTTAAATAACCAATCTTTTTTCTTTCATTTATGTGAAAAAAATAAATAAAAAATGTCAAGGTCATTTTGTCAGGCTACTCTCTTTTCATGCATCAAATTAGATAATTGCGAGAGAAAATTGAATTTTATTCGAAAAGTAATTCGGATAGTAAAGAGCTGCAAAAAAAAATGTCACAGTTCACTTAAAATTTAATTTAATTTTCATTTTGAAGCACTTAAATAAGTTTTTTTTTTCTTTTTCAAACTAAAACCTACTAATGAGCATGAATAATTGATAATGGATTTAGTCATCGTTTTTCTTTTTGTTATTAATTGTGAAAAATTTAGATGATAATTAGGAATGAAAGATTGGGATTGAATTATTAGAAATCGATCATAAAACTTTTGCATTTATTTGGCTTGATTATTTTGAAAATTTTTGAATGGTTCAAAATTGTGATACATTTCATATTTTTCATTATTTTATGCAAAAATTTTATATTACAATTTTGAAAATACTTAAACCAAAAATATGCAAAAGTTTCACCAGTCGTATCTTAGATTAGCGAAATTTAATCTTTCATTTTAAATTATCATTTAAAATAAAGAATTAAAATGAAAAATTTTTTAGTCACTTTTCATTTTTAGTTTTAATCTTCCATTTTTTCGTTCAAAAAAAAAAAAAGAAAAATTACATGACATTAAAATAGTGATATTTAAATCTTTCGCAAATATCGATTAATCATTATTTAATTCGTGATCAAATCCCTGCAATGTATCATTTCTGTGTATTAACTGAATCAGTCTATTAAAATGAAAATTTTTTTTTTCAAATCATCATTTTCTTCTTTTCATTTTAAATTTTAATCGTTCATTTTTTTTTTCGATCAAAAAAATATAATACTAAAATAAAGTATGTTTAGGTTCTTTTTTTTTTTTAAATATTCGAATTTTGATTATTTAATTTATTCAAATCTCTGCAATTTTTCAAATATTTAATTCATGATTATTTAATTTATCCAAATCCCTACGATGTAACATTTTTGAGTGTTAATTGAATCAATCTTAGTTAAGCGATATCATCTTTCGCAAATAGTTGCGAAAATGGGATGAAACGAGTGATAGATAGGTGAAAATGACTTTTGATGTTAGTTTGGATGATGAATTCTTCGATGATAACCTTGATTGAGTAAGATGAAAGGAATGTCTCAGCATGATGTCCGAGCTAATAAATCATCTCGCTACAGTAATTTTTAAAGAGGTGAGGATTGGAGTAAACTTTTGGCATAGATAGCACTTGTCATCGTTTTCCTCATCTTCTGATTCCAATCTATAGTCTTTATCATCATTTTAATGGCAAAGTTCATCTTTGGCTGTTATCACCAATTTAATGTCAAAGTTCATCTTTAGCTGTTAGCATCAATTTAATGTCAAAGTTCATCTTTAGCTGTTACCATCAATTTGATGTCAAAGTTCATCATTGGCTGTTATTATCAATTTAATGTCAAAGTTCATCTTTAGCTGTTAGCATCAATTTAATGTCAAAGTTCATCTTTAGCTGTTATCATCAATTTGATGTCAAAGTTCATCATTGGCTGTTATCACCAATTTAATGTCAAAGTTCATCTTTAGCTGTTATCATCAATTTAATGTCAAAGTTCATTTTTAGCTGTTATCATTAATTTAATGTCAAAGTTCATCGTTTCTATTTCAAAAATCCACCTATCTGTAATTTTTTTTCAAGATTCCATTAAATATCTTTGTCTTGTTACAGAGTACAACTAATAAATGTCAATAAATGTTGATAAATGATACTGAAATATTAAATCTTTTAATAAAACTTTATTCTCAAATATATTTGAAAAAAAATCACTATTTAGTCTTAAAAAGCAATCTGAAATAATTAAATCAAGTTCAAATTTTAGTCTCGATAATAAACGATGAAAACTAAATATTAAATTACATATTGAATTTCAAAAGCAATCTGAAACAGTCAGATCAAATTTAAGTCAAATTTCGGCAATTGAAAAAGGTTGAAAAGATCAAAGATATTCAAAGTTTATTACAAATAGTAAATTAAAAAAAAAATCCAGAAAATTGGTAAAATTTGAATAAATTTTCGGAATATTTAATTTGATTATTTTACTTCATATTTATTTTTGTTTATAATTGTATATTTATGTTTGAGAAATGAAATAATCGTTGAAGGATGAGTTTTGTTTCAAACTTTCAAGTTTCCTCTGAAAGGAAAGATTTTCTTGGATTACAAATGTCTTCTCTTGCATTTTATCTTTTCACTATTGAAAATTGTCGGAAAAAATAAGATGAATGAATGGAATTTTGAAATATGACATGATAATCTTTCGATGTAAATTGAAATGTCTGAGATTTGAGGTAAAAATGATAATAATCACAGCAAAATGTCATATTGATTGATTAATCAATTAATCATTTATTCTTAGAATGATATATTTTCGTAGAGTGATAAATGGTATCGAAAAATAAAATGAATGAATGATAATCTTTCGATGTTTTTTAGAATGACTTAAACAAAAAGCAAGATAATCTTATGTAAATTTGTCGTACTAACTGATTAACTGATTAATTGATTAATCATTTATTTGTAAAATTCATATTTTCACAAGCTATAAAAGTTTTGTCGAAAAAATAAAATAAATGAATGATCATCTTTCGATATTCTTTGAAATGTTTTTAAATTTCGAGCAAAAACTAAGTAATACTATGCAAAATATTATGCTAATTAATTAATCAATTATTTATTCTCAGTCCTTGTAATTATGCAAACTGTTGGAAAAATAAAATAAATAAGTGAAATATTGCAATATGATATGAATTTCCTGACATTATTTGAAATACTTCTGGAGTGAAAATTATAATAACCTTATGTAAAGTATCATGCTAATTAATTAATTAAATAATTAATTATTCTATTGTAATATGACACCTATATCTGACTATGCTGGTAGTGTTAATTTGTTGCAAAAGTCTTGCCCGATAATAATTCAATAAATAATAAATTTCCTTCATCCAAAATTTTTAATTGAATTTAATAAATGTTATTGAGAATTTTTTTCTAACAGAAAAGAAAAATTTGGAAATTTTTCTTTTTAAATGAAATCATTCGTTTCGGATCAAAAATAAATGTTTAAATTAACTTTAACAGAAATTATTTTAGCATAAGAATTTGTGAAATAATGTTAGAAAAAATAGATGAAGGAATTTCTAACTGGAATGATTTAACATTGTCACGATATATATGGGTTAGAAGAGAAGGAAAATCTAATTTAAGATAATTGTTGGCTCAACGATCAGCCAAGAAAAAAATGGACTATTTTCTCGTAACTAAAATGAGCCTAGCAAAGAAATAAATGTGATACTATAATAGTCTCAATATATTTATCTTGGAAAAATTTTTCAGAAAGATAAAAAACAACAAGTTTGATTCGTTTATTGATATTATTTAAAAAATTTTAATAGTATTAGACAATGAGATGTATTTGATAAGATATCAAATTATCAACTTATAATCAATTTCTCTTCCGAATGAATCAAAGTGAGAAATTTTGGAAAATTTCTGAAATGTTGAAGTTTTTCTGTCGCAAAAAAAAAAAACTTTCAATATCTATAATTTTCAACTTCTTATTTCATTTTTATTCTATCTATGATAGAATTGAGAAAGTTGAAAGAAAATTTAATCCATTCAGATTATCAGTGTTATTGAATTTCTTTAGCAATTTGCACGAAGGAGAAGAAATCGCAAATATGGCTGTGTTTAGCCATTGGTCTTGCGATTGAGCAAAATAAGCAGCCTGAACAGGCTTGGCTTGGCCTTAATCAACGAGCCAAGGAGTTAATGATTTGCCTTACTGCATATAATTTGATATGTCTCTTCGAGCTTGTCACTCCGTTTGCCATCCAAACAAAGATTTGATTTGAAATTACACTGCTTCTCTTCTAATTTACGAAATTGCACAAAGTTTGCATGCAGCTAATCCATTCTAATGCATGCTAAGCACGATGCATGCATGCAGCAAATCTTATCGTGATGCATGCTACCGGAGATAAGAAATCGGAGAAGTTTAAATTTTCAAATTCTGCAATCCAGAAGAATGCATTTCTGTTTTTGCTCATTATCATGCCAATAATATAATGCAATTTTGAATGCAAGAAATTTATCCACTTTTCATTTAATTCAGTGGATTCTGAAGGAATATTTGGTCCTTCTATGTGATTCCAGAATCATTCATAGGCTATAATTATTTTAATCAACTAATTAGCTATAAGTTTAGATTGAATAATCATAAAGGATGATACGATAGGAGGTGGTGATAAGGACAAAAATCAGAAATTAGTTGAAAGTTTAGGTTTAATAATCATAAATGATGATATCATAGAAAATGATGAGAATTTCGTTTTATTTTCGAAAAATGCGAAGTTAATGAGAATGCAATATTAAAATATTACATGCTAAAAATTGATTTTCGGAAAGGGAATTTTCAAATCGCAAGCAAATTTGTGCAACAATTGATAGTTAGCGATAAAGGAAGAGAGAAGAGGTAAGAAAAGAAAATAAAAACTTTTATTTAAAATGTAATTTTCAAAAAAAAAAAAAAAAAAAGTGAAATTTCATCCTTTTTTCCCAATCTCCAAAACTGCTTATAGTTTTTTATTCGATTTCTCCACTTTTTTTTTTTTTTTTTTGAAAAAAATGTGTTTCGCTAAGTTTGTTAAGAATAACTAGAATGAATTTTAAGGAAAAATATTCGTAATTTTTAATAAATAAAAAGAGCAACATGCAGGTAGGTCAAAGGTTAGCAATTTAATGCAGAATTGATGTAATTAATGAAAAATTAATGCAAATAGCTAATTCAATTTGCGCAGGATAAATCATAAATAAATGATTAATGAGTAATTATGATCGGTAAGTATATTTTATCAAATCTTTTAATCATTAAAATTAATTTCTATTTAATTTGCAATTTTTCTCCATCCCTTTCTATAAACTTCTCGATATATTCAATCTTCTTTTTGGCATATCTCGTAGAAATGCGAATTTTTTTTTGTGAATTTTTTTTTCGCATAAATCTAAGAAATTTGTATGGTTTGCTTCACTTCAGTAGCATCAAAATTCTCGGTCCATTGAGCATGAAAAAGGTAATTTGCAAAGTTTGCTCGAATGAAAGGTTATTTTTTCAACGAGAAAAAGATGAAAAAAACATCTGCTTTTATTGGTCATATCTATTTATGATGTAAAAACTATGTACTGTTTAATTTCAAACAATAAATTTAACAAATTTTCAATCGTTTAACGAGAAATTGTGTGATAGAAATAATTGGAGAATTTAGAAAAAAAAAAGAAAAATTTCGAATTTCAAACTTAAAAATCGAATGTAAATTGAAAATTCAAAATTTAAATTCATTTTATTTATAGAAAACTTTTATTTATATGAAATATTTTTGCGTTAATAGTGACAGTATCTCGCTTTTTTTTTGAATTAGATAAAATGAAACTAATTAATTATCTAATTACTATCATACGATTTCTAAATAAAAAAAAAGTTGAATGCATAAAGAAATTTAACAACTTTCTTAAAATTTTTATTATAAATAATCAAGAAATATGGTATTTTTTCAAATTTGCAGAAAATGCCATTTTACGCGAAACATTTGTTGCAGCAAATTGGTAAATTTTCAACTTTAGCTAATTGCTTCGAAATAGAGAGAAGAGAGAGAGGGAGGGAGAGAAAGAAGGGAAAGATAAGAAAGCTATTAAATAATTAAAATTGACAACTAAGAAATGTAGCTCAGTAATGTTAATTAAATTCCGAATTCATTACTAATAGTGATTTAAAATTTGATTATCTTTTCGAAAATTATCAAATATCTTGGCAAGCTAATTCACTCTTTGGCTAGTAAATGAGGAATAGAATAGTTATGCAAATTTTTCTGATAAATCAAAGAAAGTGATTTTTGAGGAATTGATAAATCGAAAAAAGTAGCATAAGGTTAACATATGGAGAAATTTAGCATTCATTTCTTTTTTTTCTTTCCAAAAATAATTGCAAACAATGAGTAAATCTCCGATCGATGTGATTCATTTTTAAAGCAAAAAAATTTGAAAAAATTTTTCAAAAACTTTTTGAAACCTTTTTTTTCGTCTTTTTTTTTCCTGCAGAATAAGAATGTAAGAAAACGAGAAAAATAAAGAAGAAAACAAAAATTTTCGCTATTGACAATAAATTAATTATCAAATATAAAAAGTAAATAAATTTTTTAACAAAAATAAAAAATAAAAAATAAAAAATAAACAATCTTCTAATCTATTATTTCCATTTATCCTATTCTCTAAAGGAATGAATCTGATATTGCAAGAGATTCTGTTAATTTTTGGAAATTCCCATTTATATAAATGAAAAAAAAAAAGAATTTATATTCAAAAACCAGAATTAAAAAAAATCATAAATCAAGAATTAAATACAGATTAAAATTCAAAATTTCTAAAAAAGGCAACAAATAAATGAAATCAAACCATCTGTCGAATGAAAACTGTATAGATTGATTGGGTAATAAATTACGATATTTCAAAATTTATTTTAAATTTACTCAGATTTTTGATTTTTTAAGGCTTTTATACGTGAATTTTTCTAAATTTTAATGATTTAATCTAATCAAATTCAATACTAGTTTTTAATTTTCCGGTGCAATTATTTGAGGTATAAAATTATTTGACACACCAAATATTAATGCAAAAATTGTTTAGTAAATAGATTCAATCCCTCATATTCCATTCGAATTTATCGATCACTATTATAAGTAATAAATTAAAATTTCATTTACCATTTACAACAAATGTCGAAGCTCATCGATTTAGCTGACATAAATCGGATCATCTATTTATTTATTCAATTATTTGTTAATCCGATTTTATTACTATGAACACTGTAAGCACTGAAGCAAACAAATATTAGAAGATTAGTACAAAAAGATACTAATATATATCATATCTATTTATGTTTATATTTAAGTACTGGAAATGAATTTAGTAAAAAATTTTAAAAAAAAATCAAAGATTGAAAGGAAAGGAAAAAAGGAATGAGAAATATTTTAGAATCCAAATTTTTCATTCAAATAGTAATTATACTTTTTCCATCAAAATAAAATTCGAAATGAAAAATACAAAAAAATGAGAAATATTGAGAATTAGAAATAGAGCTGAGAAATATGAATTGATGTCACTGATAAGCTGATTGCAGTTGTTTATTTCTTTTTGATTTAATTTCAAATTAAGCTTAACTTTCATTTGTAAATAAAAATTAAAACTTCATTTGTAAATTTCTAGCATCAATAATAATTTTAATTCAAAATAAATATTTACTGATTATTTACATTATTATCATCATCATTATCATTAAAATGAATGAGAAATTGAAAATTCAAATTTTCAATTTTTCGCGATTAATTGATTAAAATGATTAAGGGAATTAAGAAATTGTTTCAAACTATCTAATCATTGATAGCAATTATCATTTCAGTAAATTAGAAATAAACTGAAGGATAAAATTTCAAAAAAATTATACAAACTCTTTCGCGAAAAAGTCAATTTCGAATTTCAGTAATTTTAGCCATAAATTTAGTTAACATTTCAATTACTGTTTGCACTGGCAAACATATGGAAATGAAAAATAATCCGATTTAAGGTCAATTCAATTTCCTTTTATTCTTTGTTCATTTCAAAAAAAAAAAAAAATGTATTGAATAACCGGTTTTATCATTTCAAATTTTCGTTGCTACAAAAATTTCTTTCAATTAAAAAAATTTTTCCGCGCAAATTTTAATGAAAATATAAAATTAGAATTTCTGCGAATATTTAACTCAAATATTTTAATTTAAGAAATTTTAGCTTTATTTTACTTTTTAATTTATTCAATTTTCTATGAATATTTCAGGCTAAAATTTCGTCTTAAAACTAAGCATTGAAAGCGAAAAGAGTTCTAATTGTAAATTTGAAGGAAATGTCAAAAAAAAAAAAAATAGAAAAGAAGAGGAAAGAGCAATGAACAAGTTTGACAAGAGGTAAATTTAAAGGAAATGCGAAAAATAAAAAAGTTCCATTAATTTAGTAAATCATAAAAAATTACGATTGGCATCTGTGGTTTTGAAATTTGAGAAGAAAGTACCATATTTTCTCCTCAATTTTGCTACCAAAAAATCGCCAGGTGGTGATCAAATCCGAATTAAACAGGTAGGAGGTCACCATAATTTACTCAATTCGTTTACTTAACTTAAGTGTAATTAAAAGCTCTCTCAGAGAAAAGCATCACTTTTCTACACTAATCATTGTTGATGAGTTAGTAAACACGAGAAATCGATGAAAAAAATTCCATAAACAAACAAGAGAAGAATTTGAATAAACAAACTTGTAACTTTTTAATTACTATCATTAAATGGTACGATTTTTCGGTACGATTGATTCATCGTCCGGATAAACATAAATCGGAAGCCAAAGACCGAAGATTAATGATAAAAGTAAATAATTTAATTTTGATGCTTAGTAGTAAAATTTTTTGGAATTTATTAAATGAAGAAATATTTTTTGAAATTGACTTTATTTCGAATTATTTCAAAAAAAAATACCATACGATTTTCAAATGATGGATGATCAAATGTTAAAGGAAGAAGAAATAAGTTGATAAAATGATAAAATAAAAATTTTTCAATCTTAGTGAATAGCAAAATTTTTAGGAATTATTAGTGAGAAAAATATTTCTCGAAATGAAAAAAAGTTTTTTATTTCGAACCATTTAAAAAAAAAAAGTTGATAAGATTGATATTTTAAAAAATATTTCTTAATAATATTAATTGATATAGTCAATTTTCCAATCTCAAATGATATTCTCTTAGAAGATTTATTAGTTGTAAATTTTTGGAAATTTTTTTAAATTAAATTTGAAAATTTTTGAAAAACTTACATTTGATTTGTGCTATTCCAGTAGATATCCGGAAGGCGTCGAGCATCAATGGTAATACGATGATTACTGAATATGTCCAGTATCAAGGTAATGAGAAGATTTATTAGCATGATGACAAGTCGTCATTGAAAGAAAATCCGGGAAAAAAAAGAAGAAAAATCAGGTTGTCAAGTTGTCCTTTCTTTTTATCACTTCCTCGTTAACAGGATGATAAAATTGTTAAAAGTAACAATGATAAGCATTTCGTGATTTGCCAAATTTGGAGAATTTTTCGAAAAAATCTGAAATTAATCACCTAATATACTTACGACAATATTGGAAATGGAAATAAGTGATACAACTGGAATTAAAACGAATTATTTTTGATGGCTAATTGCCAGTGCTGCTTATGGTATTTTCAGAAATGAAAAAAAAAAAAAAAAAATGTTTGCAATCTTTTTTTTATTCCAAATGTATATTTTAAGAATTTAGGCATTTGACATTTTCATTTCTGTAAAATATTTTCAATGAAAAATACGAATTAACAAATTTTCAATCCAAAAATATTCATTTGAAATGTTAAAATCTATTTTCAATACATCAATTGTTTTCGTAAATTATGCAAATTTTAAGGATCAATTAATTAAAAAAAATTTATAATTGCTTGAGATATTTGTCGATCTACTTTACTTCATTTGCATAAAAGCAATTTTTGCAGTAATATTTAATTAGGAAAATGAAAAAATCTATATATGTTTTATGGTGCCTAATCTTCTTAATGTCAAAAAAAAAAAAAAAAAATCAATAATCTGGATTTTTAGATAGAAGCAAAGGAAAAAAAAAGAAATTAATGACTTATATTGTGAATAGCCAGAATCATTTATATCGTACTAAAAATTATAAAAGCGGATTACCGGATTTTACTCGTCCCGGAACAGATTTGTCCATCATTATTATTTTTTTTCTTGAAATTAATGATTTATTAATCTTAGCAATTAGCAAATACTTTAATATTTTATAGCAAATTTTATAGATATTCTGGAATTTTATCATTTATTTACAAATTTAATAACTATAATAATATCATGTAAAGTGATTGTTTTTTAAAATAAAAATACAAAAATAATTGCATTTTAAATCGAAATTATTGTTCTAAATTCATTTACAAGATAAGTTATTAATTACAAATATGTATTCGTTGTTCAAAAGATTTTATCAAATTTTAGAATAAATTGCTATAATAATTAAAAAGTAAGAGGTCAAATGTCATTTGCTTAATCTGAATTTAATGTTTCTCTAATCCAACATCGCACATCACTGTGACCTAATTGAGAGAATGATGATAAATAATAAAGATAATCGTTTATCATTTTATAATTGAAAAATATCTCAAAAATGACTCTTAACTTTTTTAAATTTTTTAAAATCAGTTGTAAAACCACTTTTAATCATTAAGGTTAAATTGAAAAATCGATCAGAATTGTAATTTCTGGAAATGATAAACTAAAAAATATCTTTTTTTACATTATTTTAAAGGACATTTTGTTTAATTTAATTAAATAATTATATGTTTTGTTTAATTTAATTAAATAACTATATGTATATAAAAATATATTTATATTTATATATATATAGGTCATGAAATTTTAACCGGAAAAAAATCGATATGATAAATTAATTAAAATTTCAACAATGGCCTCTTTCAGTCTTCTCCATTCTCTCCTCGTTTGATCCCATCTTATCCATTAAAATTTATTACTGTCCTCTTTAAAATGGCAAAAAAAAAAAAAACAAAAAAAAAACAAAAGAAAAAAAACAAAAACAAAAAAAATGCTTTTTTTTAAATCATTAAATATGCGCCTCAAAAGACAAATTTAAATTGTAATTTTTTTTTTCTAAAATTAATTTTTTTCTATTAAAACATATTTTCAATAGAAAATTGAGAGAGAAAAGAGAGAGAGGGAGAGAGAGAAAGATGAAAAAGCTAAATTTGATCATTTTCATTCCTTCAACCTGCCATGACTTCCGTTCCTTTTCATGCTACTATTGATTGGTTTAAAATTTAATTAAATTTCATTTATCTTTTTTCCATCTTAGTTTATCCACACTCTTTTCCACCATTTGAAGCAATGGCAAATGAAATATCGCTAAATGATGTTTATTTTGATTAAATCAATTATTTCTATTTTTGATAATTCAAATTTGACTTTTTTCAAAAAAAAAAAAAAGGAATTTTGAAAATAAAGACAGCTATTATGATAAAAATACTTTTTGATAAAAATTTGATAAATGATTATTATTATCATTTAATTCACCCATGTACGTCAAAAGTTAGCCACTTAAATATATGAAATTTTAATTTAATCACAATAGTATAATTGGAAGTTTCATAATGCATATTAAGTTTCAAAATGGCAAGATTGAAATAATTAAAAAAAAAATTGAAATAATTAAAAAAATGATATTAATAAGCAGACGTAAACAACGTCAGCAGCGTTAGACGTAAATGAAGTAAAGGAAACGTCGTATCAACGATCTCGAGAAGTAATGATGGACGATCGGATGGATGGATGGATCGACCGGCCGATACGAACGCATTGCCTTCCCACAAACTAAGGCGTGGCTTTTCGAATTCGTTCTTCACGTTCGTCGAACACGCCCTTACGATTGATTACATTGCTCTTATTATTGTTATAACTATAAGAATGATAGCTAATCATCATAATAATAATGATAATAATAACAATAATGATAATGATAATAATAATAGTAACATGAATAGTATTAATAATATAATAGCGATAATAATAAATGCAATAATAATAGTAATAGTGACAATAACAACGGTAATCATTATTATTATTGCCATAATTAATAATATTATTATTAATACTTATAATAATATCATTATTATTATTATTTGTTATTATTACCATTAATATTATTATGATAAAATTATGCAAGTTGTCATCAAAAAAAGCGCTCATTCAAATTTTTAATTCCAGAATTATTAAAATAAAAATCAAGCTATTGTGTTTGAAATATTAAAAAATACTAAAAGGCAAAGAATATAAATTGAAAGAAAATGAAGAAATTTTCTAAACTTTGTTTTTTCTTTTTTCATTTTAAATAATGAAATAATGTAGTGGAATTTTTTTTAGAACAACAAATTTGTTTATGATCAATTGCCAATCAAAGCTAACTTTCATTAATTTCCTCACTAACAAAATTAATGTAATAATGAAAAAAATTAGATTTCATCAAAATCTAAGAATTTTCGTCTTTTTCATTTTTTGAATTACTTCTTACGAATTTTTGTGATCTTTCGATGGTTTTCATTATTCTTTTCGTTAAATAGGTTAGACGTTCTTTTTTTTTTTTTTTTTTCGAACCAAAAAATGACGAATTATAAACGAAAATCAATCATTTTAATGGAAAAAAGTCCATTTTTCGTAATTATAAAAATGATTTCAAAGTGAAATGATCATATAGTATAGATTGATAGCAATTTTTGATCAATCATCGAATGAATTAACGAGAAAATTTTCAATTTTATAAAAGAAATACCATCGCAGCATACAAAGAAAACATGAAATAATTCAATTCTTGAATGGTTGAATCTACGCTTTGCTGAAAAATACGAATAATTCGAATCCAAAGAAGAAATCTTCTTTCTAATTCTGAAGCTCAGTGAAAGAGATTTTTCAGTTGAATCTTACAACGAAGCACATTAATTAATTACAGTCGAAGACTGCGTTGAATTATCGATTCCACAAACTTGAAATTCTAACTATTTTATCAATATGTCAGGATGCAAGTCCTGGGAGTTCTCAGTTCTCGAACTGGTTAATAATGATTGCCTGAACTATAGTTATATTGAATATCGATTTCACAAAATTGATAATTTCGACTAATTCCATCTTATATCTTATAATATATGTCCTGAGAGCTCTCGATCCCTAAAAAGAGTTAAAAATATTTCCGTTTAATTAATAATTGATATCTAAATTTAGATCGTAATTCTCTTTCTAAAATTTATATCCAACAATTGCATTTCTTTTCAATTCTCAAAATTAAAATTGGGAAATCGTTACAACTATTCTTTGCTAAACCTTTTATTAACAATGAAGATAATTTCACTCATTAAAATTTCTAGAATTTGAACTTTCTCATAACTTTCAAAACCTGAAAGTTATTAAGATTTGATTTCAAATTATTATAAAACCAGTCATGGTATTTGGTGACAATAGTGGTGACAGCAATTTTGTGAATGTGAAACGAAGTTAATCGGAAGAAACACTGTTCGTTCATTTTGATAGTGGAAAACCTGTTCCATTCAATCTTTTTTATATAATCATTTTTCGTCCCGAGATTTACCATTTAAATGGAGTATGTCCGTCTCGACAATAAAAAGAGTGAAAGGAAAGAGAAATGAGAAATATTTATGATATTTATACATAAAAATGAAATGTTTAAAATGGATAAAAAGGAAATATTTAAAAGAAAAAATTCCAAAATATTATTAATCATTTTACGCAGAAAATTTATATTTAATAGAAAATACAAAAATTAATAAATTTTCGAGATTAACTATTTCAAATTTCAAAAGTTTATTCTAAAAAATTTTACTTACTTAAGCTTAAAATTTACTTTCAAAACTTTGCTTAAACTTATTTATTGAAAATTCAATGTTTTGTTGTTCATGGATACAAATTAAAGAAAAGTTCCTAAATATTCAGGAAATATCTAGTTTTAAATTTTAAAACTGACTTTACCTATTTAACTTACTTATTGAAAGTCGAAAATTTCATCAGTTATGGATACAATTTAAAGAAAAAGTTCATAAATATTCAAAAATAAACCCAGCAGTTAATGTGACATAAGGCCTAGTCCTCAGACTAGAAATTCTTTTAATTGAAAAATAATCAATATTGCTGGAGGAAAATTTTAAAATTTCGAGAAAAAGAATTGCGAGAGCGCAAAAATAGTAAAAGAATTTCTGCACAAACAATTCAACTATTTGGCTTTTCTTGCCTTCAACTTTTTAATTTAATTAATTAGATAAAATGAACATAAATAGTACGTAAGTGTAACTATTAATAATTAAAAAAGACAGTAAGAAATGATAACTGTAAAGATCTGAAATGCCCAAAAAATTTTGCAAAATAAAATTTTAATATCATTTTAGATTCCAATAAATTCTTTTGACTTTGAATTAAACCAAAAATCAAATGATATTTAGGGCTGAAGGTCAAAGAAATTGAGATATGAATTGTGAAAAATAAATTAATTTCTTGACGCATTTCAAAAAAAAAAAAAAAAAAAAAAAAAAAAAAAATGAGATAATTCCTTTTTTTTTTCAAATTTCTTTTAAGAGAAATAGTTTTTATGAAGTAAAAAAGAAAAGTTGGATTAATGGAATAAGAGAAAAGATTAATAGAGATATTCCGAGAAAAGAAAAGTGCACAAAAAAATAAAATGTACTTTTTGAAATTAAAAAAAAATTTTTGCAAACATTTTTTTTTCTTTTTTTGAAAGCTAAAGATTGGAATTTTAATAGAACATAAATGAAACATTTTAATTGGAAAAATTTAACTAAAATTTCAATAATAGAATGTCAATGAATATAAATGTATATAAATAGAAAAAGGCACCAGAAATTCGAAAAAAAAAGAAAAATTTAGTAAAAATTTTAATTCTAAAATAGTATTAAATCATTTACAGTAATTAAATCTAAAATAGTATGTAATTATTTTGATGTTTTCTCTTTAATTCTTAAAAAAAAATTTAATTAAGATTAAAGAATAAACAATAAACATATTCAAGTGAGTGATCTGAATTAGTCAGAAAAATAGTGAAGCTTGAGGCTTGTTAACATATAGAGATTCAAACCTAGAAGATTTGGGCCTGTCACTAAAACACTGAATCTAATTCTTTTGGCCAAGTTTCACTTTTTGATTTTAAATTCTGCTCATTTATTACATTATTTGATCACTCATATTATTCCAAAATAAAACAACCTATTCTCATAATCATATCGATCGGCAAAATGAAATAATTTGCATATTTTCATTTATTTATCTTTTTCAATTCCCGCTGAATCATTCTGCAAAAAAAAGAAAGTTCAAAAAAGTTCAGAAAGGTAGAATGAAAAAAATAATGCTCAAAATTATTCTTCGAACTTAAGAAAAAAAACGAAGTTAATACTTCAGATCAAAACCAGTTTAACCTTTAAATATTAAGGTTTTAAAAAAAAAAGAAAATTATCATAAATTTACATTTCAATTCAAACGATAAAAAAGCATCCATTTTCGGAATGGTTTAGAAAAAACGAAATGTTTTTTTTTTAAGTAATCCATTTCTTATTTTTATATGTCCTTGTCTGCCGCGACATTTCAATTACGATGTAATATCAAAGCAAAATGAACGATTTTTCGTTTGTTGTGGAACTCAGGAAAAAAAAAAGATTGAAAATCGAACGCGAATAGTTTACAATGCTCTCTCAAATTATTAGTTTAATATTTAAAATATTATTCTAACGAAAATTCGAATTTAGTTTTTTTTTTTTTTAAATCTAAATTTATAAGTAACTAACGAGCTAGCTAATATTTTTCTGCCGAAAGTATTAATCAAAGATCAAAACAAAGATTTCTCACCAATTATTAAAATCTCATTTGATAAGTGATAAAAGTGATAAGAAACCAAGATATATCGTATGATAAGGAAATAAAATGCCATTATTGCTGTGGAATTTTAATGCTTAGAATAAATACATTTTGAACAGAAATGGAGCAAAAATTAGAAAATAAATGAAATATTTGCAAAACATTATCTTGGCCCACTATATTTTAATCCTAGGCTCTAATTTTATCGAATTTACTTTGAAATTAAAGTTGTCATTTGACACAGAAGACGAATAAAATCTGTGATAAAGATAGAAAAAAAAAACGAGACAATTTCTTGGCCATAAATTTCAATTCTAGGCTTTAATTTCATCGAATTTATTTTGAAACCAAAGTTGTCATTTGACCTGGATGAAGAATAGCATGAAATAAAGGTAGAAACAAATAAAATGATAGGATGAAATTTGGAAAGAGAGGGACAAGAAAGGAGAGAGGTAAATGAAATGAATGTACATGAAGTTACCTGTGCTCACCTGTAATTGTCATCACTTAGTTGTGTTGTCTGAAGCAATATCAGTACTATAATTGCCCTTTTCGATGAAAAGATCAAAGAGAATTGCCGCCACTGTATTATCAAACAATAAGCAATGCGAAACAAAAGTGATCAAATTGTTGGAATGGTTGAGTTACTGAAGAAAATTTACGACATCGTGTGACTCACTGACTACCCACAATCAATCGGTATCATCGGAAATTATTTAAGTAGATGACGAGAAATGACAGTATCGAAAGTTTCCTGTCAACTAATGTCGCATTTCGTCCATATTTTCATACAAATAATCGCATATAGATCGCAAACTTATTTGGAAATTTTTTTTTTTCTGTTACAAATTTTTGCAAAAGTCGCAAATTTATTACATTGAAAATATATAATAATTTGCAAGCTGCAATCTTAAATTCGATTGAATGGATGTGCTTTATCAGTATTGATAAATGCAAACTTCACTGAATAAAAATAATTCATCAATGTTGATAAAAATGGCGGAATTTTTCCTTAATATCATATTTCTGTTAATTTTTCCTTATCTTGATTATTTTTTAATTATCTTAATTTATTTGTTCAATACATTTGTTTGTTTCGTATTTAATAATCACTCATATTCATATTATCACAAACTTCTTAAGATTATGATATTGGAAATTTATCTAAAGTTATTACATTGAAAATACAGCAATTTCCAACTTCTTATCTTAAATTCGATTGGATGTAGATGCTTTATCAATAATGATAAATACAGGAGGATTTTTTCAATTATCATATTTCTACTAATTAATTTTGTTTGTAAACTTCAGAAGTTGTTTCATGCAGCTGCAAAATAGGAATATTTAAACAAATTTATTCAAAATCTATTAATACAAAAAAAATTTAAATATATGCATATTTGTTGAAAGACAGTTATCATGTTACATGCATGCACATGCAAAAATATGAATTGCACGCATTTGCATTCTAATTTCTTATATTTATTATAAACAAATTCCATTAAATTTATCAATAATGAGGAAAAAAAATGTATATATTGCAAAATATAATTAGCATGTTGCATGTGCATGCAAATATGTGATATAACATCCATGACTGCAGTCTCACTTTTGCATTTATCAGTAAAAAAAGAAAAAAAAAACTTAATATTGGGAATGATGAAAAGAAATTCTATTTAATTATCCTTATCATTATCATCATTATCACTATCACTTCAAAGTGAAAAATATTGCTGATTTAAAATTACTGGAACTGTATGAATTGAATTTATTCATGAAAAAAAGATAGGTAAGGAGTAATTTAAATATAGGTAATAAATAAAGGTAAAAAATAATTAAGATCAACGCAATGACAGAGTAATTTAATAAAACAAAAACTGATTTAATCAGAAAATATCAGATATTAAATAATAAGTCATACCGTTTGAATGAAATTGTCAGCTACAATAATTTAATAAATTTGTCCAGTTTCTGGCTTCAATTTTCGAATTTTTTTTAGAAATTGAATAATTTTTATCAAGAAAATCCAAAAAAAGAGAAAAGAACTTTTCTCAAAGCGATTTCAGAACAATTTGTTAAATCTTTCCATTCAAAATTTTCCAAGCTAATTATGCAAGTTCAGATGTCTAAAAAATTGTCAAATGAAACTTTCGAAATTCAAATTAGCTTAGTCTTCAAAGCTATTTCTCATCATTTATTTACAATATTTTTGCTTGCTTGAAATTTCAATTTTGTTAAAATTTCCCAAATTAACGACAGTTTTACATTTCTCAATTACAAATTGATAAATTTTTAATGCTAATTATTCACTTTTAATAATTTACAAGAAAAATATACTTTTTTTTTTTGTTTTTTAATCTAAAAGTTGAAATATACTTTTTGACATGTTAACCTAAAAAAATTTTTTTTTTTTGTTTTTGTGTAAATAAGCATGAAATCAAATTTCGGGCATAAAACTTTTCTGAAGAAACTTTAAATATCGTTTCTCATAAATTATCACTTCAATTCTTGGATACATAACAATTTTAACGATAAGCATTATAATTGTCGTCTAGTTAGGAGAAGTTTTATCCTAAAAAAAAAGTTTCAGATTTACTCAAAGAGGCAATTTTTACGCACTAATTGTGTTTTCACAATTCAAAGAACATTGTTTGCCGAATGATTGTTCATCAAAATCAAATTCTTTTTGTGTATTTGCGAAATTTTTACGAATAAATTTAACAATAAATCAAAAAATAAACAATCAAACATGCTTGTTTATCATAGCCAAATTTTTTAATACCTTTGCGAAACTACAAGCAATTTCAATGCAACCAAAGAACGGCTTAATGAGCCGAAACATCGTTTTTTCTCTTTTTTTTATTGCAATTTAAAAAATATTGGATATTTTAAATCGTGAAAGAACAATTTTACCAAATTTTGGAGGTACAAAAAAAAAGTGCAAATATTGATATAAATTTTGAAAATCAAATAGATGAATTTAAATTTTCAATTTTTAAGCAACTCAATGAGTTAAATTTAGCAAACTTTTGAATACTTCAATATTTTAAAAAGTGTTTACCGAAGTTTTATGAAAGTTAACTTCAAATTTTAAGTCTTTTTTGTTTAACAAAAATTTAGAATCTAGATTTTATGAAGGTAACTATTTTGAATTTTTTGAAAAATGCGTATAAAATTTTGGATCTGAAAAGTTATTAAATATTATCAGTCTTAAAATTTAACTCTTCTATCAAAAAAAAAAAAAAAAGAAAAGAAAAAAAACTAAATAGACATATTGAGAAACGAAATGAAAAAAAAAAAGACGAAAAGTTTTTTCTCCAGATTATTTACTTGTTATCTATAATCGATCAACTTTTTAGATCATTTCAAAAATAAAGTAAAATAGAAAAAATTTCAAAAATAGATATTCCTAAGAATTACAGAATCGGAAGATTCGCACTGTAGAGAAGTGATTCACGAATCAAAAAATTTTATGAATCTCAAAAGTCATTTACAGAATCAAAAGATTCTATAATTCTTAGGAAATATTTGAAAAGAATTGGTTTTTTATTTTCTTTCTTATATTATATTTTCTATGCATATTTCAAAAATCAATTTCACACAAATTGCGAAATTTCTTTCGCAACTTTAACAGGAAATGAAAATCGCAACGATTTGGATAAAAAGATTAACTTTCATGGCATGAAATCTAGCAACAAAAAATATTAGAGAATTGCTGCATTTGAAAAATGTAATAAAAGAAGAGAAATGTGCAAATATCATTCGTAACATTGCGTGTCTCACGCTAACACGTGATTTTTTTAAAATATTATAATGAGAATAGTAAAATGGATAAGTAAATGATAATATCTGTCTTTCGAATATACAAATGGAATGGAATTTTCCTGGACTTTGTTGCAGTTATAAATAATTCAAAAAAAAGAAGAAGCAGTCGCAAGAAAAATAGCACGTGCACTTGATATAATAGAAATTCTTGCTATTGAATTTTTTGCTAAAATTTCGAATTCAATTCTATAAATTTAACCCAATTGTGTATAAGTTTTGAAGAAAAAAAAGAAGGAATGCAAATTTTGCATAAGGAAAATAATTGGAGCTAAAATTTTAAATACGATACAAACAAACAAAATGATATTTAAAATGTTTTTTCTTGATGTTCAGAAGAAAAAAAAATTAGCTATAAATTATTTTTTTTTAGTTTTTCCAAAATTTATAAACAAAACCTAAAATATGTGTTTTTCTGCATACTTTTGGCAAAATATGATATTTCGCTGAATTGAACTTTTTCCATCTTCTCATTTGAATCGTTAATTAACAAGAATCCTCATCTTTCAATTAAATAATAATAAAAAAAAAAAAAAGAAAATTGTATTAGTTAGTTTTGAATTATCAAAAAAGAATTTTGTAGCAAGCCAAGAAAATTTAAAAAATTCATAAGATCATGTCAAATATGTTTATTTGCTTTAATCAGTGCATTCTTAAAATGTGTACTAATTAGTTTTGAATTTTTTCTTTTTTTTACATATGATCAAGAATTAATAATGATTTGGAACAAATCTTTAAAAAAAAAAAAAAAAAAATAAAAAAAAAAGGGAAAAATCGGACTTCTGCATTTTTAAATCGGAAAATATTAGCGCTGATTAGATAATTGTCAAAATAGAGCATACTATCAGACGATTATCAAAAAATTTTGAGTTATCAGTCGCGATTAGAATTAGTTCCGGATGAGATGCAAATATTTCGATAATAGAATAGTAAAAACTAAAAATATCAACTCTTTTTTAAAATCAGAATTTTATGAGCCATAAATAGACAACAATTACGCTCATCCATTTCATTTAAACATTTAACGATTAAAAAGGATTAAAAAGAAAAAAAATTTTTTTTAAAAAGAAATGAAATTTTCAAAGTAATATTCGTTTTTTTCCTTCATCGATCAATTATTTATTTTTTCCTTTTGTTGAAAATTGCTCTATTTCATTGTGCTCTGTGAAAGTTTAATGTAAAATTTTTTTAACAAAAAATTGTTACCAAAAATTGGTGAATACAGCAAGAATATATTAAAAAACTTTCTTCGTTGAGAAAATTACTACAATGAGTTGATCTATCTTCTATTTCTGAAGTTCGAACTTTGATCTAAATTATGAAGGACCAAGGAAATGATGGAAATTTCAATATTTTAATTAAACATAACCATAATATTTTTTTTTTCGGAATGATTTAGATTTAATCAATCGATAGATCAAACACTAATGTTAATGATATTGAAGGTTGATTGTTCGCCTGAAAAAAAAAAAAAATTTCGAGAAATAAAAATGGAATGAAAATGGAAAGAAGAAATATGAGAAATTTCAAATTATTCCACAATTTATTAGTCATAAATCAAATAAAAGCTTAAGCATCAGAAGCATTAATTTCACAAAATGGGAATTAAAAGTCAAAATTCAAATTTCATTTCATTTTAATTCCTATCAACATGAATGATGTTTTATATTGAATTGGTATTTTGTAATTAAAAAAGAATTAAAAAAGAATAAAGTTTTAATATGCTGCCAGCATGCTCAAAATTATAATCTTCATAATTAAACTTTTTTAAATGTAAATTACTACCAGTGAAACTTTCAAACTCATTAAAACGACATTTTATTATTGCAGATGAGTAGAGTGAAATTTTCAAGCTCAATTTTTTCAACTCATTAAATCTTTGCTTATTAATTTTTACAAATTGTTCAAGATGCTCAGAAATCATTAACCAATATGCAATAACAAAAAATAAAATTTAGAAAAAAAAACAAATTTTCAAAATTAAAAAGAAATTAAAAATTTAAAATTTGAGCCACAATTAAATATTTTTAAATTAAAACTATAAAAACTAATTCGGTAATAATTCAAAAATTTGATCGTTTTTTACTGCTTCTAAAAAATTCCAGAAATAATTCTAGAAATAATGTGCATATTACAAATATCACAGCAACAATTTATCATAAAAGAAAAAATTATAGGCAAGTAAAAATTTTCCTGGTATAAATTTCCAGGAAAAATATATTTTTCTTAAAATTCAATTTTTTCGGGAAAGATTTTTCTTTTTTTAATTTTAGAAAAAAAAATGAAATATTTTCGTTTTGTAATTTAGCTTTTTCAAGAAAAGTTTATTTTATCGATAAAGACTGAAAATCGTTGTCATTCGAATACAACAAAGAATAATTGAAAAATTTGAATGAATTATTCGGCATGCATATCGGTGACATGCACAATTATTATGCATGCTCAATAAAATAGTTTACGAAAAATGAATGTGAAAAGAAGACAGTTTACTTAGCAATATGCAAATAAGAAATTGCTGATTGATAGGTAAATAGCCAAAATTGATTTCCATTAAGTATGTTTTAAATTTGAAAAGAAATTTTAGTATACAATTACCAATTTTTTTTCTTTTTTTTAGTAAATTTATTCTATCGAGAAAGCAAAAATTAAAATAAAAATTCGAAATCGGAATTAAGAAATTGATAATCAAAGAAAATTAACCGGTAATTAATAATGTTATCTTCGAATGATGGATGAATTTGAAAATAGTAGTAAGCTCATCTTGTTATTTTTGGTACTGCCATTTGTGATATTTATATCATTAATATATTTCCTCTAATTTTGCTAAATTCTTTAAAAACTTATTTTAAGGTCAATTTCAGCATAAGAATTTTGCACATCTAAAATGGATTATCGATTAGCGAAAATGAGAAATTTAATTGCTAAAATAATCCATCACAGAGAGTAATTGGAATGAGCCAAAAATTTTGATGAAATATTAGCATTCAAAAAAAAAAGAGAAAAAAAAACGAAGTTTAAGAGAAAAATATTTTCGTCATTATCGTTTATTAAAAATTTCGATTTTTTTTCAAATTTTTTTTCATGATATATGAAGACGAGGAGAAATGAAGAAAAAAAGAAAATAGACGAAAAAGAAATTGTTGAAACATAAGTAGCAAGACAGATGTAATTCGAGTTTCATTATAAAATTCTAATTAGAATGCTTTTTTTTTTTTTTTCATCCATCCACTAATTAATTGTTTTCAAGAAGTTTGACGATATGGAAAAAGTTTCGGACGAAGCATAAATAGTAGAGTTCGATTCCTTTCAATTTTTTGCAAAAATTTTCAAGGCAAAATTTAATTATTTAAAGTTTACTTCTACTTCACTTATGAAAAAAAAAAAACCGGATTTTACATTCGATTTCACATTCTCTAAATTATTACTTTTTTGGCTATAGAATTGTTATAATTAATAGAATTCGGTTAGTCTCGATAGTGAAATTTTCTTTGAAAGAATTTTTTAAGGCGAAATTCAGCTCTTCAAAGTTAATTATTATTAAATTTCCAGCAAAAAAATACCAGGTTTTAGATCAATTCTATTAATCTAGTGATTTTCTTCCTCTAAAAATCGCTTAACAATATAATTACTTTCCAATAAACTTTTTAAATCCTATAATTCCATGCATAAAAAACCTGTTAGGGTTTCAGAAGATTATCGAGAAAAAAGAAAAAAAGATCCCTGATAAGCAATAATTGCTATCATAAAATTATTTTTAAATTACAGTAAATCCTTGCAATGTTGCAGATTTCGGAAAATGTATTTTTATTAACTTCAAAACTAGTTTTATAAGTTGAAAAAAAGCATTAATTGATAATCTTGAAAGATTAAATTCTTAACTTTTTAAATAATCGACAAGAATATTTGTATCCTAATTAGAATGTATACTACAAAACTATTTCATTAAAATTAATGATTAATTGGACTCTTAATGTTTCAGTTTCAAATATCGGAAAGTATTCTTTGTTTAGATATTTTCTGTTCGCAAATTTGCGAATTTCTAATTGCTGATAGAATCAAATAATTGATAAGGTTTGGTAATCAATGATATAAAAAGTATCAGATAGATTTAAAATTTGGTAAGCATATGATAAAACTTGAAAAAGCTTGGTTAAGCATAAGATATAACTGGACACATGCTACTTTGACCTTAGCTTTTAGGACTTTTTCATTACCTTTAATCCTGTTCGACTGTGCATTAAGTTTCATTAAGTTAGCTTCATTAAAATTAAGAATGCTTTATTTCTTAAATAATTTTGAGACATAATTTATTCATTTTAAATGATGCCAATTATAAGACGAATTTGATGGAAGTGATGGCAATATCGGAAATTGATCATTGAATTCGAAATGAATTAAAATAAGATATATTCATCTTCTTTATTATTCGTCCGAAAAAAAAGCTCTTTCGAATACAATTTAACAGAGTTGAGCAGAAAGAAAGAAACCGGAACTTTTGGAAAAATTTTATTCTTGATTATCCTTCTTCGACAAAAACGAGTAATTGACTATTGGAAATAAAGTTAATTAATTAAGTTCTCGAATTCGACTAACTAAATCATCGATTACTAATTGACAGTATTGATGATGGCAAATAATATTTAGAAAAAAACAATTAAATGAGCTTTAATTTTGAGCAGTTTCAAGATTAAATTTTTGACTGCTCAAAAAAAATGTTCTTTAAGATAACGCCTAAATGCTCAGTTGAATTTGAGATATTTTTAAAATCATAAAAGTAGTCATAAAAATTAAATTATGAAAGGAAATGTTAAAAATACAAAAATTTATAGAAAAAAAACCTGTTATAAATTTATTACATTGGTGTTGAAGATTATAACAAATTTAATGATAACCCTAAAATTATTTACTAACTATTTTCAGAAATTCAAAAATTCAAAATATCCCATCAATCCAACAAATTGTTGAATTTCTTTTTTGCATCTTTAATAAATTTGATCTCAAAAATGTGAAAAAATTTGATCAATGTTTCAGAAAGATTTTTTTTTCTATTCATAACTTACATTTTGATGCCTTAATTATTACTACTTTTTTCCTAATAAATATTATCGTAACTTCATCAATTATTTTTTGGACAAAAATACTTCAATCATTTAGTCACATAACTTGGAATTTTTTTAATTCTCAATTATAATTAAGAAAAAAGATCAAGGATCACTTCGGAAATTTTTCTAAACTACAATAATTTTTTGTTTTTATAAAAAGAAATTTAAATTTTAATTCAATGTAATAAATTGCATACAAATTAAATTCCAGTTTATTAATAACAATTGGATATTTGATACAACAATTGAGATGAATAAATTTTCATTTGTAACTTAATCATAATTTATAATTAGTTTCAGCTTGGAAAATTAATTAATTGAACAGTAGCTTTAGTAAACAATTTTGAAAGGAATTTATTGATTGAATTGGAATGAATTTTCTCACGAAAGCTTAGATTTCTTCAAATAGAATTTTCTGCTTCCGTTAAATGATAAAAGAATAGGAATTATCCGACTTAGTTTTAGCAAAAATCTGCATTTCACTGAATGTCTATTTTTCGTCCTCATTCATTCTAATCTTCGATACAGTTAATCTGAGGGTCAATGAATAATAATAATAGTAGTAATGGTAGTACGAGGAATAGTATCAAATCGGATTATTCAGAGAAGATGATTAAAATGAATCCACTGAAGAGGTGTATACTTGACCTTCACCATATATTCATAATCTTTTGCAATATGGAAAGGTAAATGTAATCCTTCAGAAAAAAAAGAATTCAAAAATTAAAAAAAAAAAAAGTAAGGGAAATTACAAATAAATCGATCAATAAAACAATATGAAATTATTCATTCTAACTGATAATTCAGCTAATTCATTATTTATTCCAACTGATAATTCACTGACAAATCAGTTAATTGATTAATCATTTTAACTGATAATTCAGTTAATTCATTATTTATTCCAAGTGATAATTCACTGATAATTCAGCTAATTCATTATTTATTTTAACTGATAATTCAGTAATTCACTCGTTGTAATTAATAATTTAACTAATTCATTATTCATTCTAAATTAACTGATAATTCCGTTAATTCACTATATATTCTAATTGATAATTCAATCAATTCGTTCTTCATTCTAACTGATAATTCAGTTAATTGATCACTCACTCTAATTGATAATTCAGTTAATTCATAACTCATTCTAGTTGGTAATTCAGTTAACTTGTTCGGAATTTGTAAATTTATCCAATTATCTTTCATACATTGCATATACGAGACTATAATTTAAAATTGATTATTCAAATTTTTTGATATTCGAAAAAAATGATAAAAATCTTTTTTGTTTCACACTCATAAAAATCACAAAAAGCAACTTAACACCTGATGATCAATAATCAAACAATCTAATTTCTCGGATGAAATTTCAATAAAATTTAGAAATTTAGGAATACAATTTTCCGCATCCAAATGATAATTTTTTTTTAAATTAATAAAATCATCCAATCATTACAAATATTTTAATTTTTTCCAATGATAACAGCAAACATTATTTAACTGCTAGCATTATCATTTGTAAATTTAAGAGAAGCGCTATTTAAGTGTTGGAAACTTCTGAGAACCTGGAAAATCGATAATGTTCAATTGGCCTAGAAATTTGAAATGGCTATTTCAAGAAATCACTTCGAAAAAATATAAGAAAATTGATATCAGAATTATTTCTTATTCTCCAGTTTTTTTTTGGATCAAAAATTAGTCATGAATAGAATCGTTCTGTTGCGTGATTTTTGGAAAATTTGCTTAGAGGAGGAATTTAAACTTAAATAAAATTTCGAGATCACATTAGAATTGGCTCTTAATGGTTTCTAGTCACTGATTAGACCAATTATTTGAGGCTAGGCATCGCAGATATAATAGCTTTCATGGCTTTAACAAGCTATCTGATTGAAAAATCTCGCATTTCAATCTCCCAAGAGTAATTTCGCATGATTTATAAATTAGCCTTAAATTCAAATCAACAAACTAATACTAATCATTTTATTAGATTATTTGGATAAATCTAACATTATAAGGTCATAAAAAGTTTCGAATAAACAGCGAAAGATTGAGTAAGAATTCTGATTTCTTCTATTTTAAGTTTTTTTTTTTTTTTTTTTTTTTCTTCTCTAACCAATAAATTTTTTCAAAAATCAAATATCTTAAATAGCAATAATGAATTGAATAGCAATATTGATTGATTTTGTTGCAATATTTTTTAATACTTTTTTTAACTTATACATTTCGGAAAAAAAAGACTGAATAAGCTATTTCAATTAAAACACAGGCCACAAAGGCCTTTTTATTCTATCTAGAGTAAAATTTCAACACTAAAATCTAAATTATTCTTTGACTTTCCTTTTCTTTTTTTTTTTTTTTTTTTTTTTTTTGGAAAAGAAATGCTAATTAGATGAAAAATCGTATCATTCCATTCATATCTCTTATTGTAATTTTCAACAATTATATTCGTGAAATTGTTCATCTGAAAGAGATTAATTTAAATATGAAAATCTTTCGCCTTTTTCATTAAATTCATTGCTATTCAATGATATGGGGTACATCCAAAGAAATGCAAAATTTCAATTCATAATGATGTCGAACTTCCTCTCTCGACTAATGAGTAAGTCAAAATTACTACATTCATTTAAAATTTTCAATGAATTACAATCATTAATGAAGAGATATTACTATTTCTAATTAATACTACATATCATTTCATCGACTATATTCTTATGATTTTATTTTGAATTTATACTCGACAAGAAAATATATAATTGAAATACGAATCAAAATTTTAATTGAACTTAAATTTTTACAGTTTCAACTGCAATTTAAACATTGATAATTAAATTGAATTAATTTTAAGTTTTAGTAAAGAAGATAAATTGAATTTTGACAATTAAACTGAATCAAATTTTGATAATAAAATTAAACTAAATTTTAACAAACAGATTGAATTAAGCCTTAACAGTTGAATCGAATCAAATATTGACAATTGAGTTGAACTGAAAATTAAACTAAAAGAAATCTTTATTATGAAAATATTGAATTTCCGGAACTCATTAATCATTAATTAATTACAACAAAGAAAAGTAAATACGCCATTGATAATATCGATTATCTAAGTTGTGTAATAGTAAATTATTCATGCCGAATTTTATTTTATTTATTTATTTTTTTTTTTTTTAGCAAATTTTAGAGTTTTACAAATTATGGCTTAATTTTCCATTTATGACAAAATTTTAAGATTCAAAAAACAAAACGATAAAATGAGTAAATGGTAACAAATCCGATCTATTAAACGGAAATCATGTAACAATTTGAAGATTTTTTTTTTTTTGAGAAATAAAAATAAATGATGTAAACAAATTAAAGATGAGAGGAAGAAGGCAAGGAAAATTTTCACAAAATTTGGGACATTAATGAGAAAATTTCAATTTTCTCCTTTCAATTCTTTCATTGTACCGCTGGATCACAAAAATTTTTCGGACTAATTAAATGAAATAATTCTTGAAGGCTGTTTCGAAATTTTAATAAAAATTTTATTGTAAATCAAGAATGAGAACATCGGATTGAAATGGGCGGAAAAAGAATCTTTCATGCGCAAAATTTTCGATTCACTAAATTCTAAAACTTTCGTCTAATATTTCAAAAATTTTTCTAAATGAAATACATTTTTTCATTTCATTGTTCCATTTAAGTATAAAGAGAAATTTCTGTTGTTGCAAAAATTTTTGATGATTAAAACCATCGCTTCCTTTTTCGAATTTCCACTTTTTTTTTTACTTTTGAAGTTTCATTTTATAAATTATTACATATGTTTTGTTATTTATTTCATACATTCTGTTTGCGAAAATAGAAAACAATACAATGGAAAAAATTTAAAAATACTTTATGGAAACAATTTTTTGATTTAAAATTTTTCATGATCGATTAATATCATGTGCTACCAAATTAATGAACAATTTAAAAAACAGTGAATTTTAATAATAAGTTGAAATTTAAGTTTAGAAGCCAAATAATCCAGAATTTTAGATCCAAAATATTTGACATATTTACTACAGTAATGTAATTTCTGGGTCAAGTATATCCATGATATTTTGGCATTCATTTCAGAAGTAAAAATTGATGATAAATTTCATGAAAAATTTACCAGAAAAAAATGCACAATTTCGCTATCCAAACAATTATCAATCATGTAAATTTGAATTGATTACCGACAATAATTATGATAATCGATTCGCGTATCGATTTAAATGCTCATAATTTTTGTAAATCTGTCATTTTCTCCTCATCTCTGCATGAATGAAAATTAAACTCATAATTGCAACTGATCGACAAGTTTACTGAAATTTTGGTTCTCACGAAATTTAAAATCGAAATGAAATTTGAGATAAAAATTCTAGAATAGGAAAATTATAGGGTAATTACTGTATTAGAATTCTTTCTCAATTTTTGCTTACATTTTAAATTCCATATAATTAAGGAGAATTTCAGTATCATATATTATAACTTAGATGCTTATTTAAAGAAATCATTTCCTTTTCACATATTCATAAATTAAAGATCGAAGGTTAAGAGATAAAAAATTTATCTTGCAAATTTATTGCTAATTAATAAAATTGAATTGTAGTCATAATTACCAGAAGTCGAAGATCAATATATAAAAAATTTACCCACAGATCTAAAGCTAATAAGTAAAATTGAATTGTAGATCATAATCTATAAAGATCTAATCTGCAAAAAACTTAAATTGTAAATCAATTAATAAACTTGAATTTTAAATTAATATGAAAAATAAAAAAATATGCGCTAAAGATTTACAATCATTTTGAACCATACAAATAAAAGAACAAAAAATTTTCTAAACAAAAAAAAAAAAAGAAAACAACAAATTTTGTTTACAAACATGAATTAATGAATTAACTGTAAATGTTAAACTTGTAAATCATTTTAATGAACTTAAATTATAAATCATAATAATAAACTTAAGCTTAAATTGTGAATTAATTAATAAATTAATGAATGAACTTAAATCGTAAAAATTAAGAAACTTAAACTTGAAACTAAACTTAGATTGTAAATGATAATCAAAAATAGGAATATTTTTATATGAAAATTATTTAAAAATACATGTTAAATACATATGTTCACATTTGTTAAAAGAAAAAAAAAAACAAAAATAAAGCAAAGATAGGAAAAAATATAGAAAAGTAATAAAGCGATATAATTGATGAATGAAAAAAGAATTTTATGCAAAACGAGAGAATAAGTGAAGCTTGAAATTGCAATCATTCTGTTTGACATGAAAAATAATCATTTTGAAAAGACATCAAATTTTCAAATATATTTATTTCGTGAAAAAGTTGTTATAAAGTTTGTTGTACTTTTTTTTTAAGTATCTTTTAATTCATATTTTTCAATCAATATTTGTTTGCATATAAAAATAGACATGCAAGATTTTTTCTCTTTTTTAATAATTTTTTCATTTAAATTATTAAAAACTTTTTCTCTCTTTCTATTTACTTTTTTTCGTTTAATTTTGAATGATTCAAATTTTCTCAGAATTTTGTGAATGGATTTTAATTCTTTTTTCTTTTTTATATATGAAATATTTTATAAATTTGGTTTTATTTTAAAACATATAATGAATTATAATTTCTAATAAAAATTAAATTATAATTAATAACTATAATTTAATTTTTTTCAAAAAGAACACTTAATTGTTGTTATAAAATATTTTACATTTATTATATATTATTTTTACTGTAAAATTACTGTAAATTACTATAAATTATTAGTTAACAAAAATTGTAAGCATACATTATTTATGGATGCGATTTTTGAAAATACTTTATGAATAATTATCTAAAATTATACAAATTTGCAAAATAGTTGAATACGAAAATCCGCTTTACTGAGAAATCGATATTGTGTATTGATAATTGTAATTTTATTACAACTTTAATCAATTGTAATTTGATTACAACTATAACAAAATATCATATTAATTTAGTAAATGCTTTCGCATGTTTTTCACATTTTATGACAGATTTTTTCTCATTTGAAATGTAAAAACAAATGAATTTAAGTGAGAATTTTAGTTTTTTTTATTTATAATTCATCTGTCCTGTATTCCACTTATTACTTTGAACAGAAACAAAACTTAAACAAAGTTAACCAATTTTCGGATCACATCAGCATAAAATAATATTTAATCTGATCTGCATCATTTTTGGACGTCAAAAAATTATCAACTTTATCAAGTATTTTGTCAAAAAAAAGCTAATTTATAGTTACTTTAAAAAATAGTTATTTTATAACTTTATCAAATGTAAATAAAAAAACGTGAAAAATTATTATTCAATTTTTTTTTTTGCTCCATAAAAGTGTAATTCAGTGATTAAAGGATAATCTAATATCGAAATATAACTTTAATGAATAATTCAAACATTTTTCATGGTATAGTTTTTTTTTTTTTTTTTTTTTTTTTTTAATTTTGGCAAGAAAAAAAAACAGATTTTTCTTTTTTTTTTTTTTTTTTTTTTTTTTTTTTTTTTTTTTTTTTTTTTTTTGAAGGACAATATATTTGAACATTTGATAATGATGAAGTTGCAGATAAAGTATATTTATGTTTAAACTTTAAAATCATGTAAATACATCTGATCTTTCGGTCAACTTGCGTATCAAAATTAACTTTCATGCTACACTGATTCAGATAAAAAAAAGTACCAGTATTTCGTATTTCCCTCATATCTCTTTTGAAGAAATTCCATAAAATAAATCACATTTCAGAAAAGTAGAAACAAATGAAATCCAAAACTTTGAGGAATGTTCAGCCAAAAAATATCATCAATTTTTATCATTCTATTTCCTAAGATATTCGATTCCTTACTGCAAACTTCGTATCTGACCATATTATATTTATATCAAACTCAAATGGCAGTATCACATTTATATTAAACATATGGTCTTCCAATTATTGAAGAGCAATAAGGAAATTTTATTTTTTCAGTTGAAACTATAAAACAAAAATAGTATGCTAACGAGACTTCCAAAAGGATGAGTCAAATTTAAAAAGCTAAATTTTTTTCAATTTTGAAAAACCGAATTTCTTTCGTCCTCTCCTTCTTGTTTCATGTAGCCTTTAATTTAAACATGAACGAGAAGGGAAAAATCACACTTGACAGTGGTAAAATATCTGAATTTTTTCTGAAAATCTAAATAATTATTCGTTCATTGTTTTTTAGTCGACATTTTCCCAAAAGTATCAAACTTTAAATAAGGAAAAAGCATTGTTAACAAGAAATTTTCTTGTACTTTTTCTTAGAATATTTCTGAAATTTTAATTCAGTCCCTGAACCGATCGCTGGCAAACAAAGTTTCAAAATCGGGACAGCGATAATAAAACGGTCGCTTTTCTTCACGCGTTGTAGTAAAACTTATGTAATAATATTTCATACTTCGAATAAAAAATAAAGGCATGCTATCATAAAGTCTTTGAAATGCACTTGAATAAATCGATGTTTAAGGATTGTTTCCTTCGTTTATGTGGTTACTTACACAAATTAATCAGTGATAAAAATGAACATGAAAATGCCCGTTTTAACGATTATAACATCAAATTCCATCTTTTTAGAGAAATAAAATCTAATATGAGATTACCAAATATCCAATAGCTATTGTATTCAATTGAATTTTAATTGAATAATTGAAAAATTAAACACTGAAGTAAGAAAGTGACAAAATGCAATAAACCTCTAAGAAGCCAAGTGGGCTATAAAAATCTGCAAAAAAGCCCTTTTTTTTTTCCACTTCATTATCGCTGCTTTCAAATCATAATTAATGAACCTAGAGTTGTTTACCATGTATTTACCAACTCCAGGTTCATTAATTATGATTTGAAAGCAGCGATGATGAAGTAGAAAAAAAAAAAAGCTGAAATCAAGATGAAACCAGAAATGATAATTTGCAAAATAAAAAAAAAATAAAATAAAATATATAGAGATATCAAATCGATTCAAGGTAAAAGAAATAAGCCAAAATTTTTTAAAAAATGAAATGCTAAATTCAATGAAGTTCTAAGATTACGATATAAAAATTGAAAAATTCAGTTAATTCTGAAAAATTTCGTTGATTAGGATTACTCTCATTTGCCTTATTCTTCTTTCTCTCTCGTAAATTTTTTAATTTCAGTGCCATTTATGCAAAATGCAGTTATGTATATTATAATGCATCTCCCAAGCTATATATTTTTAACATCAGAAAATTAATAAAAAGGTCAAGGATTTTACCCTAAAAGAGCAGGACTATCAAACGATGATAAAAATATATATTACTGAACAAGTGTGACATTATACTGGTTATTTAAAAGAAAAATAAAATAAAATAAACCTATGTGAAAAAGAAAATAAATACATACCATGCTGATCGAAATACAACAAATTGAGCCTATATTTGACAATTTTATCGTCAAGTATTCTCCAACAGAATGCAATGATTGTGCATTTCATGGCGTATTTGCACGATTTGTTCAAAATAGTCGATGCATAAAACTTCGTGAGCTGTTAACAAGAACTTTCTTGTGCTTGAAATTACAAAAAATAAAGAATAAAAAATAAAATAAAAATAAAAAATAAAAAAAATGAAGTAATAAAAAAAATGAAGTAAAATGAAAGAAAAATAAAAAAAATGAAGTAAAATGAAGTAAAAAAATGAAGTAAAATAAAAAATAAATAAGTAAATAAGTAAATAAAAATAATTAATTCGTAAATGCTCATTCTGGCGATGTATATAAATAGCATTATCCCACATAGGAACAAACTTTTATAACTATTATTGACTAGAACTATGCTTTAAAAATGCCGAAATTTCTCTGGTACATTTTAAGACCCTCTTGATAAATTCTGTTGCATTTTTTTAAGCATTAATTAACGGTTCAGGTCAGCTTTTGCGCAACTTTTCAAAAGGTAGTTAATTTTCTGAAATAGATGTCAAAATTCAGAAAATTTAGTTTACATCAAGTAAATATTTATTTTCCTACAAATACAATCAACTTCATATAAATGTGAGGAAAAACACATTCAAAAAAGTTGAGAATTTTGGGGAACATAAACATCAAGATATCTCTGAGCGGTTTTTTGAATAAACGAATCATAGAAATCAAGAAGGAGATCTTACATGATTTCACAATGACATGCAATTTTGAACAGATGTGAAGTAAATAATAATGATTTTGCTACATGCCAAATATTCAATATAACATATTCTTACAAAATTTTATTTAAGAAATTGTTTAAATCTACTTTCACTCCATCTTCTTCCAACTAATATTCATCGATGGTTTGATAAACCAAAAATGCATCTTTTGTCCTTGGTTTGTTTAAGATAATGATAATTCAAATGAAAGAAATTTTCCGAAAAAAAATAAAGTTCGAAATGCAAATTTTGCATTTTGAACTCTATCTTTTGCATTTCAATAAGACGGCAAGATTTCAAGCTAAAATTCAATTCAGCTATTCTATGATAGAAAGTGCAAATTTCATATAATGCAGAACATAAAAAAGAATCAAAACTAGCCCATAACAATGCGTATAAAATACAACTTTAACCTCAGTAACACTAACTAAACTAAATTAAATGAAACTAGACAATAAATTAAAAAAAAAAACTCGAATTGAACAAAATCAGCAAATGCTGAGATGAAAATGCAGAAAAAAAAAACTAATGGAAAGACTAAGTGATTTTTACAAGATACAATGTCTTTACTATTCAATCACACTACCTAAAAATAATTAGGAAAAAATATTTTATCAAAGTATTGAAAAAGAAAACTTCAAATATTCCAACAACTAAAATTCTATCCTAATTGTAATGAGTGCTAAAAAACTCGGAGAATTTTAGCATAAAAAGAGAACAAGTATCTTTTTTTTCTTTACTTCTCGCTCTTTATGAGCTAAATTTGAGATCAACTTCCTCGAAAACTTGAAAATTTTCGTAACGGAAATGATGAATTGAAAACTAATTGTAAGAGAAAAATAAATAAGAATATGGAATATCTTAAGCACTTGAAGTTTTGTAATCTTTTCGAGAAAACTCAACTATTGAGTATCATTGCTGAGATGGGAAAGAGACGATAACGAGGATCTCGATGGCGTAGAATATTCTCGTTGCATATCCAGCAATGACATGAGGAAATCTTCGCCAGCTTGAAATTGCAAAGCGAGGGAATCTGAATCAGAGATGCCAGAACAATTACTGTTGCTCTCAATTTTTGAGAGGATGTTATTGTTACTGGTGAAAGTATTTGAAAAATTAGAATTAAAATTAATGTCCCGATTTTCGGACTGCAAAATTGACGGCGTCGATGGCTGTTTTGTCGTGATTTGTCGTAGAGCCTGAAGGACTTCCAAGCGAAATTCAATTTTTTGCTTCGGATCCAAATTTCGTATAGTTGGAAGTAGGGTAGAGAAAAAAGTGCTGTCGTCATCGTTTTCCAGAGATCGTTCTTCCAGAATCATTCCCAACTCTTCCTCCAACTTTTTCTCTTTTATCCAGTCACAGCTAATTCCCTCATTATGATTCAAAAAAGGCTTCACAATGGTATCGAGAATGAAATCATAAGTATTTTTGGAGTCAGTTTTTGAAGAACGAACAGAACTTGGCTGTGTAACATACGAACTATTCAGGAATGCGAGCAATCCAGCATGAATATATTCACGTGTTCGTTTGCCCCTTGATTTTACTTCTTCACCACTTTTTCTTCTTAAATCTCGCACATAACAATCGCGTATGTTCTTCCACTTATTTTGTATTTCTTTTTCTAAAATAAAAGCGATTTTCAAAAATTTTGAACAAAATTTTTTGACGATTCACATATGCTGAATTCTCTGAAAACCATAAAAAAAGTTTAATATCTTGAAGAAGTGAACAAAACAAAAACTTTGAAACTAACCGATACTTTGACGTTCCGCTAGGTCCTTATTTTCAAAATCATGAATAAGCATACGGCTAACAGTAGTCCATCCTTGTCGTCGCTTTGATCTATTCCGATAATCTTCACATGCTAAATTCCATAGACAAGGAATTTGCTCAACAGCCCAAATTACAGCTTCTGATCTGATTTCATGGACATATTTCACAGGCCAGCTCAAAGTTTTCTAGAAACATCGGCGAATGATAAATAAATTCGTGATCAAACAAATAAAAAAAATAAGATTCGAATGAAATAATAGCTTAACTTTTCATTCGAGAAGAACTTTGCCGTTACTTTTTTTCCTAAGTTAAGGAAGAAAGGTAAAACGAGAAAGCTAAAAGTAAAAAAAAAAAAGTGCTAAACTTTTGAAACAGAAAAAACAACATGCATTAAATATAATCCTAATAGAGCGATGAAAGATTACTTATAAGAGAATTTTGAAAGTATGAAAAAGCACATCTGAGAGTAAATATATTCCTCTTCAAAATAAAAGATTAATCAAAACTAAAAAATTAAATAGTCAAGGCTTTTTTTTTTTTGATGGATTAAATATCCACATACATAAGATCAAAATGGAAATTGATTATAAAAATTTGATATACTTTGAATAATATATATATAGGTAGACTTATACATATCAAATATATTTAAGGAATAACAATAATACACGTATAATTCTATCAATCTTACATATCATCTAATGAGCTATCATTGCTTGGAAAAGCTAAATTAAATTTAACAATTTACTTGTTCACTCAAAATCATGTTATCTGCTATCAGCGACTGTTTTAACAGTATTAACAGAACCGAATGGGGGGGGGGGGAATATCTTTTTCGAATTCATATAAATTCACAACTTGAATATATTCAAAAACATTGCACAAATACAAAAATCACGATATAAAAATATCTATTTTGTCGTACTTTGATTAAACTATTTCGATCAAGTTCCATAAACGAAAATTTCATTCTTTAGAAATTCATAAAAACACGATTTCAATTATTATAAACTCAAAAGGAAACATACCTTCGCCATTTTCTTTCTACGTTCTCGATTAATGCCACGATATTTATGTTTCGGTATTTCTATAACAGTCCCGTCACAGTTTTCTAAAAAATAAAGACTAATTTGCTATATGTGGGAAGATTAACAAAATAAGCAAAAAAGTTTTTTATTAATTCGATAAAAATTATAACAATAGAAAAATCGATAAAAAAGTAGATAAAAGCTAAAATTAAGCAATAAATTTAAAGAAAAAAAGCAATAAAGAACAAACTATAACTGGGCCATGGATTATTATGCTTATCATTAATATGTTTTTTTTCTTTTTTTTTTTTTTAAATAGAAATATAAAAAGATTTATGCTGTGCAGCGATGGTAATAGTATAGTATTTATGGCATTGGTAAATAAAAAATTTTCTTTTTTTTTTTTTCATATCAATAGATATGAATGAATTATAAAATTTAAATATTTCTTGCCATTAAAAATTTCATTTATTGTTTCTGAAATAAATCTAAAATTTATTGGAAAATAAGTGCCAGACGCTGTGTAACATTACGTAAGTTCAGAAGGCACGAAATTAAATGGAAATAAAATAATTAAATGAAGAAATTGAATTTCTACAAAACTAAACATATATGTCATAGAGAAACATAAAATATTTCTATTAGGTAATTAAATAATCCAATTTTCCTACACTCTCATATGGAAAAATTATAAGTCAATTCCTGATTATTTCACTAATTACTACTTTTTAAATCTAATCCGTTCTACCAGCAGTAAGTAAACAGTTCTTTTCTTATATTTACTTTTTGAATTCGAAAAAAAAAAATGAAATTGAAGGACAAGAGCGTAACGGATTGGAAATGTAAAATCACTTCATCTTATGAAATAATTAATGACAATTAAATTTCCCAGAAATATCTACAGATTACCAGAACATAACAAATTATATTCAATACTAATTATATTCGATCATTACTAATTTGAATATATAAATAATTAATTAGCTGACAAAAGATGCAGCAAAATTAGATATTAAATTCTAAATAAATAAATCGACTAAGTCTATTTTGAAATGTTGAATAGTACAGTGATTTAATCATTTGAAATAATTAAATCATGAAACTAAACTTTCTAAAAGCAAAATTTAGCAGATCATCAAAACATAACAAGTCAATTTAACAATATTAATTTGAATATATCAAAGATTTAATTTGATTCTCATTTGAATACAACACTAATTTGAATATATATCTTTAACCAATTAAAATTACAAAAAAATTGGAATTAAATATTTAATAAATAGGTCTATTAGGTCTATTTTAAGATGTTGAAAAATTCATAAATCCTAATTAGATGTAACTTGAAACTTGTTATCCAATTATATTTAAAATGTACTAATTGCCAAACATAAATATGGAATTGATTAAAACTATGATTTAGAATTTCATTCAATTAAATATAATTGAACTTTCCCACCACTAATTAATTAAATATAATTGAACAAAATAATTTCATTTATGGGAATATTGTAAAGAAAGAATAAAGTTAATTTAGAAGTTAATTTCAGTTTTCAAAAATATTATTTCTTAAAAATTCCTATCAAATTATATTTAGACCGAATTTAAGCATAGTATAGAAGTGGACGATTTGCTAAAAGTCACCGAGAATTCTGAGACTTACCAGTTGAAGCCATGACAAATATTGTCAATGCCTCGTTGAAAACAACCGCTTCTCTAAATTAAATCGCCGACATTTGGTAATTCTAACCGCTCTTAACATTCCAAAACCGCATTTCATACTTTTTTTCCGGTAATTCGCGGTCGAAGTAATTTTCCGGACTTTCAAATTCTTTGTTGATCAAGAATTGGAATGAATTTGGGTAATACTTATGGTTTCATATTCATAGCATTTTTCTTGATAATAAATTTTTATTTATGTTCTAATCTGTTTCGTTCATATTATTATCATATCACTTCAATACCAATTCATATTATTTCAATATTAGTTTCATATCATTTCAAATTATTTCGAATTGAATTCCATTTTTTTTTTTTTATTTCACATAGATTTCAATTCTTTCGTTATACCGTAATTGATTGAATCTCGAAGAAAAATTCTGCGAAATGAGCGTAAATTTTTTACAGCATTTTGATGAAATAATTATTCACTGAATAAGCGAAAAGCGAGTGATATTACTAAAATGACTAATTACGACGAAATGCCGCCGTATTTTCATAATAACGGCTATCGTAAGTATATTGAATTCTTCAGTTAATTAATTAATTAGTGTAAAATTGCAGTTACATCTTCTTTACCAATAATTAAAGTATATTTCAATAATTGGATTAGTAATGTGGAATCGTTGCATCTAGCTCATTACATTCTTAACTAGTGATCAAATAATTTATATTATTTTCTTCCATATTTATCCTATGAGATATTTGATTTTTTGTTTCAGAAGATTTTCAAAATATCGATGCATCACAAATTCTGAAAGATATTACATTCGTAAGATTAAACCTGGAAGATATTTGCATGAATGAAGAAGACGAATTTATCAACGAAGTGATCAAGAGACGATCTTTGTTTGGGTAACTCTTTTTTTTTTGTGAATGATTTTCATTCTATTCATTAGGTACATTTTACTGGCTAGCAAAAAGTTTAAACAGATCAAATTGAATCTGTTTTCACAGTTATTGATTGAAAAAAATGCAGCGCGCTAAATAACTAAGTAATTTTATCGACTTTATTTCATATATTATCAATTTTCATAATTAAGATTTATTCTGGAATATCATTTTCCATCGCTAGATGCTGCCTCTACTTCACTGAAAGCAAGGATTCGCGTACATGCAAAATCCTACAATGGTAGTGTCATTCATTTTCGACATAAACGTGTTATACGAATTAAAATGCTTCCGGAATTGGTTAATTTATGGAGACGATCAGCGATACTGTTAGCAGTTTATGCGAAATTGAACACATTGGGAAAATATTCGGTTAGTTTAATTTTTTCCAAATTCATTTCAACTCTTGCATAGTTTAATCGGTACAAGCAACTTTTAATTGATATAAACAGGCTTTAGTAGACAAATGTTGAATTAGTAAGGCTTAATTTTCTATGTCCTTTTGAAAGGATTATTTCCCAAAATTAAGAAAAAAATATGAAATTAAAATTTTCGATTTTTTATTTTTCGAAAATTTTGTGCGAATTTAGTTCATTGTTGGTTCCATGATGTATTTTCTTAATTAATCGAAATCAGGCATCACCGATATTTTTACTTATTTAGTGAGGAAAAACAAGTTTATATTTCATATTTTTTTTTACTAGGTTCATCTTTCAGAGCATTTTATTCTTTACAGAAAATTTACTATCAAAAAGTTGATGTATATTGAATGACAATTCAAATATTCATGAATTTTTTCAGATGAAAAGACTAGGGACTTGTGAAGTACCGTTACAGGAACTTGTTATTCCTCCTTTTATCATCTGCCGAGATTTTCTGTTTGTCGGCCCTGGATTTTCAGCTTCCGCTTTGGTTTGTTTTCAAAAATCAAACATTGCTTAATTGCTTATTTGAAAGGATAAATTTAAATAGGTTTAGTGGAATTTTTCGACTTGCAATTTTTTGAAGTCCTCTTTGCCGCAATTATTGAAAGATTTTGGAGGAATATTGTGACATAACAATTCCAAATATTGTTGCTCAATTTTGTCAACTAATTAAATTGTCATAACTTTAGTGCTGCAGATAAAAATCGATCTTGGATCACACATACGACTATTGATGGAAAGGCTAGAGATGATGAGAAACGGTAACTTGCCACAAAGTGGATCAGCTACTCGTGCCAGATCAAGATCTTCATCTAGAAAGGGATTATGTTACGCTTCCAGGCTTGCATCTCCACTACCTCTTCGTCGTGCTTTCTCCTCATCTCCTCCTCGTGTTTCAAGGATCGCTGATCAAGTTGAGTTCTTTCTTGCTATATATATTCTCTCCTCTCAATATCATCTATTCGCATTTTTTTTCTTTTTTTTTTTTTTTTTTTTTTTGTTTAAGTGAAAGATTTTTGACTATTCAAAAAAATATTTCAGTGTTGAGACCATTTCCTCCACCGTTGACTCTTGACAGTAGCAGTCCACCAGTAACTCCGTTGTCTTCTCCTCATGTAGTTCCGCCTATAGCGATTCGTGAGCTTTGTCCAACAAGTCCATCTTACCGAATCAAGCTCACCGTTTATTCGGCTCGTCGTTTGCCTCTTTCATTCAATTCCAGGTTATTTTTGCTGGCTTTCATATTTTTGCTAAAATCATTTTTCTAAAAGAATTAGTTAGATATACTTTTCATGCTAAAGAGGTGAAGCTGTTGCGCCATCAACTTATCTAACGGTGATTGGAGAAGATGGAAGGACTTTGAGTTCACCGGTACGTGCTGGAACATTACATCCGGAATGGAACTGGACGGAAATATTCAATGTTTGTTGATACTTTTCTATAGCTAAATAATTTATAAAAAATAAAGTTGCAAAATGAAAAGCAGAAAAGACTATAATCTTTTTGTCTCATAATCATTCTCCATTTATAATAAATGTAGAGATGTTTGGGTTTTAGAGTTTAGCCAATTGTCAAATTTTCTGCCTATTTTAGGTATCAAGAAGTCGTAAGAACTTAATCGTGAAATTATGGAAACGCTGTGTCATTGGGTCAGATAAGGTAATTGGTTTTATATCACTCCATTTGCCACCTACTGATGTGGAAAAAGCGGAATACGAAATGTCAAATTTATCGGTTTCAGATCAAGCACCATTGATTACTGTAAGTATTTGTCTTGTTGCAGTTTTTGCAAGAATTTAAAAAAAAAAAAAGCTTACATTGTTTTCCTACTGTAATGAATTGTTTGGGTGTTTTGGATTTTTAATTTGAGTCTTGAAAGTTGCAACAAAATTTTGCTATATTACAAAATTAGGAACAAATTCTCATTTGCAGCACAACGATCTAATATGCTAAAGAGATATTGTTAATATTACTTTTATCAATCTTAATAGTATTTCTTGAAAACTTGTTCTTCATTTAATTTACTTAAGCCCTTTCTACTAATATCTTCTTATCCTATGCCTTACTATTTGCTATGAATATAAACAAAAAAAGTGTTTGAAATGATTCCTAATCTTTCTTTTGCAATTTTAGCTCTCTATTTCATGTGAAACATTTCCATATGCCGAATCACATAATGATACGCCACTGTTGACATCGTCACCAGTACCATTCAGGCCACCTAGAACATCTCCACGATTACAAAATATGACAAAAGAGGAAGTGTATGAAAAATTGAGGTTGTAGATAGAAAATTTTGATTGCTATAATTATAGGAGATAATAAACTTTGAATATGTTTTTTGTGTTTTCTTCTTTCAATTTTTAAATTTGTGCTTCAGACTAGATTTTCAACAAATTTTAATTTTTTGTACATTTTAACAGGAAAAACATCTCTGAATTGAAGCAGTTAGTGGAACGATATCCGTGATTACGACATTTTTGAATATCTGGCTCATACACATTTACTTATTTATGTGCTCTTGCAAGAGAAGATACGATTGAAACTGGCGATGCTATTAATTGCAAGTTATACTTCAATTCAGTGTAATTCGAAACTTTATTATTACTACCAGTCGGAGATATCAGAAATTAGAATTGTTATTGTCAAAATTAGAAGTGCAATTGCATCGAATGATTAAGTGTCTTTGAATGGTCAAATGCCTTTAAATGTATGTTGTGCCCTGAAATAATCATTTCATTAATTATTCATATTTGTACTTTAACTGCTCGAGACTAATCTGACAATACTAGAATGTAGCATCATTAGATTATTATTACTGAAAACCTACTAACTTTTGTCGCATAATCATATTTATATAACTAATTTAAAATTATAGATCCTATTGAAACTTAATCATTTTCAAGACTCCTTTTCGAAATATTAAAATATTAAGGATATTAAAATATGGATATTAAGATAATAAGGATATTAAATAGCCTTAATTGGTGCATTCATTAATTCAGGATTAGTGAACTTGGATTTTACTGCATTTTTTTTTCAGCCTTATTAATGCATTTGTCAGAATTCAGTGAGTCATTTGAGGACAATTTCTGCGATAAAATAATTCTATTTTGCTTCTTGGCGACTTTAAAGCAGTAAGGCATTCTATAAATCATTCAGAAAATGATTTGAATTGTTAAGCTTCTAAATAATTGGGAAATTTAAAAATTCGCAAACTTGTTATACTTCAGATAAGAGAATAAGGAATTTGCAAGCTTCATATCATAGAAAGAAAAAATAGATTTCCAAATGTAAAGGTATCCTATTATAAGTATCTTTAATAATATCAAAGAAAACTCTAATCATATTCTTTTCTTAAATAATTTTTTGTTTTCGATCTTAGTAGATTGTAACTATCCTATCTCTTTCCGTTGAACCACTCACATAAATCACTTATTACTGAGATCAAACTAACGGCTGAAGCTTTGATTTCTTGAAAGTGGAAGTATTTTGTAAATTTGACACATCCCAATACATATTAATATTGAAATATTTTGTCGCTATCAACAATGCACAAATGTTTAATATACTATGTAAAGTTATCCAGATATATATTAAAGCATTTATTGGTCTGTATAAAATAAAAAACAAATCTAATTGTGATATACATACAAATTCAACTAATATGGCATTTTGCCCTTGTTTATATCACAAGGACAGAGTAGTTTTCTTTAAAAGTTTAGAGAAATGCAACAGCAATAAATTATTATTAGAACGATTAGAACTTAATATCGAAATCAAGATCAAATATAAAGAATTTTCAGAAAATTAACACTCATCGAAGATACTGGACAGGAAAACTGCTCGCACTCATTTAAAATGGCTTTTTTAATATAAATTTTTGGAAAAAAGAAGGCAGTGGTCTGACGATATATAACTATTTAAAAAATGAAGAATGTAAAAATATTTTTGAAATGTTAGTGCTACATTTAGAAACGAAGTATTTAATATATCAAGTTCTTCAAGATCATGATCACTTTACAAAATAATCCGAGAAGGAAATTTGCGCTAGTTCTAAACCTCTCTTCTTCTGGGCCAATGTTTGTTTATGTACAATGAGCAATTAAATAACAAAAATCTCAGGAATAAATATTCTACTTATCCAGCACCTCGAAGCTATCATCCAAATCAGTGGTGAAAGCTGCTGCATTTACATTCACTTGTCCTGTATCAAAAACTTCAATTTCTTTTATTTTCTTCCGATCCATGTTTTGCTTCTTATCTTCCGACATTTCTCTGGATTCTTCGGATTTTTTGCTTTCTACAATATCTCCTAGGGATTCTGATCGCGGATGATCCTCTGATTCGGAATCAAGTGCACTTAAATTTTGAAGATCCGCATCATCCGAAGCATTTTGAATAGAAGATGAAAATACACTCTCGGTGGTCATTCCGGAATGACTACTGTTTGATGATGAACATTTACGTTTATCTTTATCGTTTTGTACTTCATATGCTGTTGAAATTAACTCATCATTGCAGACTGACGGCGCTGGATCTTTCGGATGAGCCTTCGATTTTTTTCTAAACGATTTTTGAAATTTTGACTTTGGTTTCAATGCAAATTCAGCTTCGCTTGAGTCTGAGGTATCTAAGTTGGGGAATTCCAAGCCGCGTACGAAATCACGTTCATCTTCTAAAAAGAAGAAGAAAAAATGGGAATTCAACTGCTTTTAAAAGATAAATTAACAATTAGAAATGCAAATTACCTTCCGTTGTTCATAAAAAACGATATCTGCAACTAAAGATGATAAAAAATAAAGATGATTTCCCACAGGTGAGAATCAAAAACATAAAGTTTTATTACTTCTGAAAAAATAGATGCGGCCTATCTCATTTTTAGAAATATTGCCAAAAATGCATAAGAATCTAAAAACGACCTGTAAGCGGAGTAAGCGATCGATTTGGTAACGAAGATTTATCGGAGGTTTCTTCGGCGTCGGATTCTTCTTCACTGAAACCAGGTGGTAGCAAATCCGCTAATTCAGTATCTGTATCATCTAGAAAATCAAATATGTCTCAAATTCAAAACAAATAATACTACATTAAAATTACAAAACTTCTGCTTGTTCTTAACGAAATAATATAATAAAAATTTCCTGTATAAAAAAGTTGTGAAAATTTATTTTGAACTGTGTAGAAACAAGGAATATAGTCTTTCCTAGCAGCATTAGAAAACTAAATTTGAAATATAAAGATTTTAAAGAATGTAAATCGAACATACCACAAAATGGTGATCTGTCAGGAATATGATCAACAAAAAACTTGCAAACCGGACCCAAACAATAAATCAACATGTAATCTTCGCAAATTTTGTATTTTTTATATAAGACATCAACTATCGGCTGTAGTAAAATCCGATACAAATGCGCAAAAATCTGAAGCAATTGGAGAAATGTTGAAAAGAACATCTATAAAATTTTTAAACAATAAATTATTTAAACAGAGTTTTTGAAAATTATATGAGACGCATCAATCAAGAAATTTTAAAAAAGTCCTTACTCTTATTTGGGAAAAGCTCATCCGCAAAATTAAAAGTAAAAAAAGATATGTCTTGATCTAATATTCCAATTAAAGGAATTGAAAATGCATACTTTATTAATTAACGAAACAAGTAATATGAAAAAAGGCCACAGTACACTATCGCGCACTTTTATCGCCGAATTACGCAACATCTGTTTCATATATTTCAGAGCTTTATCAATTTGGCGCCTGATCCATCTGAAATGTGTAAAAAAAGTCAAAAAATTATTGAAGGACAAATATAAGGATCATTTATGGATAAGATTTTAGTCTGATAAATAACAATCAATTCTTCGGTATTTAGTAATCAAAATCACGCTATCAGCAGCTAAATAAATAAAATGGTTAACATCATTCCATTCAAAACAAGTCTAATATTCTTAATCGAGTGATCAAGAAAATAGCTTAATTATGAGGAAGCATAATTTTTATACATTTTATTGCCCACTCGTCGGATTCCCTCCGATATGAGTCATATTTTTAACAGTTTAGCATTATAAACATTAGAAACTGCAGTTAAGAAGAAAATTTAGCGAAAGAATATCAAATATCAAAAAACTTAATAAAACTGAAAAAACTATAAAATAGATTTAGGGAATATTTGTTATCATTTTTAGCCACTTCTAAACTAAACAGTAAAATTTTTCTTTCTATAAACTTGTAAAAAAAAATAATTACGAAGATTTTCCGAATAATTCAAAGTTGTGAGATTAAAATTTCAGAGTCGAAACGACTTACATTTTAACCGGATTCAAAACGGACCGTTCGAAATAAGCATAAAAACGTTTGAAATGTTTCGAAAGAAAAGCAACGAATGGATTCACCCAATAGCCACATGAAACATACACAATACCGAAGCAGAAATAGTTGAATAATAATTGCAGCCGGGACATGACATGCTGTATAAACCAAGATTTGAGGTTGGGCCACCAATGTGCGCAGAACCAATACTGCAGAAACTGGATAACTGCACGAAAAGCACTCTGAATCGGTTCCACAATTCTTGTTTTTATCCATTTCACAATAATAGAAAAAAAGTTCAGAATTAAATTTTGAATGGCGATAAGTGCAGAGCGAATATAATTCTTCACAGTAATGACAGTATAATAAAAGGCATCTCTTAAACCGCTGAATCCCATAATTAAACAATTCTTTAGGCTTAGAATTCCAATAATTATTCCATTTTTAAGTGCCAAAGATCCAGAAAGTATTCCGTGTTTGAATAACATTATTATGGAAATTATTCCATTTCTTGTAGACATTACTGCATTTACTATTCCATTCTTTGTAGCCGTTATTGTATATAATATTCCATTACTTATGGTTGTTACTCCATAGATTATTCCATTCTTGACTCCCACTGTAAAAGAAAGATGCTATTCTTTATGTCAATTATAGAATTAACAATATTTCATAGAAAATAAAAAGTAGCGAAGATCTCAAAGTGTAAGTAAAAAGTAGTAAAAAATTTACAAAACTTACTTCTGAATCCATAAATTGTTTGTGATATAAAATTTTCAATATTAAACGCGGCAGAATTAATAACGTCCAGCACCGCATTTTTTCCGGCACATAATTTACCAACTGTTACAACATAAATATTTTCAGTTGTAGCTTTTATCCTTAACAATTCTTTCTTGATTTTTTCTATTACTGCTGAAAAACGTTGATAAAAGTCAAGGATAAAACTCCGTAACTTTAATATTTCTTCAACAAGAACTGAAAAAATTATAAACAACAGATAAACGGACTGTTTAATTTCGTCTTGTAGGACAGAAGAAAAACGACAAAAATAATTTAGAACTTCCAAATATCCCTGAAATTGTTGAAATTTTCAAGTTTTAAAGAGATAAAAAAGTTTTGAACAGCAAAATGGATGGCATGAAAATACTTGAAATTAGGATAAAAGAGGAATTGCAAAACAATAAAAATTACAAACCTATTAACCACTTTAATCTAACGATATAATCAAGAATTTTATAAAATGAATAAAGAGGAGAAATGACAGTTATTTCAGCAATATATATCATTGTTCTGCATGTTGTGTACACGCACTCGTTAATCTTTTGTGGTACTTGATAATATAGCCATATCGGGTTTATTATTAATAATGCAACTGAAAATCAATATCTCTTGGATTGCAATTAAGTAATTGATGAAAAAGAAAAGTAAAACTAAAACAATAATAACTATAGGCAATAGACATATGATTTCTGGAAAACTCAAAAAAAAAAAAAAAAACCTGCAATATAAGCAGTCCAGCATGCTTTTTCAAATTCAGTCCAATAAAGGAACTGTGCGCTGGTCAAGGCCATTGCAACGCTTGTCGTCTGTGAAAAAATATTAAATATTCGCGAAATTATGAGAAATACATTGCTAAGTCCTCATTATGACAACTACATTTTTTTCGCTATTTATTAGAGACTAATAGATCTCGAAAAAAATTTCTCACGGCTGAAAACAATATGATTTCAACGATCTAAAACTTATCATCATATTAATTTTTTGTTACAATTCTCTTATAAAAGGGCATTTTCCCAAATGGATTTGTAATCCCAAATTTTATTTTGTTATTTCATTCTTCAATCCGCAGTAAGCTTACTAAAAACATGCAATTTTAAATTTAATTCAGTTAAAATAAAAGAAACCAACTCTTAGCACATTTCGCATAGGCCATGTAAAAATGTGAAATAAAATACTTCGCTCATAAGTTGAAGATAATAAAATATCCCAACCGAAGATACCTGCAGCACATGAGACCAATAATCGTAATTGCGTTTCTTTATCCAGATAAAAGACGCCCCACCTAGAAAAATGAAACTATTTTTTGTGATTAGAAAGCAATTTGAAAAAAAAAAAAAAACTCAAAAAATTTGAAGCTCAGAAATCTTTCCTAAATTATGCTCAATTTCTTTAGGTGTTTTTTACAATCAGTTTTTCTTATTTACAGTTTATCTACAAGATGTTCTTACTGCTGATATTGTATAAAACCGTTTCTTACTTACCCCATACTACATTCTTTCTAATTGAATAATAAAATACAACACAAATATCTTAAGCGATTTCACATATTTTACTTTTCAGTATAATCACAGAATGTTGATATGATATAAATTGTTATAGTACAGAAAATAACCACATTATATTCATCATGAAGCTTTAAATTTTCAACATAAAAGTTAGTCTTTTTTGAAATTCACTTACCAGAAAGCGCTATTGATAAACATTAAATAGGGTGCTGCGGCAGCAGAACGCCATTCGATTACTGCTGAAATAAATGATTTTACAGCGCAATAACCATTCCGGATAGTTTCCATCTTCCAGTTCCTTTAACACCAAAATTCAAGCAATCTGAACAACCAGTGGTAGTGTTATGGTGATATCTTCATCTTTTGCACACCATAATGCTTCAAATATTAAAATTTATAGCTCCTGCCACACTGAAGAATAATAACTGAAAACAATTAAGAAATCATAAGAAGTTATAAGAAATTACTAATGAATATTTCCTATATTCAAAGTCGATAATGCGATTTAGAATCAATTAAAATTAGGATAAAGTAGCAGAGCGCATCAATAATATTACGTATAAAATGCAATTATGCATATTAAATTGATTAATGAACGTTCCTTATGTTTATTCTGAATATGCATATTTAGTTTTCGAATTGTTACAGTTATCTACGTTGAATAATCAATATTCAAGTATAGAATTTCATATATACTCCAATTTGAAATTAAAATAATAAGTTTAAAGATGTGTAAATAAAATCACAAAAAGAAAGAAATGATTTCTTAGGTAAGATAATTTCGCTAGACACTGCGGAACTGCCATTTGCCGAGAATTGAATTTCTAAGAAAGTTAATCTAATTAGTCCAAATATCTATTTATTATAAATTATCGATCACTTTATGTAACTGATAATAAACATAAAAATTACCGATTGATCGTGATAACGATTAAAATGCAAATTAGAATGCAAGTAAATAACTTAGTAAATCAAGAAGCAGAAAAAACTTCTACTACTCTCTGATCATGATGAATTATCAAACCTTCATCGAATCACTTAACAATCCATCATCATTATGATGAATGAGAAGAGACAGAGATGAATTTTGAGAAACTTCAGAAACAGATCAGTTATGCAAACAACAAAACAGTACAGAAACATAAGAGACAGTAATTAGTGATAGGATTAGAGAGTGCATTAACGAGACTTGAAAGAATTTTAGGAATTGCAAATATTACAAATTAGAGAATGAAAGATCATTTAGAGAATGGGAAATACCTGAAGAGAAATAAGTTCCGGTAAAATTTTAAAAAGTGATATGTGGTCAATGTCACCAGCGAAAACATTGATAAGATATGGATATCTATGTGAAATAGGAAAATATTCATTCCATAAACATAACATTAAATCACTGAGATTTCTAGGTATTGAGACCGATATGGAATAGAAGCTGAAGATAGTCTTTATCTCAGGTAATTTCAGGTATTGTATCTCGATTGATCTAACAGATCTCCTCTCCATTCCCTCAACTAGAATCATCAACGGATAATTATGCGTGTACGAAATTATTGAAATATTTTATAGAATATAAATAGTATGAAATAATCTAAGAATTTTTGTTTTAGAGAAATATCTCGGTATAAATAATCGAAAGATCAAAAGTTTATTTATAATCAACGAATCTTGATATTATAAAACTAGTTGTTAGTTTCTATAAATAGAAATGTCAATGTTCATTTCTTCAAAATCTTAAATTTCCGAAAGTTCTTAAAAATGCGCGCCTTTTTGAATGCAATGTTGTATCAAAAATTTCGAATCAGTCATTGTGTGACAAGTAAGAACGAACACTTGCATTTTTACTTATATAGATTAATCAAAGGATCTTTAAATTATAGGAATATCTCGGTATAAACAATCGGAAGTTCAAAAGCTTATTTATAAAGCGACAAAAAATATCAACTTGGTTTGAATTATAATGAAAAAAGAAAAAAAAAAATTATTAATCATTTATTTATTTCAGCAAAGCAAGGACTTGATTTATGTAATTTAAATCAAACGAGAATCGAACTTGTTTATTCTGCAAAGAATTGAATTATTTACGATTGTTGAAGTATTTGAGTTTAAAACTTAGCATACCGTTCTTTTTTTTTGTTGAATAAAGTAATTTTTCGAAATATTTCTATAACATAAAGATTCTTTGATTATTTCATCATATCTATATTCTATAAAATATTTTTGATTATTCCAACGATTATTCCAACGAACGATAGAATATAAAAATATTCAGCAGTTAATATTTTGGTCACAATCATTATCTCGAAATTTTGAAAGCGGTCGTTTAGAATGTAGTAAGTTGCTCGTATAGATGGTTTTGTATTGATAATTTTTAACTATGTTGAATTTTAATAATTTTAAACCTGTTTGAATAATGCCATCGGCAAAAACTAGTGAAAATTTTTCTCTGAAATTCAATTTTTTCTGAGAAAAAAAATTTCTCTGAAAGCGTAGAGTTGCACACATTAATCAGTGTGCAATTTTACACTAATTAATCATTTTATTGATTTTGCAAAATTGTTGAATAGATGAACTCGGTTTATTTTGGTGTAATTTCAAAATGTATAAATCAAACGAAAATAGGCCAAGCAATTAAACAGAAAAATTAAAAAAAAAAATCACTGAAAAAAGCGATAAAAAATTCCCAGGTTGTAGGTTGTAGTTTTATTGAAATTTGAGAATTGAAATAATCATTAATATTCGTCATCAAAAATCGAATTATAGGAATCGTCCCATACGCCATAAGATGTTTTTTGTGCCGAATTGTCCACCAGCAATGGAACTTTACGGTTCGCTAGAAATGAAACAATATGATAATCATTATCTGGATGCAGAGAATCTGGAAACCAATACAACGCTTGAAGAGCGCCTCCAATTATTAGGAATAAAGAATTCGATAATTCAAGAGAAATTAGGAGTAAAAACTTCTTCTGGTACTATTTGTCAGCAAAATTTTTTTGAGTTTAACTCATTAAGATATTGATTAGATAATGAAAGTTCAGTTTTTTTCCCGTCAAGAGAATTGGGTTCATATAATATTATACCGAAAAGTGAGCGAAAATATCTTTTTCGGCGGATGAATTAAATTTTCCAAAAGTTCTTGATTTCGATTTAAGATCTTTTAGTCATAATTGATTTTAAATTTCATTCCTAAAAAATTTCATAAAACACATGAGATCATTTCTAAAAATTCCGAAAAAAAAATTTATACAGAGATCATTTCTGAAAATTTCTAATCAAGAATATTTTTAGAAACAAGTAATCCGAATAAGCAAATCATTTCCATGATGGATCCATTTGAACCAATGAATTTTGAGAAGGTTGTTGGAATCTCATAATAAAAATAATCTGTTTCTGATTGTTTTTACGTTCCATTTGAAGTTATCATGTTGAAAACCTTATAGCTAAATTACTTTTAAATTCAATTAAATTCAATTTTAAAAGCGATAATGAAGACTGTCGGAAAAAATTACATATAATTAATCCTTGTTTTGAAATTTCGGAAAATTATTCCAGAAAGTACAAAAAGATGACTTAAAAGTAAATAAGCGTTCAACTCGTTCATGGCTATGGCATCAATATTTGTCACGACATGGTAATTGTTCCTTGTGTGAACGACCGCTTAATGGATTATATGAAGTTGATGAATTTTAAATTTTGGATATAAAATAAAATGAAATATTCCTTGAATAAAGTCAGTTTTAGCAATACTTATCAGTGAGGAAATAATTGAGGAAATTACAGTTTCCGTTTTATTAACTTATAAAATTTTAAAGAGCCCAACTCAATTCATGTCAAATTTCTGGCTTTTTTTTTTTTTTTGATTTCTTATAGCGAGAAAAATATTCAGTAATGTTACGCGCAATATTTATAATTCCATAGCTATATTTTAAGCAAAAGTCTAGCACGGATCTTTTCAATAATGGGCAGGAAAGGTAGGACTATCTATTCTAAAAATAACTTGTTTCTTACTTCATTACAACTGACAAACATAATTCAACGAGAGGAATTTAAAAAATTTCGAAAATTCATAAATATAAATAACTAGCTAAACTCGATCTTGCGAAGCGTGGCCGATCCAGTTAATATAAACAGGCCAGCTGCTTTGGTGGTCGGCTCCGGTTGGCCCCTAGTCTATATAAATAAAAATGTAAATTTTCGTTTGTTCAAAATCTTAAATGTCTGAAGGTTCTTTAACATTCGTCTTATCTATATAAAAACACTCACCTATTTGGATTCAACGTCTTATCAAAATTTGAAATCAATCGATGAATAGCTTGAAACGTTGTGTGAACAACGAACATTTTACATTTTATCTATACAGATTTCTAAAAAATGCAATCTATTGCAGGATGTCGTAATGTTGACATGTGCGCATGCGTTACATCCAGAATGTGCACAGGAAATGCATCAGAATCGAAATGGTTGTCGAAGATGTGGAATTGATCACGGCGAATTGCATCATTCGAAATGGAATGGAAAAAATGGACGAAAGAATTGTTTTTGTTGTTGATGGTGCATTCGTCAAATTCAATCACTATTGTTATGCCGAATGACACTTTTTTTCTTGTATGACTAGGAAAAAAATTGTCATCATTTGTCATGCAAATTGTTACTTTAATAAATCTATTGATTTCTCCCGCGTTAAATTACTGAGATATGCCATATTTGCGGAATGACATATGTGGACAGGATAATTGCATAACGCCTTCATGTGTATTCTTCGGATACGGAAGAGCATGGTACGAAATTTTCGGAAACATTTCTTTTATGTAATTTGTGTTCATGAGAATTGGGCCGTAATTTTCTTAAATTTTATTTATTAACCGAATGAACTGAAGCAAAACGAGAACGGTAGATGACTGACCTGGGGCGAGAATGTTAAACGACTGACGTGAAACGAAAATGGAATTCATTGTCTATTAAAAATGACAAATAATTTGCAGTTATTCATGGAAATAATTATCAGTCGTAATTGAAGTAATTGAAAATGCCGGAAAAGATGATGGAAGAAGTACAAACGTTAAAAGATAAATGGACTCTTGTTCCAGCATTTTTGCAGGTAATTTATACTAGTCAATATGACTACATGCTTTATTAGTCAGTGCTGTTATGCATTAAATATTCCTTTTTTGCTGTTTACAAAAAGCAGACAATCAGCATACTCTTGATACATGCTTTATTAGTTAGTAACCCTTAAGAATCTTTCAATATGACTGCATGTTTTATTATTCAGTGCTGGTTATGTACTTAAATATTCCTTTTCAATTGAATTACCATAACTTGCTTTATCAGAATTTGAAAGTTTCTAGTAATATATATGCATATATATACAATAATTCTTGAAGTAACATCATTGTACTTTTGAAAGGAAAATAAAAATGCTAATTTGCAAAAAATTATTCAAGTAATCAAAAAGTGGCTGTAAATAAAATTGAACCATTCTGTCCTCCTTTCATATTCCTTTTAATGTTTTGATACCAGAACTGATTCATAATTTAAAACCATGATCTGTTTATAATTAACGAATCATCAAAGAAAGAAAAGAAATTTATTTAATGTGCTTCGAATTTCAGTTGTTTTAAAAGTATTTTTTTTTCGAATTTATAGGTCCGCGGGCTTGTCAAGCAGCATATAGCCAGCTATGACTATTTTGTAAGTACTGAAATCAAAAAGATTTTGCGTGCTAATGACAGAATCACGAGCGATGCGAATCCATCATTTTATTTGAAGTAATATATCTTTTCAAATTTACGATCGTTTCACATCATAAATTTAGAAAAGAAAAATGGAGAGTTTGCACTATATCAGAGCATTGCAAATTAGAATATACTTCTATCCAAAATTAGATAACAAATTGTTTTGAAATAGCGGTTAAGGATTTAGTTTGAAAGATTATGAAAAGAAAAAAATGAATTAATGAAGAAAATCTGGTGAAAAGTAAACTGGATTTACAAAAAATTTATTGCAGGTATTTGGATATCCGTGTTGGAATGCCATCAAGCGAAGAAGGTTTTAACCAAATTAATGATAGAATTAGTCCGCATGAGTGCCGTCTTCGAGATATGACTTATTCGGCACCCATTTCGGTCGATATTGAATATACTCGTGGTAGTCAGCGTGTCTTGAGGAATGGTCTTGTAATCGGCAAAATGCCTGTCATGTTACGTTCTAGTAAATGCGTCTTAAAAAATAAGGTGATTCCATGTTTCTTATTTTTTTCTTCGTTTTAATTTTTTACAAGATTTAGGTTTCAAAAATTTAGTTACAAATTTTGATTTGATTTTTGGATCGGAGCAAATAATTATTTGAAATTGGCTTGAAAGGAAATCTTTTAAGAATGAAAGTGAACTGGCACGGGTTCAAGAATGTCCATATGATCCGGGCGGTTATTTCATTATACGTGGGTCGGAAAAAGTGGTACTCATTCAAGAACAGCTCTCAAAGAATCGTATCATGATTGGACGAAACAGCAAAAAAGAGTTGCAGTGTGAAGTATGCTAAATTTTACATTAATCCATATCTTCATTTTCTTGTTTGTTTTTTAAAAATTGAGTTTAAAAGCCACTAACTATTGTTTTCCTATTACCTCAATTCTTTTTTCGCCTTATCTGTTTTCCTCTTTTTTCCAGTTCTTTTTTTTTTTTCATGTAATAGTCTTGTATTATTTTTCTGAAGAAAATTTATTCGATATAAAATTTATCAACTATACTTTCAGATACTCAGCTCTACACAGGAACGTAAAAGTAAAACATATATTGCCAGTAAGAAGCAACGATATTATGTTCGTCATAACCAACTTTCTGATGATGTACCAGTAGCCATTATTTTCAAGGTAAATATTTCAGCAAAATATGCACTCAGAAAAGTCCTTATTCAACAGTTCGTTGATGCAATTATCAGATCCTCATTTATTTACTTTTCCAATAATGAAATAAAAATGGTTGTAAATAAGCGGTAGGAAAAAACATAGATTAACATTTCTATAATCTGATTATTTAGTTTATTTTGTGCATTACTGATTGTAGCCGATAATCATATTTATGATATGTTGCACGTCATTTGTTTAAAATGGTTTTGCAATTCATACTTCCTCCTTTAGTACAAGACTTTATTGTTTTTCTAGGTCAGTAAGTTTGCCCTGTTGGGACTTCAGATGTTGGATTGATTAATTTTCATAAATTAGGATTATTACTTCAGGCGATGGGATTCGAATCGGACCATAGTATCGTTTCAGCCGTTGGTTTGGAAGAAAAATTTGTTGCTGGAATGGCACCATCAGTTGAAGAATGTGCAAGTCATCAAATTGTAACACAAGAAGATGCATTGCAGTATATAGCTTCAAAGGTTTCTTGAAAATATTAAATTTTTTTTTTTTTTATAAGTTAACAGTTTAATTATATTTTTTTCCTCCATTTTCCTTCATATTTTCGTGATTGTATTTAGGTTAAAATGCGCAAATTCGGCCCAGTTGCTTCTAATATGTCAACATTACCACGTGAACATGAAGCTATCGATTTCTTATCAAATTTAATGATTGCGCATGTGCCGTGTCCAGACGGAAACATGAAAATGAAAGCCATTTATTTAGGATTAATGATTAGAAGGTATGAAAGTTTTCATACTAGACTAGATTTTTTGAATCTATTGCTTTTATAATTTTTTCTTCTTTTTGATATTCTTTATATATATATTAAAACTTTCACATTCTTTGAAATATTCCAACAATAAATAAGATGCTGAGCTGCATTTCAGGAGTCCTTTTCAAAAAATTGTCGAATTTTTTATATGAGCTTATGAATATTCAGCGTGGATCCAGTAGTGGATTTGGATTACTTAAAAAAAAAAAAAGAACAGAAGGATGCGAATAAGAAAAACAGTTTAAATTATATCATTCTCTTACACATTTTCAGGTTAATGCAAGCAGAAATGGGTGATACTGAATGCGATGATCGTGATTTCTATGGAAATAAACGCTTGGAGCTGGCGGGTTCATTACTTGCACTGCTATTTGAGGATGTTTTCAAGAGGTTTTATTATTCCTTTCCAAATTTATAGTTTTACTTTGATTGTTTGAAGAATTAGATATTTTAAATCCAATAGTTCGTAAAAATATTTCGAAATAAACTGAGTAATTGATAATAATTTAAAAGAAGCATTTTCCAGGTTCAATTCCGAGTTGAAAAGAATTGCTGATAATAGTTTGGGCAAAACGCTGGCTGCTCCACTTGATATAGTTAAACATATGCGTCAGGTTCATTATCATATTTTTTGGTTTCTTCATTTTTTTTAATTTATATATTTTATGTATAAATGAATCTTAATTTAGTTTCGTTCTAGATAGTATGAAATATCGCAAAACATATTTCAGGATCTAATAACAAACGCGCTAGTCGATGCTTTAGCAACTGGAAATTGGACAATCAAACGATTTAAAATGGAAAGACAAGGAGTGACGCAGGTTTTTTTATATTTCTTATGTTATAATTTTTGGAATATTTTGTATTGTGAGAGAATTAAAGATTTGCAGGTTTTGTCACGCCTTTCATATATATCTGTGCTGGGAATGATGACTCGAATCAATTCAACATTCGAGAAAACGAGGAAGGTAAATGTTTATAGATTGCAGTATTAAAGCAAAATTCAGTAGTTTAGGTGATGGTGAATTCGATAAATGGAATTAGCTGCAATGTTTCTGTTTGTCTTAACTGGCTCGAATCGATTGAAGAAGTCAAAGACTATATTCAAAGCTGGATATTTTTTCATCGATCTTTAATTCTCTCACAACACTGTTTAATCAGTTTCAGGTTTCTGGACCGCGTTCTTTACAACCTTCGCAGTGGGGAATGTTATGTCCATCAGATACACCAGAAGGAGAATCTTGCGGTCTTGTCAAGAACTTGGCTCTCATTAGTCATATTACCACAGATAGCGATGAGAAGGTTTATTAGCATTCTTGGCTTTTTCAGATGAAGATTCAGTTTAAAATTGTGACAAGCATGTTTTCAGCCTGTAATTCGTTTGCTCTACAATTCGGGTGTTGAAGATGTTAAATCTCTTCATTTTTCTGCTATCCACAGTCCGTAAGTTTTCTTTTAAAAAAACTTTTGCATTTTGCTGGCCATGAATCACAGTAATAAGCTTTTCTTCAGGGTATGAAGGAAGAAACAGAGAGGTAACAGAAAATCTCGATTATTTATGATTTTGCAGAGTATATCATATTGTCTTTCTAAACGGTGTAATCGTTGGCTTGACGATCGATCCACAGCGAATAGTTTCAACGATAAGAGCTGTCCGAAGACATGGTTTGCTCAATGAATTCGTTTCGGTTTCTACAAATGCTGCTCAACGATCAGTTTATATAGCTAGTGACGGTGGTCGCCTTTGTCGACCTTACATTATTGTGAAAAATGGCGTGCCACAAGTCACACAGGAGCACATTGAGGTAACTAGAATTGTAGACAAAGTCATTGGAATAAAATATCAAATTAAACGGCGAGGAAATTTATTGACATCTTGGAATCGAGTTCTTACATGCAGAGAGTTTTTATCTATTTCAGCAATAACATTAATATGTAAACTAAGATATATGCTTCTCGGTATATGAATAACAAATTTTACTGATATCTTTACTTTTTTCATTATTCATAAACTTATGAAATCATAACATTATCAATTAGAAATTTCTTATAGGAACTCAAAAAAGGATGTCGTATTTTTGAAGATTTCGTCGATGACGGTTTAATTGAATATTTGGATGTGAATGAAATGAATGACGCATCAATTGCCGTCTATGAAAATCAGATCAATCCTAGTACTACACATTTAGAGGTTATTGCTTTTCTGTCCTTCATTATCTAAGTATTTATTTATTTCCCTATCTTTTTCTGTTATTTCTATTTTTCTAGTTGTGAACTACAAAAGCTAGAATTACGCACAAGACATTTAAAATTAAGAAAGAATGCAAAATAAATGAAAATCAAAGAATTCATATTACATTTGGAAAGCCAGGATTATACAAATAAGAATTGTTGTACAAAATAAGGATATTTTAAGTACTAATTTAAATTTCGGAAATTTAACATTTCTAAATAATGATTTCAGATTGAACCTTTTACATTGCTTGGTGTGTGTGCTGGCCTGATTCCTTACCCACACCATAATCAAAGTCCAAGAAATACATATCAATGTGCCATGGGTAAACAGGCTATGGGTACAATTGGATACAATCAGCAGAAGCGTATCGATTCACTCATGTATTTATTGGTTTATCCACAAAGACCTCTCGTTAAAACTAAGGTTTGCTTTCTTTTTTTATTTTTTATTCCAGTTATATATTGCATTGCTTTTTAGTCAATGACTGTTTTTTTTTTCAGACTATCGAATTTTGTAATTTTGAAAAATTGCCAGCTGGACAAAATGCCATCATTGCAGTAATGTCGTATAGTGGTTACGATATTGAAGATGCGCTTGTGCTAAATAAAGCTTCTCTTGACAGAGGTAAATCAGCAATCATTTTTAAAAAATAGCACTTTTTTAGATCTCACAGTGCTAATTCTGTTCAGATTGATAGAAATATAAATATTCAGCTGCTAGTAATTTAAATTTATTTCTACTAAAAATTTCTTTACTTATTTGTTTCAGTTTATTTTAGATCTATTTCTTTAGTTTTCCCTTTTAATTCGTTATACATCAGATTTACAATTTGTTGATTTAAAAATTGTGGGAAATTTATTTTGGTCTTAATTTTAAATCGCGAAATATTTCAGGTTACGGTCGTTGTCTTGTTTACAAACATGCCAAAGCAACTGCTAGGAAATATCCCAATCAAACATTCGATCGTCTTATGGGACCAACTATCGAAGCAACAACTCGAAAACCCATTTATAAACATCAAGTATTGGATCAAGAGGGTATCGTATATGTTGGTGCATGTATACGTTCCAAACAGGTTTTAATTTTGTTAAATTTCAATCGTTTTAGATATAAAGTTATTATTTATTACAAATAGCTATTATAAATCGAAATTTTAATTACGACTCAATCTCAGTCATGTTTTAAAGGTAATGATCAATAAGCATATGCCAGTTGTTAGTATGGAAGCTGGTGCCACAACCTCGAACAGTGATGGAGCAAATGTTAGTAGTCATGAAGTAGAATACAAAGATGTTTCGGTTGTGTATCGCAATCCTGTGCCATCATATGCAGAACGTGTCTTGTTGACATATAACGAAGATGACGCCCATCTGATCAAAGTACTCTTGCGACAAACAAGGTATAGTTCTAATTTTAAGAAATAATAAATTTACTTTATTTGGTACTTGTTTTCACATATTTTATGTTTGAAAACAGTATGGAATTCTACGAAAATGAAAGTCATTTGCAGAAGGCCTGAATTGGGCGATAAATTTAGTAGCAGACATGGACAAAAAGGTGTGTGTGGATTAATAGCACAACAGGTTTGAGTTTCATTGATTTAGAAAAGTTTTTGGAAATTCAAAGCTCACATCCAATTGCTGGTCCCAAATTCCATCAAATTTGTATGCGAAGTTCTAGAGTTTTATTTAAGCTGATCATTTCCTTAGATGTGCTTTGGAAGCTCAAAATTATTTTTAAACTCACTATATAGATAAGATTTTTGGGCATCAAAAGTAAAAGTGAAGGCGTGACATTTTTTCGAATTCAGTAATTCGTTTTTCATTTTCTCAATTCATTAAAGTTTAATTTCAGGAAGATATGCCTTTCAACGATCTGGGTATGTGTCCAGATATGATTATGAATCCACATGGTTATCCAAGTCGTATGACTGTTGGAAAATTGATGGAACTTTTAAGTGGAAAAAATGCTATTCTTTCTGGAAAATTTCACTATGGAACTGCTTTTGGCGGTGATCAGGTGAGATAGAGCAGATTTTATAGAATTGGATAAATATATTCATTTTGCATATTTGGAAAATTTTTAGAAACTTGGTGATTGTAAATACCACTTTTTAGTGCAGTAATTCTGTTGGTATTTGTGCAAAAGCACTTTTCGGTTATTTTTGAATTTTTGATTTTTCTGTTGAATTTTGAATTTTTCATAAACGTTGTAAAAATTCTAAGGTTGATATTGTTTGTGAGGAACTGGCGGCTCGAGGATTTAATTATCTTGGGAAAGATATGTTAACATCTGGAATAACTGGTCAACAGCTTTGTGCTTATATTTACTTCGGTCCCATTTATTATCAAAAGTTGAAACATATGGTTCTGGATAAAATGCATGCAAGAGCTAGAGGACCACGGTGATTTTTATTTTCAGAATAAAATCGAAATTTGTTTTTATTAGTCCGAGAAAAATATTTAGTAGAACTTTGGGAAATTTTTGTGGGTTACGGGAAATCCGAACATTAAAACCACTTCATCAGAATCTCAAATTTTTGAAATTTATTTAGAGCTGTGCTCACGCGTCAACCAACCGAAGGAAGGGCACGTGATGGTGGTTTACGATTAGGTGAAATGGAAAGAGATTGCTTAATTGCTTATGGCGCAAGTATGTTGCTTATGGAAAGGTTAATGGTCTCATCAGATGAATTCAAAGTAAGATATTTTCTATGAGCTTAAAATTTTTCAAATAAACGTACTGGAAGAAATGGCATCCATAGATTTTAATTATCGAAAGTTAATCGCTAATTTTAAAGCTATATTACTCAAGGACTTCTCAATATCGCTGTCCGAAATTGTGAAACCTCCCATTGTTCAAAACTAATTCAGTTGATTTATAAGTCCTCATCTGGTCGTATCGGTTTCATAATCACGTTCATGATGCCTGCGTTTCCATTTTATTTGACTGCGAAAATGGAAGTTATATATGATTATTGTTAATTAATAGTTTTACGTGGAAAAGATTTCATTTATTCCAAGAAGGTGATTGAGTATTTTTGACATTTGACTTTTAACATCTGATAGTAAGCATTTTTGACATTTACCTTTTAAAGTCTGATCTTAAACAAACATTCGAAATCTATTTGTAGGTGGATGTTTGTTCGCAGTGTGGTTTAATTGGTTACAAAGGTTGGTGTCAGATGTGTCGTTCTTCGCGAACTATGGCAACCATCAAAATTCCATACGCTTGCAAATTACTGTTTCAGGAACTGCAATCCATGAATATTGTTCCAAAAATCAGTTTATCCAAGTGTACTGACTGATCCGTAGAGACCAGAAAATAGGTTTAGCATAGTCTTTAAATTTAATTCAAAAGTTAAACATATTCATTCTATAAGGCTTAGATTTAGTTGCTAGATTTTTCGATTTTTAGCGATGCCTAAGTTTGTTTCTACTTTTTTTTTAGAAAAGTATCAATTTGATTTATGTAAAAATCAGCTACAATAGAGGTGCTGTGTATTGTTGAATTGTTATTTCTATAATCATCTTTCATCATATTGAATTAATATTTTCTCTTACGGGTCATGACAACAGTTTTATTGTTCATCTTTTATTTTGTTGAAATATTAAAATTTTTGATAAATTTAAATAAAATCAACCAAACTCAAAGAGCCCGAATCATTATCAAGTATCGATTATCAGTTGACGAGAAATGATAAGATTTCAAATAGTCCGATTTCATACATTCCAGAAGCATTTTTTGAATCACTCAAAAGAGAAATCATTGAAAATACAAGCAATTTCATATACAAATTTCCAAATTGTTAGCTTGTATGCGTAAATTCGGAACTAATTAGTGTTAGTAGTGATGTTTATAATTACAAATAAATGTGAAACATCACAACATCAATCGGATATTATTGGGAAATGGAATCAAGCTGGAATAATGCAACAGCAGCAAAAGATTATATCAAAACATAGAAATGTTGGAGACAAGTAATGCTTTGATCGGGTAGGTCGGAAAACTGTGACAAGTTTTTCGATTCAAATAGCTTTATATAGATGCAGATAATTACCGAGTACTGCTTTGAATGCAATATTTAATTATTTCAAAAAAGTTTTCAATACAGACGAATATATGCTTCCTTTTTGTTCAAAAAAAAAAAATACTTTTGCCACTATCATCTATTGGATTTTTTCTGGAAGTAACGGTAATTTTGCAAGGTATATTGATTGTAATTTATAAAGTTCGGGAAAAAATTCGTGATAAGCAAATTTCTTCTTAATAAATAAGTCTTAATTTATTTATCTCGAAACAATGTGATGTTTTAGCATGCCTTCCATGAAGTAGAAACTTTATTCAACTGGAATGCTAATCTTGGTATTTTCATAATATATCAGAAGATAAAGTATTTGCATTTGTTGGGACTGTAAAGAAATAAAAAACAAATAGAATGAAAAAGCATTTAAATTTGAATTAACAAATTCAATCTAGAATACTATTACTATTTTCTAAAGAAAAATAATTCTAGAAAATTTAACAATGTAAATATAATTGTCTAAAAATACTTTTTTGATTTCTTTTGAAGAAATTTTGATTTTGAAAAACATATCTCATGTAACTGAATCCTTTTATGATTGTAATTAATTTTTACAGTAAAACGCATAGTAATATAATACAATATAATATACAGTAACATTCATTTTCTAAAGCCTTTAGACTATTTGACTATTTTTATCCTAGCCATCTTATCAGCTGTATTAATCAAAATCTTAATTTAGATTTGGTATGATACACTGGATTTTATTTCATCTTGATATTTTTTTTTTCTGCACAGCTAAGATAAGAATAGTCAAACAGTTTTATTAACACAATCAACAATAAGAAGCCGAAGTCGTTTTTGTATTCAAAAACTATAAATATAGATTTACCTTGACATACAGGAAAAAAATTAATAATTTCATTATGGTCTAAGTCATAATATTCAATAAACGAATTTTTACATTTTTGACGTAAATATCCCTGTCTTTACAGATGCATGACATGCACAAATTTTTGACTTGCTGGACTCTTTCCAGTTTGAAGATTTCCAGTTCTGCTTCTAAATATTAATCATTTGTGCTTCCTAATATTTGTATTTTTCTACAATATTCAATATACATCTCTATGAATTATTCTTTCTACAATATTTTAATTAACAGTAACTCAAATGATTTCAAAAAAATCTTAAGAATCTAAGTGATGGTCATAAGCATCTTTTTAAATTTCCATCGACAGAACAACCGAATAAATTGAAATTCGTTCATCTCAAAAAAAGTTTTTATTCGTCTCAGTTTTCCACGTCATCTTCAATCAAATGTGTTTCGTCATCAGCGTTTCTCTAGAATAGAAAAACGCACTGATTAACAGATCATTTTCAGCCATTTTAGAGTCGATCTGTTTTTTAATATTTTTGCATTTTTTCAAAATTCTATAATTTTTCAATTTTTCTCTCTCTTATCAACAGCTCTTACTTATCAAATCAAGAAAGTGGATTTCCACGTTTTCCACTATCACCAAAATTATATAAATTATATCAAAACATTATTTTCCTGAGCATGAAACTTTCTACAAAAAAAATGTTTGGGACCGCATATTGCATCATAAAAATCGACAAAGTTCCGGTAAATCAACAGAAATTCGCTAAGAATTAAATAATAACTTACTTTTAAGTATATTGTGACCAATGAAATTATCAAGAAAACTGCCCAAAGAAATATGCCAGCACCTACTAATGAAATACCAAGAATGCGTGCCTACAATACAGTTGTGTAAGAAAATTGTATGAAATTTCCAAGTTCAACTACTGAGCATAATATTATTTGTTACCGTCACTTTACGGTATGCTAAACAATGTTGTATATAAAGAAAATTTTTAAAATTCCGGAGAATTTATTGAAAGTCTTTAAAATTTATACGAATTCATCCACTAATTAAAATATCAGCATTTCTGATAAACCACTAAATTACAACAACTTACTCCTAGTGGCATGAATGTAATTTTCTCCAAATCCTTCTTTGTATATTCATCCAAGCTTATCATCTCATTTATCCATAGTACAGGCACAATCATTCTCGGGATTTTATTAAGCATGCTAAAAAAAATAATACTATTTTCGAAATTAAGCAATTAAGCATGCTAAAAAAAAATACTATTTTCGAAATTATTTTTTTCAATATTCAAAAAATCGGGTTTCCCTTTAATTATAAATAACAAAGCATATTATTAGAAATATTTATATTTTCGTTATTTTATTGCATAATTCGATTTTGATTTAATTTTCATCAATTTGTGTTATTTTATCCCTTTATTACATTAAAATTATATTAGAGTGGTGAAAGAGCTGGAACTCCCAAAAAAAAATCAGTGCAATGGAAGTTCTGCTGTAATAAAACTTTATGGAAAATGCTTCATCATTATTTTTTCAAAGAAATTCATAATGTCAATCATCAATTATTTATGTTAATTTACTATCCATAGGCTCTAGTAATGATATGGTAGTGAAAAATAGAAAAAAAAAAAAGAGAAAAAAAGAAAAAAGCGAACTGCAAACTGCTATTGATCATTCCAATATTAATTTGAGAAGCTTCAAAAACCTCCACGATAATGCCCGTGATCTGAAATCAATAAAATTTAAATCTTGATGCCAAAGATCTAATCTTTTCAAAATTCATCAATCAAATGCAAGGAATTTTTGTGAAATTAAAAATTCAAATTGCAACTTATTATTGGAATTTCTGAAAGATAAAGTCCTTGCTTTTTCAAGAGAAAAAAAAGTTAAGAACTTAATTAAATTTGACACATAAGCTTTTAATTTTTAAACTGACTGGTTCAAGATCAATATATGTTCTCTGGCTACTATTTGGATGTGGAAAACCGGTGAAATTTTGATAAACTTGTGGAGGTGACTGGAAGAAATGAACACCGGACATATAGATAGGAGGAGATCCTGGTTTTGTGCGACCAATATCAAACAAACCAGCAGGTAAGCATCCTTCTAAAAAATCATAAAATCACTATAATGTTGGTGAATAGGATAAAATAAACTGCTTAGTAGAATGAAGCCAGAAATCATGGATTTAATTTCTGAAGTCTTGCTTCATTTCAAATGTTTAAATTTAAATTTTTTATCCTATTGCTTAATTGAAATCATCCTGATTTATAGTAAGAAACTGACGAGGTTGAACATCAGTATCAAAATAGCGTGGTGTCTCTTTACTACAGAATCCTTTATTTTCAGGCAAAAATGGATCGTAAACTGATGATGGAATCACAAAGCGATATGATGGTATTCGTCCATGTAGCACTGATTTTTCATAACGTAAGTAAATTGACCTGAAATTATGTATATCATATGTCCATATTTTCAAATTTATGAATTAATTCCTGCAAAAATTTGATCTCTGTGATTTTATCAAATGAAGAGTTGAACTTAATTTCAAAATTTAAACTTGTAGAAGTTTTATGAAGAGAAATACACTGCATCCAAACATTCGAAACTAGAACAATAAATATTATTATAATATAGAAATAGATACATCAAAAGAACAGATTCTTCAAAATAAACTGGAATAAAAATTGAAATGATTAAAATTATAAAGATTGGAAAAAACAGTTGAAGTTTGACTTGTTGTTTTCAGATGTGATCAATAATAAACGATTTCAATTCACATAATAATGATCTCTCCGCTTTAATTATAATCTTCATAAATAAGAATTTAAATGCTACCTGTTACCCCGAACGAACCTCCGGAAGTTCTCCACCGATTCTTTTCAAATTTTGACCCAACCTGTGCCCCAATAGGACATCATTTTTATATAGACACACTTATTTCTTCACGTGAACAACTAAAAGTAAGCGAGAGGACGGGGTTTATTGACTCCGCCTCCATTTTTTTCTCTCACTCTCCTTCATCCTTCCATCTCTTTTTTCTCTCACTCTCCCTCATCCTTCCATCTCCCTTTCTTTTTTTCTTTTCCTTAATAATCATAAGTAATAATTAATAATAATAGCAATAATTAACTAATAAATTAATACCAATAATTAATAAATAATAATGATAGCGATAATTAATTAACAATAGTAACAACAATAATTAATTAATAATAATAATTTAATAATAATAATGATAATAATTAATAATAGTAACAATAGTAATAATTAATAGTAATAATGATAATAATCAATAATAATGATAATTAATAATAATGATAATAATAATAATAACAATTGATAATAATTAATAATAACAATATAATAATAAATAATAATCAGTACTAATTAATAGTCATTAACAATAATGAACAACAATTAATAAAAATTAATAATGATCAGTAATAATTAATAATAATCAATAATAATTAATAACAATTAATAATAATTAATTTCGCCATACAGATTCATTGCTGTTTATGTATCTTCCACTCTAATACTGCGCGATTTCATCGATATGTAATACCGCATTCCTATCACTTCTTTCTGGCTGCATGTCAAAAACTGCCATGTCGCTGCCTTTATTCACGTATTTACAAATGTATTTGATCGACTTAATGGAGTTACAGTACTCCACGTTTAAGAGCGCTTTGTATGCTTTTAATAGCAAAAGCGAATATGGAATAACCGGTGGGTTGTTAACCGGTTATTACTTCGATGTCACCATTCCACATTTATAACCTGCCATCTTCAACTGATCTTCTGTATAAAAGATATCCATCATTTCTTGTAACTGTGTTTAATGCTAATGCTCGAGGATATCGCATGAAGCATTTTCCACGCATGGTGAATCTGGATTCAATGTACCGCAAGGTCCATATATCATATTTTTTATCACAACGTTAAGATTTCTGCGCCGAACGACGTCATTTGGAAGTTCGAGTTATATTTCTTGATTTTAGATAGGAAACGCCTTGATTCGCGGTATATCCGGCAAGCAAAAGTTTTTAATGGCTCTGGTGGTTCAAGTTGAGACAGTTTAAATTTTTTTTTCCGATTGCGCAACCATTCTTTTCTTTCTCCATTAAATTTTAGAGCCGTGCAATAAAGACATATATCAGTCATAGTGCCGATGAGAACATGCGGGATCAAACTATAATCATCAGCTGGGTTATACCAGAATGCAAACGATTGTAATCGCACGACTGCTAAACATGGGGTCGTGTTTGACACTGATTAAGGAATACTAAAGGTGAAGTGGCACGATATAGTTTCGAAAGTGACACAAACATGTTTACCACCAAATTCAACCTCCAATTCACAGATAATCGCAAAGATCGACGCAGTAACAGCAACAGTTCGGAGTTCTAAGTGTTCCAGTTCGACAGTTCAAAGCGACGCAATAGTAGCGACAATCCGACAATTCACTCGAATAGTATTCTTTTTTATCATCGACAAAGGAAAGAATAATCCACTGATCAATTTGTCTGGATGTTCTCTGATATTTGTTTGTTACAACGAATCACTCTTCATCAATCAGTAAAACCTTTCCCAACAGGACTCATATCCGTCACACAAGACATAAAATACCTCCTCACACCTATTACTGACCTAGCCGAATCATAATATCAAGAATCAATCTCCAATCCAACCAAACTACAAATCAAATTACAAAGTACCAGTTTTTTTCCCCGATACTAGAAACACGTTTTTCTCTTTTCTTTTTTTTCCACTTAACCAGACTGAGCTATAGCAAAGCATGTACAAAAATATGCGCGTACTCGAATTCAACGTTGTGTCAAAATTTCAAAACAAATAGGTAAGGATTTTCCGATATCTAAGATTTTGAATTAATATAGATAAGGAGCGTATTCAAAAACTTTCGGAGGTTCAAGATTTTGAATAAACGAAAATTGACATTTTTATTTATATAGACCAGCTGGAGTCGGACACGCGGAGCGCGGCCCATCCAGGTAGTCTAATAATAATAATTTCTAATAATAACCTTTCCGTCAGTGCTTTTTTTTTCTATTTTTGTTCAGTTATTTCTATATTTCTTACTTTAAAAATAGCTCATTTTTTAATTAAAAACTGCAAAGATCTATTTGAAAATTCTAGTTCTGGAAACAGCAAAAAAAAGATTAATAGACTAAGCAAAAAACTGTCTTAGAATAAAAGTTTTAGCTAATTATACTACAATCCTCTCATTTCTGCTTTGTGAATTCAATTCCAAAATTCTTTTGGAATTTAATTCACAAAATTTTTTGATGCCAAAAATTAAATTCAATTGCTCCAACTATTAAAATTGAGTAGAAATAGAAGTAGGGATGTTCAATAAAAAGATGCGGATGAAAATAATGGGAAGGCGCCATAGATATGAACTGCCATAGACTTTTAAATTTTTTAAAATAAAAATTTCTAAATCTCTTTGGTCTGTTCTAGCGATGACACATATCCTCTCATTCTCTTACCGTATACCTTGTGCGGTGACGTATTTTGATCTAAACCGAAAGTGAAAAGCATCGAATGAATTGGTTTCATTTGCAGGGTAATTTTAGAAAGTTATTATCAATACTTTTAGAAAAGGACAGAATAATTTTGTATATAAAATGTTGGGCTCCCGGGGGGACTTGAACCCCCATCGTTGGTTGACTCACTGATATTGCATGGCTTAGGAGACCAACGCCTTATCCATTAGGCCACGGGAGCGCTATATTAGGCCTACATATGAGAGCTGTTGTGGCATTCATGCGGTATATTATAGATAAGTTAATGAGATTAATATCCGTAATGACCATAGCAAAAATCGATGAATGGCAAATTTAAAACTTCTTGCCGCTAATTAATGATCTATTGCTAATTAATGACTCATCGAATTGCTCTCATTAAACAGATATATTCTTTGGCCCTACTTCATAGCTAGTTAAAAAGTCATTTTTAAGTGGGAACGATAGTATATTAAAATTAATGCCAAAGATAGAGCGCGCACCCAAATTGGAATTAATTTTTTTTGAAATGAAATTAATCTTAATTTTGAATGCTCTCGATGATCTTTTTTAAAATCATTTTATTAGTTAAATGATTAGAGAATAAAAAGTGTTTTTGCGGAAACAATGTATTGGGAGAATTTGGCACCTTCTTTTCAGCTCGATTTCAATTTTTTAAAAAAAAGAAAAAGATTCAACTTATATTTGAAATTTGAAAGTCAAAGAAACTGGAGTAAATACTGATAATTTTGTCCAGAAGTTACGAATCTATGCGACAATATATCAATTTGATTCGATTTACCTGATTAAAAGTTTTCATTTTCTTCAAGCCTTAAAAATAAGAAAATCAAGGAAATCAGAATAAAATATGCTAATTTTCTTTTAGAAAGCTAGGAACAGCGAATGTTTAATTTCTCAAACTTTTCCAAGTAAAATTAGGTCTAAATTGGATCAAAAAGATACAAGCGTTTTCAAGAGAAGCACCAAAACAAGCTGGAATAGGAAAAAAATGCATATATTTCTCTAAAAATCGAGAATCAGTAACCCAATATTTTCCAGTTTCTCGGGAATCAAAATTACCGGCATACAAAATTTTAGCTTTATGTATAAAATTTTTCACTAGTAAAGGAATAAACAAATATACGGCAAATTTAAATATAAATTATACGTAAATGATAGAAATTCTGAACAGCTATTTGCCTAAATTCAAAAAATTAATTAATTGATATACCAAAACTGCTATCAAAAAGAATAAAATGCTATTATTTATTTATTTATTTACAATTTGTTGTTGAAGTTAGAGGAATTTCAGGAAAAAAAAACTTTCTAGTTGGAAAATATTCATAATTATTAAATGGAGAAATATCATTCTTTATCTAATAATATTCCACACTGCTAACGGAATATTTCCTAAACAAGCTTTTTTCTTTCCTATGTTTGTCAAATTTCAATAACAGATTATCTTTATATAACTGGTTTAAATGCAGAGAAATTTATCTCCATGTTTACTCATAGCAATTGGGTAGAATGCTCAATAAGGTGATCAACACTTAAGAACAGAAATGATCATCACTTAAAAAATAGAATGTCTAGGAAAAATAAAATAATTTATTTAGGAAATATATAATTTCTGTAATCTTATTCCATAATTTGATTTATTTTTATTTCATTTAGAGTCTCTAAGATATCCAAAGATACTGTACAGAGCGATCTTTTATGAATATACCAATTCTCTACTTTTTTCATATGGCTAAACTCTAAGATGTTGATACAGCCTGAAAGTTCAAAAGACATTTGTCATTTCTTTATCGAATCACAACCATATCTGTGCTAATTAAAATCCTTAATCATCAACCAGCCATACTTTTCTGTTTATCTTAATAATGGCATAAATACTAAGCTCAGAAATTACTGTGAAACGTTATCGACGAAAAAATTACCTAAAGCAAATGCTTCCAAACGATTGACAAGATTATGCAGTGATTAATCAGAAATTTGTCAAATGGACCGAAAGTCGAAGTTTACTAAGTTTACTAATATCAATGAGCCTGCTTAGATTTAAATCCACCATTGTGGTTGCTAATGTTTTTTTTTCTACTGAATTGATTTTTGGATTTGATAAACATTTTGATAAACAAAGTAAGGAATGTATTTTGAATGTAAACATAACAGTGTAAAAGAAATTCTTGTAACTCAGCGATTATGAAACTTCTGTCTTCGTTTTTACCCCTTAACATATTATTTACCCGCAAGTTTTTTTAAATTTTCGAAAGTGAAAGTTAAAATGAAGAATAAGAAAGAAAGAAATCGGAAAACATCGACAAGAAAAACAGGGATTTTCTTTTTTAGAAGTAGCCGAACAAATCCACTCAAAAAATACATAATTTTTTGAACTTTTAAAACTTCAAGCATCAAAGTGTGATAAATCAAAATGTGATTATCTCAGTCTATTTCAGACAATTCTTAATAGAATCCTGTCCATTTTTTCCTACTCTTTAGTAAAATATTAATATTTGGACCATATAAATACTGTTTGTAGTAATCATAAAATCATTTCTGCTTAATTAGTACAAAAATTAGTTTTTTGGAAACAGAAATTACATTTTCGGCAAATCTTACCTGCCCATTTCTCCAAGAAAAATGGGCAAATCATTCGATGCTGATAAGAATGGTGGAAATAGTTGTGTATCTGTTCCATTGATTTGCCGTGCTTGTGCAGTACCCCACCACGGTGTTTCATTTCGTCCATTCCATGCATACACTCGACCAATTTTTTCGGCATTTTCCAATCCAGTATCAATCAAATATTCGCCATCATCTGTAGCATTTTCCTGAAAAAGTACTCATTAAAAATCTCAAAAGTTTTCGGATCTTTTTCAAAAATACCATTTTTATAAGCAAAAGTGATCCATTTATTCAACAAATATTAATGGTACCAGTTAACTTATTATGAAATTGTTACATTTGAGATGTCCAATTTCAATTCAAGTCCTATATAGAATAATATGTGCATTTACACAATAAAAAATTTTTATTTACATTCAAAACGATGATTAGAACATTTTGCAGAAAGACTGTCATTAAGGAAATTTTTCAAATTTCTACATTCTTCAAACTTTAAAAATATACCAAAAATTTTATGCGCTTTGGAATCTCTGCAATTTTACACAAAACCTTGGTCCAGGTATTATTATTGCAAATCCATTCGATTACCGGGTCCTCATATCCTTCAAAAAGCATCTAAAAAAATGAAAAAATTAACTTCACCCAATTTTCACACAGATTTAATAGCACTATTGATTGCAATATATCGAACTACTGTCTGCCTCTACAATTTATTGAATTTAAGGACCAAATTTGTCTCTGAAATTAAAATTTTTTGTTTTATTATCGAATAATTTTATCTCTGCTGTTTTCTTTTATCATACGAACTCATTTAAGTATACCATCAATAATCCAGAAGATGCTGTTTCTCTCGAAAAAATCTAGAAGCAGAATGAAGAAATCATAAATAGCATAAATACTGATGGGTAATGGTAAATCAAACCTGATTCACGGTAACACGTATAAATGGTCCTTCATGTTTGAAACGATCAAGAGCAAAGTTGATTATTTTTCGCACAAACGGAGAACTTTTAGCAGCAAAATTAGCTACATACTAAAACAAAAATTGAATGTGAATTCCAAACTGTCAAAAATCTTAAGATTCATACAAAGAATCGTATTCATAACATAGATTAATAATAGCTGCTCTTGATACTCGTTCCTATCTCAATAATTTTTGATGCAATGCACTCAGAATTAGACAATCTTAGTGATTTTATTGATAATTTTTATATTATTCGAGAACAGATACATAATGGACAATCTATTGCACTATACCGATCCTTTTTATTTTATATTTCTTTCAAAATAAATAGAGCGAATATTCATCATAATTTATACTTTCTGAAGAGAACTATTAAAACAGCACATACCTGGAACAAAATATTTGGTATGGTAACCCAATCATTCAGACTACAGTTCACACATGATTCATTTTCATTGTAGATATAATACCGCTTATTACGGTATAATACACGAGTATTATTCTGCATGAAATCCACCTTCACTTTCTTCTGATGCTCTCTGCAAAAGACATTTTCTCATTTTCTTAAGAATTTGAAAATACTTCACTATATTACAGTACACAAACTTTACTCATCAATTCATTTATTATCTAGGATAATTACTGAAAGCAATCGGCGGAAATAAATGCTATTGATGCTAATCACAAAACACAGAAAAATTTATGAAATTAAATGACAAACTAATATAAATATCAATTAGTAAAATATGTCGGTAAAACCGAAATATTTTATATATAAACATAGCAAAACAATCCTATTTTTTGTAATATTTCTCAAACAATGAATCATTTATCCATATCTCGGCACAAAGACTTTTTCATAAACGAAAAAAAAAAAAAAACAATTATTTTTCTTTTTGCTCTCTCATCTTCCAATCTGCTAATAAAGCTTATGGGTATCGTGTGAAATGTTGAGATTTATGTTAATTGTCAAAAATGTTATAAGAACTGAATATTGTGAGCACTGTCTCGGCCTTTGTCTCGATAATAAACCCTTTGTATGATTACTGTGTTGTAAGATTCCATTCAGAATCAAGATCAAGAATTATCTATACAAGGAGTTTTTCGAATGGACAGAAATCAGTTTTTTCAACATCAATATCTTTAACGGAGAGCTTTTCAGCATCAATATTTTTAAAATCCGTATCAGTTCAATAGCGATAGTTCAATCCCAGTAAAACTTAATGACGGTTTCAACAGCACAAGCGACAGCTTAACAAGAGCAGTAGCAGGGGTGGAATGAAAAGAAAACGACAGTCAAAAAAACAAAAGTTTCATTTTTTTAATTATTCTCGGTGTAGTGGGTATTCAAATGACTGTTATTATCTTTCATTATTTATAGTATGGTTCATTTAATCTTTACTATTGTATAGGTGCAATATTATGTATAATATTATATAAACCCAATAAAGGCTATTGTTGACCTAGCAGAAGCAATTTAAGCAAGAAGCAATCTACAATCCAAATTACAAGCCATCTGATTTTTTCTCCACAAAATATACAAATAACTAACGTATAAACATAAGGTCCTTTTTCAACAAACAGAGGATAGCTCCCATTTTGAATGACATCATCTGGATTGCTTACAGAAACGGTCCATACTTTGAGTTTCATTGAATATTTTGGCTCAATCCAACGCTGAGTCATTATATTATAAGTACCATTTTCATCGAAGCCCAAATGTTCTTCCTAAAGTCATAGCGAATTTCTGTGGCATTCAGAACTTTAATTTTTCCTATGATTAAGTATAAGGAGTTAACTGTAGTCGAATTTGCTTAAAAATATTTACAAGTCATATTTCAAATTCAACCTATTCCAGTATTGATTCTCAATTACTATTACCACCTGAAATGAATAATATGCTTAATGGAAGACTATTCACAATTATTAAGTATATATTATTGTGAGAAAGTTTCAACTTCAAATATTTCACGTCACCAATACTATATACATAATGACCGACATAAAAGAAAGATCACAATGGATTCAAGGTAAACAAACATTATTCTTATTAGATCACTAACTTTATCAACTAGTTAAGCAATAACTATGATGCGAAAAATATTACAAATATTAAAAATAATGAAAATGAAATTAGCATCTTATTTATTATTTCACTATTTGTTTATAATCTATTGATTTATATCAACGAAAATAAATGAGAAAGCAGAAACCTTGATGACTTGCTTATCTACTGCCAGAGGAACAATAGTTAGGGAAAGAATGCCAATGATAATGAATATAGCGCCGATAGCTAAAGCTCCAATGGTACAAATTCTGATATTCATCCTGAAAATGAATGAAACTTAATTCTATGCAATCGAGATAATTAACTAATTCATCGCTTCAGTAAGAGATGATACCAATATTCAACAACAAAGTGCCAAAAAGAAAAGTGTAAAATTACATCACATACGTCAATCTATTCAACAAATAAATTCAACAAAAGTCTATTCAATATTATTAGAATGACAATGTCATTAGAAAGCGTGCAAACTTTTCAGATAATGTTGCACTTAACATTTCATACAAGAACCGGAAATTTTATCGTATTAAGGAAGTACAACTTCTCGTACAAAACGGATGTCCGGACATTACCTAGAAAACGTCTGATATCAGAATACTATCCAAATATCTAATATCCGGACATTACCTAGAAAACGTCCAACATCCGGATACTATTCTAGAAAACATCACCTGAACTGCTTCATTTGTAACACTATCATAAGCTAATTATGCATTCAAATTAATAAAATTAATAGAACGGAAATAAAGAATAGGAAGCGTATTACAACTTTTAGTAAAACTTAATTTCAGTAACTTCATATAACTTATATTTAAATTAAAATAAAATGAGTAGTTCTCAATGAAAATAAAAATTATCCAAGCGATGACAAAATATTCATACAATTTTTTCTTAGCATCTTGAACTATATTAGTTATCTCTAATCAGTGAAAGGTCAAGTAAGAAATATTTCGCATCAAATAAAAATGATGAATGTATGAAACTGTCAGCATTATTGAGATTGCAAGTGGAGAGAATGGTTGCTGACAGTAATAACTTGCATCATCTTCATGTCAACATTGATGCTGGTGAATTGCCTGGCATATCATACACTAAAGATGTAAAACTTTGTTGTTTACACAATTCTCCTAAATAATACATTGGTGTGACATTTGATAAGGAAAATTTATAAGTACTAATTTATTAATTATCGTTTAGTAATTTTGTATTTCAGTAATATATTATTCAACATATGTCAAAAATTAATTAGAAATGAACGCACAAAATTTCATTGCAAAATGAATAAAATATAAAAACAGAATGAATCATAATAGAGAAAAAAAAGTGAAGAGGGGCATAAATGGGTGTAAAACAGTAAATGAAAGATCAATAAAAAAGAAAGAGACAAAAATTGGTTGAACGCTCTTTTTCCCATTCTCGACTGATGAAAATAACATGTAAATCAAAGTGATCAATCTTATCAACCTATATTAGTTATATCTAATTTCTATTCAATATCCTATTTAGGGAAGATTGGGAAGAAACTGGTCTAATCTGTCTAAGCTAATTTTAAGTTGACGACAAATAAAAGTGGTAAATAATCATAGGTGCAAAAAAAGCTTTCATAGAAAACTTACATGAAATAGATTAGTTAAGTGTTGATTCGAAACCTGAAAATTAAAATTAATAAGGGATGAAAAAGACTCGTTAAATTTCTTTGCCCTTACTAAACATTCATATTGCTGGCCACAAAAAAAAAAAGTAAAAAAAAAACAAGCGTAAATGATAACATCTGTGATAAATATAAACAGTTAAGTTTGATTTGAAAAAGAAAAATTAAGGATAATTTCCGATTGTAACTTCGAAAGTGTGCTATGTGAGGATTCCTCATCAATTGATCTGTAAGTTCCACTCCGCTTTTAGCTCATTGTGACATTCGTGCAACGAAATAGTGCATTGGAAGAACGAATCAATGTTGGCGACAAAATTTTAACAGTTAACGATCATTCTGTAACCGATCGAAAAGCATTCGATCGAATTCAACAAAGACATCATATAACAAGGCAATAGAGAAAATTTTTTGCTGCTTCGAAATAATGAAATTTCAGTTTAAATTTGTTCTTTTAAAAGTAGAAAGAATGGAAGGAAGGAAAAAAAGAACAACAATGACTAATTTTTAAAATATGAAAAGAAGGAGAACAAAAGAAATGAAAAGTTAAAAAAATGAGAAAAACAATGTTAATGACGTAACAGTGATGACTAAAATGGGAAAGTAATTTACCCGACAAGTTTTGAAGATAATTTCATTTTCTTCTCATCCAAATTTGAAATTAATCTATTCTTCTAATTCAAATTCTTCCATTTTAAGCAAAATTGAGATTATTATAAAGTCAATAAGAAGTTAACAAACCTATCTAGGATGAAAGAATTCTAACTGATTATAAAGAATGATAAATCTGCAAACGACTATTTTTTCCATAAGTATTTTCTAAAAATCAAAAAAAAAACTGCTTAATTGAAAAATACAAAATTAAAAATTTTGATTGATCGGATATCATTATCGAAGGAATTAAATCCAGAATGACAGTAAATCGTGATAAAAAACGTGAGAAGCAAATCAAGCAAGAACAGTGTGTTGATGATAAGCGAATCATAAAACGTGATGGCTTCTTATATTTAAAAGTTAAAATGATACAGCATAAGATGGAAAGAACACCAGTGGGTCTGGTTAGTTTTTCTGCCGTTTTTTTTTGATTGTTTGCTAAATTATTAATTTCTTTATGACTATGACTGTGTATATTTGTGTTAGAAAAATTGCATCACTTGTTTCAGATATTGATTTCAAACTAAGAGAGACCTGTTCTGGAATTTAAAAATGCTTACAAAATGATAAGGAATATTTCTAAAAAAAAAAAAAAAAAAAACTGCAGAATTTTTTTTTCTTTTTGGAGTACCAAATATAAAGTACTTAAGGCTTATAATTTGAGCCTGATTTGAGGACAAAGATTAGGATACATGATGAGATTGATAGCAAGCCAACTTCTTGATTTCCATTTCCATATTAAGCTGTGCACCAGGATTAACAACTTTCTTCCTTAAATCTTCGATGCTAAATATATGTACCATTCAGTGCATTATTTATTGTCAACTTGTTTTACATGCTGAATAAATTACTTTATACCAATTGTCAAAAAACTAGATAGATAATAGATTCTTCAAGTTATGTAACAATGTCGGATGGCCTCGTGGCGCAATGGACAACGCGTCGGTCTACGGAACCGAAGATTGTAGGTTCGACTCCTGCCGAGGTCGTAGGTTTTGCAAATGCTATTTGTGAACGCGAAGTACCACAGGGACATCCCTAATGGTACATTGTCTCAGGTAATAGGTAGTACACACGCATTGCTGGGACATCAAGTGTATATTGTCTCAGGTAATAGTAGTACGCGCGTACCGGCGAGACACCAAAGGTACATTGTTTCAGGTAAAAGGTAATTCGCGTATACCGCCATGACACCCCTAGAAGGTGTACCTTGTATTAGGTAATAGACAGTATGCACGAACTACCGGGATACCTAAAGATACATATTCTAAATAAATGAACGGTAATACTGAAGCGAAATATGAGAGCTGTAGTGGAAATGTTTCAGAAAATGATAGAGGTATTGCTAAATTTAGCTTCCTCAGTGAACCATCATTTCCAAACTTTTATGTTATTGACCAATTTTAAAGGTTAGTTTTTTAGCAGGTGAAAAATGGTAAGGAAGGACAAGTTTATGTGATACATGTGACAAAAGGATCATTAAGTGACGAATGTCTAATAGTTGGTGATCGAATTTTACAAGTTGATGGAATAATCATCCATGATAAAGAGATGGCAAAGAAGTTTATTGTTAAGGTAATCGATAAATTAGCAATAAAATAAGTAAACAACTAATAAAGAAAAATAAAAGGAAAAAGAATGGTAAATAAAAGCAAAGTATCGATCATGATCGATAATGTTCAGCTAGTATTTTTCGAAAATTCCATTATGAAATTCAGATCTTTTTTTTCTTTTTTTGCAAAAATATGAACAAATTTCAGGGATTATTATCAGGAAATGTAACCATTATTGTAGAACGTCCTGATTCTCCGACAGCCCGCAGTTTTGCATCCGAGGTATTGCCCGTCCCAACTCCGCCAATTGCAAATTGCTAAGAAAGCGAAAAAAGCTTAATTCGATTCCAGGAAATTCTCATTTTAGTTTCGCCCTGAAAATAGACGAATGACTAAACAGTTTATCATTTTTGCTTCTATTATTTGAATAGTAATTAACAAATAAACCTTTTGTTAATTATCAATTATCATTTGACAGTTATTAATCATCAATCATAAACATTTCCGAAATACAACGAAATCATCCTGAAAACACTTATTAGTTCAAAAAGCAAAGCTCAACAAAAATGAATAAATTTCAGAAAAATTTGAAACTTATCGAACTGTAAATTAACAAATTTGTACATTGTATATTAAGATTTCTCGTTTCAATCGATGTGTCACTATGAGAAAGTTTCGTTATCCGCGGGAAAAATGTGTATCATTTATTGATGCAGAGACTTTTTTTTCGTTATTAAGGAAAATCGAAATTTGAGAAATCATTATTTCCAAATGAGGCATTTCAGTCCCGAATATTTACTATTTCAGATTTCATAAGAAATGTTTATGTTTGTTATAAACAACAGAATTTTGCAGAAGATAGGTTGTATTTTCAAGAAGTGATAAAAATCTGAATAATTTGAATTATCTCTTCCATATAAGGCGATCAAAATTAATTAGTTATAAAGTTGATTAATAAGACAACATGAATCATTCATTTATAAGTCTAGCGAAACAAGACCTGAAACTTGCACTGATTGCGGAAGCAATAATTTTAGAACTAAATGAAAGTGATAAGATTGATGAAATAAACAGTCGAAAGTAATAGGATTAGTGGAATGAACATTCAAGAGTAGTAAGATTAGCAACGGATAAGACTAATGAAATATAACTAGAGAGTGATAAAATTGATGAGAGATAAAATTGGTAAAACACAGAGTCGAGAGTGATAAGATTGACAGAACACATATCCAAGAATGACAAAATTAATGGAACACACCACGAAAACAGGATGCAAGAAAGTTGAGAAATAATAATCAGCGATATTAACGATCATTGAACATCCACCATTATCAGCCATGAAATACGTTTTTTCTATCAGGCACAGGATCACTTTGCCAGAATACTTCACGGATTTATTTGTTTTTACAAATGTTTGAAATTATAAAATTGGATAATAGTCTGGATGTCATTTGTGTTCACGAGATTTTTTTTAATCATACATTATCAGTTATCAGTTCTGTAATCAATCATCAAGTTTTAGGTTCAAATTATTGATTGTAATTTCAAAGATAATAGATAGGATGGAATATATTGAAAAGATAGAATGAATTGAATTGGAATAGAGAGGAATTTAAGGAATGCAAAAGAAATTTAGCAAGTCATACATCTTACTACTTCTTTATCAAATTAATCTATCTCTTAAGTTGATTAATCATTACTAGAAATTAATAAATTGATAAAATTAGATGCTGCGTCAAAAATTGTAATTATTTATAAGAACTTTTTATACTTATCTTTTGTATTTTTCAGAAAAATTATATGACCTCCGTGTTATCATCTCTCTTCTCACGTGATCCAAAAAGTGTATTTCCATATGAGCTACCTGCTACCAGTTTCTATTCTTTCGATGGCATATTCGTCGGAAAAAGCTTTAAAAAAGTAACGTTTAATTAGTGAGAATTGGCAAAATATGAAGTAAATTTTTGTTATTTAAAATGAGAATTATAAGAAAATTAATTTTCATATGTCATCAATGAATGATTAAGCATTATTTCAGACTGAACCTTCCGAACGTGCTACGTGTTTCTGGGCAACGTTATCCGATTATGGTCCAGGATCAGTGCTAAAAGCCCAAGCACGAAAATTGAAAACTCTTCGGCATCCAAATGTTCTCGCTTATTTGGATAGCATTGAGGTTCAAGTGCTGATACTGCAATTCTTTAAATTTTATTTTTTGTTAAGACTTGTCGAACCTTAAATTATCAAATTTGTTTTTTGAAATTTCATGCTATTCATTTATTGTCTATCAGAAGTTTAAATATCATTTGATGAAAGAACGATATATGTTAAAAGGCCCACTTCATCATTCCTTGGTTGTTGATTTTAAAATCATTGTTTAATAATTTTTATAAGTAAAAGAAAAAACCTTCTACACTGATAAATTAGACGTATTTATGCAGGATATCATTTCGCGTTTCTATTTCAGATGAATGGCACTTTTTATTTAATAACGGAAGTTTGCGTACCTCTAAAAATTTATATTACGGAAAACAAACTAACTGATAAACAAAAGGACTTTGTTATTTCTTGGGGTCTATTTCAGTTAATGGTATGTGTGTTTCTATTGTTATATATCAGTCTTGAACAGTACAGTGAATCTCTAAATGTTCGAAAAAAGTATGACGAATCTAAATATAATCTTGCAAAAAAATATGACGAATCTAAATATAATCTTACTTAATAGTAATGATGGGTTGTACTTTCGTGGTTATTTTTGAAAATACTGAAATGCGTTTTTGAAGAAATATTTTAGAGCGATCAACTGCAAAGTGCAGTGAAGTTGAGAGCTTTAAAAATTAGCTATGTTATAGCTTTATTCGTTTGGTATTTGATTATATTGTAACTTCGGTATTACTAGCTTAATCTATCATTGTTCTTATGTCAGTCAGAATAAAAGCATCCGATCCTCAGCTTGCAGAGTTGTTTAAAATTCTTGCATCAAGAAGCTGAATTAAGTCATGAAAATATCCGAAATTCTGTTTACGTCACAGAAAGTGGAGATTGGAAACTTGGTGGTTTCGAGAAGTCAACCAATTTCAGGTGCATTTTTTTCTCATATTCCATTGAGGAGCGCCTTTTTCCTTTCTAAAATTTATTTTGCAGTGCGTTTTATTTAATCTGCTAATCGATCTGTTAATGAGTTATTTAAATTACTTTGCTTACATTTTTTAGTAATCCACGTGTTGACCTTAATTCATTTGCATTACTTATATGGGAAATTTTCAATGGTTTCAATGAATCAGTAACGAAACCGGAAGCACCGAAAAAAATTCCTCAACAACTGCATGAACATTATAAAAAAATGGCTACACACCGAGCCGCAAAACTAAATACTGAGGAATTGTTAAAAGGTATCTGTGCCTAGTTTTGCACTTGATATTGTCTTTCTCTCTAAGATTTTTCTAACTTTTTTTCTTAACATTTTCATTAACAATTAAAAATTAAATGGTTTTTATCTTCTGCAGCTATTGTTTCCTATATTTGTAATCATATTTTATTATGCTGATAGATCTATCCCTTACTCATAAAAACTTTAGTCACTTCAGTAGTGTTTTTTCATTATTGATGGTTTCTTTGTTTGACATCATAAAAAACATTTTAGAGTTGCGTCAAGCAGGTGGCTTTTTCAAGAATCGATATGTGGATACATTATTGTTTTTGGATGAATTTCAACTGAAAGATGCTCACGAAAAAAAGATATTCTTCGCAGATTTAAAAAATGAATTGGATTTTTTTCCTGATAACATTGCCAAATATAGGATTCTTCCAAAATTAATACATGTATGTTTTCCATTTTATCAGTTGGAGTCTCTAGAAGATTGCAGATGATATTTACATTATGTCTTTTAAAGGATTTTAATTTTCCTGAAAGAATGAAAAAAAAACTTTAGTATAGTGCCTTATTTCAACTGTAATACCCCACAATTACATTAGAGCTCAAATTACATTGCGCGAATCATTTCGTTGCTTCGTCTCCATTAAAAATTGCTTGAAAACTTTTTGTCGAAAGGAACAGAATTCTTTTTTTTTTCAAACTTCTTGAATTTCTTAATGGAAATGGCAGAGTTACGAATACGGTGATGCGGGATCACAAGTTTTGATGCCATTGTTTCGTTTGGGGCGTTTGTTGGATGAAGACGAGTATCAACTTCGTATTGTGCCTTGTCTTTGTAAATTATTTAGTTCACCGGATCGTGCAACACGTGTAAAATTATTAGAACGAATCGATGAATTCGCACCTCATTTAATGCCTCAAACTGTCAATGAACGAATATATAAGTTAGTTTTTGTGAATAGTTTTCAAAATTCTTTCGTTTTTCAAAGTTTGCATTTTCCTTGTTATAATTTAAAAGACCATTGAGAAGTTTCATTGAACCCATGCATTGTACATAACTTTTCATCTAGTTCTTTCTGAAAGTTTTGCTATCGATAATTATAGTTATGAAACATTTCGTTTTCTTGCTGGTAAGTATGCTGATAGTGTTATAGAGTTTCAAATTAGAAAAAGGCTTTACAAAACTCTACTGCGTTTTTTTTTTATTTTAAATTAATGTGGTTTTAATTCAATTAAATAGATCCATGTTTCAGGAATGTCGCATCTGGTTTTATGGATACAAATCCAGCTGTTCGTGAAAGTACAGTGAAAGCCATGGTTTCGCTAGCTGATAAATTGGATAATCAAAATTTAAATACTGATCTGATGCGACATTTAGCAAGATTACAAGGTAAGATTTTTTTTTCTCTGATATTATGCTGCAGAAATTCAACAATATTTCTCTAAAAATTTTGAAATAAAGTGCGACTGTTGTTTTTGCCTCTTGGTCGGGAATTATTCCTATTGCGATACTTCTTTTAAGAAATAACTTCTTTTTTGTCCTAAGTAGTTTAGAATCTGAAAAATCTTAGCACTGATTTTGTTACTTGAAAAGTATTTAGGCGCAGATGATCAACCTGGTATTCGAACGAATGCAACTATCTGTCTCGGTAAAATTGGTTGTTATATCGATCCAAATTATCGTCAGCAAATTCTAATCAGTGCCTTCACTCGTGCACTCAAAGATCCATTTCCTCCAGCTAGAGTGGCAGCTATTCTGGCACTTAGTGCTACCCAACAGTATTACTCATTAATAGAAGTTGCTAATCGTATATTACCAGCCTTATCACCAGTGACATGTGATCGGGAAAAGCAGGTTATTTACTGTAAAATTTTTAAATTTTATTTATAGAAATCAATATTATATTTTCAAAAATTTGAGGAATTGTCACAAAGTAATAGAAATACTAATAGAAGTAGAAATAATAGAAAAAATATCTTATTTATAACCAAAGCGAAATGTTAAACCAAAGCAAATATAACTAAAAACTGAAATAGGTGCTATTAAGTTAGCCTTAACAAAAACATTTTAAAAAAATGTTCGTTTTATTGTTATATATATATTTTTGTTATATAGTTCTTTTTTTTTTTCTAATATTTATAATGAAATTTTTTTTTCTAGTCATTAAAATCACAAAAAAGATCATTAGAAATATAAAAAATTGTTATCGTTTGCTTTGCACCAAACCTGCTGCGTACCGTCCGTCATATTGGGCGAATGTCAGTGAAGAACATTACAATATAATATATATCCTGAAAGTCCCAAGCCATACGCACATTTTATAGAGAATTTTATTTTGTAGAGAATCTTAGTTTTACATCTGATACTATGAATCTTTTAAAATTTTGTTTCTAGCATGCAGTCGCACGGCTATTCCATAAAATGTATTTCACATTTTAAAAGATTGCTGAAAAGTCATAGTAATCCTAGTGATTAATATGCATATTATTTATCATTCATTTCTTAACACTTTTTTCGCTGATCCTTCTTAATTTTTGTATATTTTGATATAAATTTTTTAAAGCAAATCAATATTTATTCAGGTTAGAGACCAAAGTTTTAAAGCCCTCCATGGATTTATCGAAAAGCTAGAAAAGGCAAGTGAGAATCCAGAACTGATAGCAGAACTTGAAGCTCAAGTAAGAGCTGGTGGAAAAAGTGGTTTGCTTAGCAATGATAAGGTCATTTTTTTAAATATTATTTATTGTTTTATTTATGTATAAAATTATGGAAAATTTTTACTATATTAAATAATACAAATTATTCACTTTTTGTGAATAATTTTTGTCTTAAAGCACATGTCTTCATCAGCTTTTTATACCCTGTAGTTATATATTTCAGATACCGCAATGGGCAAGCTGGGCATTAAAGTCGCTTTCAGGCAAATTCTACAAATATTCTCCATCAGTGCAAAATCAAGCTGAGTCAGCACATAAACAAGGGACAGTGCAAAATCAAGCTGAGTCAGCACATAAACAAGAGACATCCGTTTGTGAATCAACATCTACCACAAAGTCATCTTCTGGATTAAAATTACCGACGAAGCTTCCAGATGATGGTTGGGGTGAATTAGATAGTTTATCAATAGAAAATGAAGAGAAGTGGGAAGATGCTAATGAGGCGCTAACAACAGATTTCACAAACACAAGCAAAGGATGGGATAACGAATATGGGAAAGTGAAAGTATTGATTCAAATAATTTAGTTTAATTTTGAAATTTCAAATCAATTTCAGGAATAGAACATATTTAACAGTTTCGTTACTTAATACTGAAAACAGTGGAGACTGATTTTTTCCGATTTATAGTGCATATTTTTAATAAAAAATCTGAGTTTGAAATTTTTTCGATTGAAATCTTTCTTTAGTTCTATTATTTCACTTTTTTATAGGTCACAACTGCTGAAAATAAAACGTCGGCTACGACAACGTCGGGTTCTCTCGGGAAATCATCGGGAATAGGCGGATTGAAATTGCAGCATACCGTCACAAAACCCACTGGTCCTCCTTTTTATAAATTCAAAATGACTAAAAAAAATAGCGGAAACAAGGCAGAAAAGATTATTCGTAGTAATCAACAAAATGTAATATATTCTAGAAAGAAAAACTAGCGAGTCTTTTCAAGGTGAATAGAATTAAATCAAAATCGGAAAAACTTAAAAAATTAAAATAAATACAAATTAATTACAATTACATTTAGTCATATTATTTAAATAATGCTAAGAGATTTAAAAAACTGAAATAGAGAAGTATTTTAATTTTGTCCAAGACTGGAAGTTTAAATATTGGAAATGATTATTATGTTTTTTATAGTTGATGATGATTTGGATTATTTGTTGGGCATTAAGCCTAAGTCGAATGCAGTTGATCGATTAAGTAATAGTGAAGCTGCGAAAAGAGGCATATTTTCTGTTAAAAATACCAACAATATATTGACAGATGGCTGGGATGATAGTTCGACTACAAGCGGCTGGGATGATTTCGATGTCAGCTCAGGTTCATTATTAATTTATCGAACTACTTGTGCAGATAATAACGAAATATTGGAAGTTTTTTCTCTCTTATGATAAAATTGAAAATTTGAAAGTGTTGAAAAGGTTATAATGAACATAGGAGAGAATTTCATTTCTGTTTCGTTCGGGCTTCTAAAGTTTGCTAGAAGAGTATTCTTTGCTGACGACAGTTTTAGATGGAATATCTGCTCAAGTAGTAGAAGGCGAGGGATGGGATATTTCATGGGATGCAGATGAACATTTGGAAAGTAAGTCGAAATTCTCATATTTTTAAGTTAACTCATTCAAATTTTCATTTTTTCAAACAATTTTTTCCTATTTTGAATATATTTCGAATCTCCAACAAATCGTTTCACAGCAGTCATCATTATTATATTTGAAAATGCGTCATTAGTTTATCCTTTTTTTTTTTGTTTTTTTTTTAAACACTTCCCGGAACGTTTTTAATACTTTCTTCAACTAGCTTTAAAATTGTAGCAATTGAAATTTATCGGAAATAGAAATATTGTTGGATTTTGCAATTAAATGGTGGAAAATTGTCTTGTTATTCAGCTATGTCTCTAGGATTCAATATTCCAGAATTAATCAAAGCTGCACCTGAACTTCGTAGAAGTTGCATATTATTCTCTTGTAGACATTGTGGAGTTGTAATTGAATAACAAAAATAATGACATCAATGCCATAGAGAATAATGAATACTGAAAAATTCAACAAATTTTAACAGAAATGTACAACCATAACTTTCTAGGTAGAAGTGATCTAAGTTAAAAATGACCTTGTGCTTCAGTATCAGAACAGTATCATCTTTGATTTCACATGCATATGCATTATTCATTCATTTCTTCAGCTGCGGAAGATAAAGAAATTTATCAAAAAAAAGTCGCAGCACGAAGTGAAACTCATCGGAAGGAAATGGCTAGGAAGTAAACTGCTCGAGAAGTTGGTAATACTTGAATTATGTCTGATAATCATTAAAGCATTCCTTGATTATCTCGAAAGAAAAGTCTTATATTGCATGATATATTTATCTTTTTCTCTTTTTTATATCTTTTCTATTTTTTAAGTTGATTGTGTTAACTATCATGATCATACTTCGCTAAAAATATGGAGTTGTCATTTCTTTTCCATGAAAGCGTCTCTTTAAATCCATATACTATTATGGATATTTTCTAGAATTAGGCCGAAAATTTTTTCAGTTTCTAAGAAAGGAATGATTTTAAGTAGCTTAAGCGAAACATCGAATAATATGAGTATTAATTTGGGAAAGTTAAATTTCTTCCTATTTATCAAATAGCTTTTATTTCTGCAGTTGTTTTATTCATTCCATTTCCTACTGCAATATTTTCAAAAATGTGATAAGAGCATATTAATCGGCATTCCTTATATTGTATTTATTACGAATAAAGACTATCGTGCAGGAAAATAACACCATTATAATTCTTCAAAAACAGATTTATCTTTTTATCTGGACTGACTAGAAAACATATGAATAACTTTTATTTTTTTAATGAGAAAAGTATGTCTTTCTTTTTTAAGCCCCAAGAAAATTTTTTGATCCAGAGGCCTATGGAATAAGTTTTGAACTTTTATAAACTTAAAAATGGTAAAATAGACCACAGAAGAGCATAGAATATAAAAAATTCAGTGAACTTTGCTCTTTAAACAAATCTTGCTACATTTACGAGCAGTTCTTGTGTACGACAATTATTTATCTCTGTCTTGATACTTACGATGCTAAAGCTTGTTTGCAAAAATTTTGGTAAATATTATTAATCATGTAAATAAGTTCAATTTCTTTAGTTGAAAACAATTTTTCCCAACTGGTTGCTAGTCAAATGGCGTGTTCACGTCTACGGTTCATTTGGCGAAATGAATTAAGGCTTCGGATTTGTCGTTGAAATCGCGAGGAGTACAAGAAAATAAGTGGTTTCTTTGTTCTTCAAATGATTTGATAGGTTTATTGGATGTGGATATATTTCTTTGTTTATAGTTCAGGTGGCTTTGTAACCCTGATTCCTTGTTGTAGTCAAGATCACGCGCCAAAAAAGATGCGCTCTTATGCGCGAAAATTGGCTGATTATTGTGGATCAAACTCTATGGGGATCCTCGTTCTATAAATAAGAAAAGGGTTCTGAGCATAGGATCATTTCGAAGAATGTGCTACTTTGAGGTGAGATATTTAGTCTATATCTTCTTTTAGACTATTATATCGCTATTAAAATTGTTTTTTCATTGATATGATTGATGTGTAATTGTCACGTGCCGCTTTATCAGATTTTATAATAAAGGTCTAATTATCCAAGTTTGAGGTTTAATTACCCAAATTTAAAATTTCGAGAACAACACAATAAGAAACAAGAACTTTCAATAATTGTCACGGTTAAGAAGATGGAAAAGAATCGTCCATTATCGTTAATCCTTCCCTTCTCCTTCTAAATTACGGAGCCATAGAAGACGTGTTGATTCAGTTTAATTGATTACCAGTTGAAGTTGATAGAAAAATTTATCAGAGGTCGAATGGATCAATGTTTAACCGATCAGGATTTCCTGTAAGCTAGAATTAGGATTACTATCAATAATGCATCGAAAATTAGTAATCAATTCCAGTGCTACAACTAAGGAGTTAGAAGGTGTATCACAGAGAAATTTTTTTATCAGAGCTTGATTGGATCAATAAAACTGCACGTTTAACCGTTTTTTTGTAAAAATCAAGATTTCCTGCTGCAGTTCGATACTAATTATTAATTATCGATATAACATTGATGTAAGTTATAACTAAGCTTAATAGTAATCTTGCTTTGAAGTGTAATTCATTGCAATGTAAATAGCAAAAGAAGTTGGCCTAACTTTCAGGCTTAGCAGTTTTGATGCCTTGTTAATCGATCTGTAATTATCATTAATTGTTATCTATTACAATTGTTATTATTACAACTCTAGACTTTCTTAGCAGTAACGCTTATCATTTCCTGTTATATATGGATAAGTAATGCAAAATTGATTACTGAATTTTCATTTATGTTAATTACTGCTCATTGTTCAAATTCTTATTTGATCTGTGAAAACATTCAAATTAACATTGCCCTTGAAGCATTAATTTTAATTATCTTGTTTTGACCACCGGCAATTCATTTCCTCTCGCCTCTAGAAAAGATGTCTCAATGTATTTATTTATTAATTTTTCAACATCAAATTCAATGGGCTATATGCAACAGTACGGTTTTTTCTATGCCTAATACCAAATTTTTATTTTGAAACTTTCTTAGGATTGATGGAACCAATATACATTTAGAAAACAACAGTTAAACAAGAGTTTTCGGGTCAAAAGAAGTGCTAATAATGCTGGAAACGAGTATCGAAATCAAATTTAAACATAGGTGAAAGTTAAAGCAAAATAATCAATCGGATTGGAAGTGACTCTTTTAGTATTTTGTATTTTCCAATATTTTTTTGACAACAAAATGTCAATTTGTGCTTCATCTTCACTTCCATGTGTCTTCAGAGCTCAACTGTTAAAAATTCACTTTAAAAATTTTTTCTATTCTAAATCCTACTCACATCACCGAAGATAAATGCAAAAGAAATGGCAAATTGAAAAATGCATAATGTTTATCAATTTTTTGAAATGCAATGAGATCAAAACTCTCTTTCATTCCTATACATCATGAATTGATGTGCAAAGAATAACTTTCATGAAAACTAAATAAACTTTCAAAACTACTAAGTTTGAATTTGAATGACTTTTGATTGATTTATACCATTTCGCTTGATTTTAAAAGAACAGAATGCTTCAAAGTCTTGCTGCTGATATCACTTTCAGAACAAGCATGCTAAAATGCCTTTTCTTGCTTTGATATATACGTCAGTCTGCAATTCTAAATTAAACTAAATATTAGAGTTAAACAATTAAACTTAATTACATGAAAAGCTTAGAAATTCCATGCGTTATTGGTACTTGAGAAAAATGAAATTTTATGATGAAACTGAAACGTTAATTGCAACGAAACAAAAGAAAGTAAATAACAGCACGAGAAAAATTCTCTTCGTTTTTCAGGATTCCCGAAATGAGAAATAGTCTTCAAGACCTTGAGAATGAACATAGTTTGACAAAATGGCATTACTTTATGCAAAACCCAGAAATTAATCAAAATTCTGAAAAACATTCAAAAACATTCATACAAAATTATCGTGAATGACAACAGTTAGGCATGAAAAAAACAGACTATATGTATGTTTCATCGATTTTTAAGCTTTTATTGAAAAAAAAAAAAATTTTTAGTGACATATTAATCAAAACATTCAGAAACTCTTTTAGTGACATATTAATCAAAACATTCAGAAACTCTTTTCATACTTGGAAAATTGCATTGACAATTGCAAAGTTGGCGAATTTTCTAGGTTCCAAAGGATAGAATTCAAAGCATATAAGACAAGAATAATAGGGTTAGTTTGGGTTTAGTAGCTTATTCAAAAAATAAATTTCCATTCAACAGAGGGATCAAACTGTCAAAAAATGTACAGTAATCTCTTTCCTTCATTTCTCTTCCCGAAGTGCCATTCAGAAATTTTTGCATGTTAATTAACTGGATCATTCAAATTTTGGACCAAAGTTTTTTACTGATGACTTAATTATTGCAGCATATAAATTTTCACATTCAATTTCGAATTCATTTTTTGCTTTTTTGTATTGTCGCAAATGTTATCTTTCACAATCGTTCCCAATACTTTTATATCAAATTATATGAATTTCTTTCGAAAATTTTGACGATTTTCCTGTTTCAATCCTTTTACCAAAAACTGATAAAATTTTCTAGATTCTGCATGTTGCTTTTGATAATCGCAACGATATTTACTTCATGATAAACAAGTTAGCTACAGAAAATTAGAATTTTGAAGTTATAGAAAATTAAAATTTTGATTCAATCTCTGAAATTTACGGGAAAAGCTAAATTTTGCTCAAAAATATCAGAATTATTCTTCAAAATCGTTAGGAAATGTTAGGTGCAACGCATGTTGTATTAACAAGCTTGAATTGTTTAACTAGAAATAAAAGTATGATGATTAATGATTACATAAAAGTACTTCAACTTCATTAGATCGTTTTCGTTCTCAGAAATTCTCGGAAGTGAAGGAAATGCATTTTACATTGTTACTTATTTCTCTTTGTTTCATTGCAATCAACGGTGGACCAATTACTACTACTACTCCTACAGGTAAATTTCAAGATTTCTTTCATCCGACTAATTAAACTTTGCAAAATTAAAATAATTTAGAAGAAACAGATGGTTATGATGGATTCAATGGGAAGTACGAAGATTTAAATATTATGGTGAATGCTCCTTATCCAGTACAGAAAGAAATAACGAAATATTTTGCTACTTTCAACAACAGCAATTTGCTTTCTGTTGCTGCGTAAGTCTTTCGCATTCAATTCGTAAATTTATTGTTAAATTTTCACTTACTTTCAAACTATGTGCGCTTCTTTGATTGGAATGAAAAGGTCAATCTGCCATCAATTTTTTGAATTTTAATTTATCTCATTAAAGAACTTGTAAATCGCTTTGTGAAGCTGCAAAGAAAGTGTTGAATGAACGGATTAAGCCATTAATCATCAGGAATGGTACAACTGGTCAGCAAATCTTTTCTATAAATGAAGAAAAATTTTACTCATATGACTTTTTTATGGTAACTTTCTGTTTATGAAGCTCACATTAATAAAATTTGACTTTACTTTATTAGATTAGCTATTCTATTTCATCTAATTGTTTTCATGAAACCTCAATGATATAAATCTTTCTTAGTCTTTAGTTTTTTAAAAATCAAAAATTTTCAACACATCTTCCTTTATTTTACAAAACATTTCAATCATTCTGCTATTTAAAGGTTGAACATGCAGGAAGCAGCAAAAAATGCATTAAAAAAACTGCCAATCATCGAAAAAAAAATTTAGATTGAATTAGATTGCGCAAACTTAACTTATTTTAGCTTCCAAAATGGCAACCTGAATTTGCTCTTTTCTTTGATAATGAGACATCGGAACAATATATGTCAAGGTTTCCCAGAAGTTTCCAGATTGTCCCACATGACAGTCACCTTCAAATTTCTTTCGCATATCCATTTTGTAAGTAGTTTCATTGAATTTCGTATTTCTACTGAAGTAATTCCATATTTATTAGTTTGGCATTCAATTTAATTCCAGCGAAATCAAATAAAATCTCAATTTTTTTTTTTTTTTGCAAAAATTATCCGATAAAATATTATTTTTTTTTGAGATGAAAGGTTAATCAACAATCATCCACAAAGCGCCGTGATTATTCCAAAATTTTACAATGCATCTGTAGATTACTTCCTTCATAATAGTCGGTAAGTAATATTCTCTATTCAAAATAATGTTTTTTCATCTTCTGATAATATTTGCTGAGATTCAGTTATTTTGAATATGTCCGGTGATCAGTTTGTTTCATCAAATTCCTTCGTCATCTCTGACAGTAGTAGAAGTAATCGTGTAGCATTAAAATGCTTTGGCAGAGGTGATTATTTGAACTTTTGAACATACTATTATGATAATATCAAGAACAATAGCTAATCATCCGCTTTGCTACATCAATTACATTGTAGTGTTATTGTTAGCCTGCATTTGACTGATGATGATTATCATTGAATTCGAGATGGACAGTAGAATTGACAGCAATGTTTCATTTATCCGAAATCATTTGACCGATATAATTTGACACAATAACCTGACTATTCGCCTGGAATTAGTATTCCTAAAACAGGATATGATAGCATAATCATATTTGGCTATGTTGCTGATAAATAATAAACAAAAAATAGCTGTCAATTATTAATAATTTGCTATTCAATTTATTTTCTAATAATTATTCTTCAGAGATGGGTTCTTTCCTGCAGATAAATCGAAGATGGTAGCAATTATTATATATTTTTCTCTTTTCTGAATTTTGAAAACATTTATCAGTTTTCTAACTGTTTTTGTCCATTTTCTTATAATTTAAATAATCATTTACTTTTATTTTCGATGATATTTTGTAGCCGAATGATTTGATAACATAATTAAACAAATGAAATTGCAGTTTTCAGCGTAAAGCGAAATTAATTTTTGCTTTTGGAGATAAACCATACGTAGAATCGGAAATAAATTTTTATAACATTCGGTTTATAGAAAGTCATTCTGTATACATCTGTTATGCTTCGCACATTGACAGGCCATGGAATAAATGGTAATTCAAATTTCTTCATCATTTTTATTGACGGAAACGTGATCGGAGTTTAGAATTTGATAGAAATATTATTAAGGTTTTCATGTCCGAACCAATCAAGTAGAAAATAACTAACGGATATTAATATTCAGTTTCCTATAATCAATTTCAGGATGTCTCATCTGTTTGTGATATTCAGTGGTAGCAACGTTGAAACGTCGACGTTTCTCGTAGAAACAACTGATGAAGGAAAGCTGAGGAAGAAGCTTTTAAAATGGAAGGTTTGACTTACTATACATTTTTTTTTCTTTTAAATTTATTTAATCGGAACTGATTATAAATATCAGTCAAAATGAAATTCCGTGAAATTATCCCCATATTCACAATTAATTAATTTGCTAATTGCAAGTTAATTTTTGAGTTAAAAAATTTTTTTTATCAATTTATTGTTGTTTCCTATCAGTTTTGTGTACCAGTTCTCCACTAGCTTTCTTTTGCAGTCTGAATTAGATTTCCTCGAAAGCCATCACATAATCCCATTCCATTTCACAAAAAAATCGATGGAACCAACGAATAGTGAGGAGATATTCAGGTTTGGAAATTCAATTTTTTCAATAATTTATAGCGGATATTATTATCTTTCACAATTTTATTTTCAGAGAGATATTTGGTATTCAACCGGTTATCTTACGGTTGTCTGATTCTGAGTTAGCCGAAACTGGCGTAATTTACTGCGATTCCACGTCGAAGGCTAGGAGAAATCCGGGTCCAGTGTATGCGATAGTTGGTTACAAAAAATTCTGACAAGACAATGAATCTGAATAACTGAACGAAATTATTATGCTATCGAGAAATTTTCCAGTTGTTAATAAAAAATACCATGTAGCTTTCTTTCAGTGCAGAAATTATTTCAAATATATCATAGTTATTAGTAAGTTTGATATGAACTAAAGAATAATGTGATAAAAATGATGTTAAAATTGCAGTACTTAAAAATCTAGAATGAATTTCTTTGGAAAATATTGAAATAAACAAAAATGATTTAATGGAATTACGAATAAATCGCCTTCAAAGTTGCATTTGAAAAAAATATCGAGTCAAATCGAAAAGAATATGAAAAAATGACAAAATAATAGGATTTGAAATCGAAATTTCGAAATTTTTTTGTTTTTTTCAATGTTAAGTATTAGATATTTATCTTTTTAAAATAGTTCCCTAAAATTAGCATAACAGAAATTAGGTTCGTGAATTGACTAAATTATCTTTAATCTAAGCAAACAAGGATCGAGCCCTAGAGATTTTGCAAGCATTCATCATAATATTCAAATCTGCAAATTTCATCAGTTTTCAATTTTTCATATCGATTTTTTACACATCGTCAACTTTACATATCGAATTTTACGAACATTGAACCTTCACTATTTATTTCTCCTAAAATTACTTCAACATCGTGAAAAATTCAGAATAAAAAACTTGAAGATTATTGGGAAAAAAGTGATTGTTTTTCGAATTTTTTTTTTTTGAACGTTCAATATTCCTGATTAGTCATTCCAACTTAAAGAAAATAATTCATAAAACTTAAACAGGAAATCGGGAATTTATATTCTGATTAATGTGACTTCAAATCACTATTTAAAATCGGTATTTCCATAAATATTCATTTCCAATCCCAACTTCGAAAAAAAAAGATCAGGCAGAGTAAGATACATAAAAGCAATTTTTTATGTTAACCTACCACTCAATGACCGAGTAAGTAATCGATTTTTTTTTATAAGGATATTAAATCATTTAAAAAACTGGAGATAGTAAATAATTCAATAAATTTATAATCTATATGAATAAAAATGTGAATATTTGTTGTTCATTTTTACACAACGTTTCAAGTTCTTCACCGATTGATTTGAAATTTTGATGCAACGTTGCATTCGAATAGGCGTGCGTTTCTTTATAGATATACCTACTTCTTCTTTTGACAGATAAAAGCAAGTGAACGGACATTTTTATTCATATAGGCTAGCTGAAACGGCACGAGAAGAATGGCCGTTTCAGCTAGCAATATAATATAACGAAACAATCATATAATATAAGGAAATTTCAAAGAAATTTCGAAAGGATAAGTGTTATAAATTATGATTTGAAATTTTTTCAGGGTCTTGGAAAAAATTGTCGAATTATCGAAAAAAAAACTTAAAAAAGAAATTTCATGAAATATATGAAGCTGGATTTCAAATAACTTTTTTAATTTGTCCAAAGTTTATTCGAAATTTTCATGAAACTGCAATCTGTTAGAAGTGTCGCGAATCTGATAATTTTTCCGAGATTTCGATAATTTGTTCATAGAAGAACAATTTAACCTCAGTAAATTTAAAATTTTATGCGGAACATTTCTGTATTAAATATTAAAAAATTTTATAGCATGATTTCTGTAGGGAAATCGATGCCATATCAATTATGACATTAATCAGCAAATAAGATTATATATGACAAGACTTATTGAACTCTAATATCTGCTTATATAACATTCTGAAATATTACTAGAACCTTGTAATTAAAATAGCTTTAGAAGGTTCTATACCTTTTTTAAAAATCTTCAGTTTTGACTATCAACTGATTTCGAGAAATGGATTTTGACTATTAATCGACCTTGAGAATTAGATCCGTAATAAGATGTTGCAGGACAAGTTCATGGTACATTTGAATGAGAAATCTTCTTTATACACAGACAAAATTGCTTGTTCATGTTATTGATGAACTACTGAATGAAAAATGCTATGATTAGCTCGAATATCATTATTAGTATGTCGAATAGCCATTAGCATTCAATCTCTGCTAATGATTTCTGCACTAATTATCAATAAATGACATTAGCGACATTAATTCTCAATTACCATTAAGAATAACAATCAAAACTATATGGGAAAATGTACGAGAAACACGTTTGAAGAAATTACGTATGTTTAAAATGGAAACTAGTATGCTTTGAATGTTCTATAGCAATGGTTTTTATGTTAAAAAAAAGCTGGGAGTTTTGAAAAGCCCATATCATCGCCCATAAAAATTACTGCATAATGTATTTCGGTAATATTTCATAAATTCAAGAGAGTATTATTCACACTTTTGAAAAAAATTACTTTATCATTATAAATAATTTATCATAAGAACAATACAGGCAATTTTATCCTAATAAAGTGATTACATAATCACAGAAAAAAAAAACAACATAAAGAGTGACATGAAGCAATAATAACTGGATCGTTTTGTACTTAAGTGTTCAGCAGAACAAAATGAATATAAAAGTGAAGAAAACAAAAGTGACAACATTAGTGGAAAAAAAATCCGCATACAAAGAAATTATCTAGAAGTTGAAAATCTTGAATACTTCTGATTTTCGGAGCAGGATCTTGAAATTATTTGAATTAAGTAGTTTTGGATCGGGAAGTAAATTCTTTCCAAATCGTGATTCCTGGTGAAGCAGATGCCAAAAATTCTAAACTTTCACCTAAAACCATGTTTGATATTATTGATGGTCCCAAAAGTGACTGAAAAAAATAGATGAAAAGAACTTGGGATTTCAAATTAATTTACAAGACTAACAACAAAATTTAAATCATTAAAAATTAACAAATAGCAGAAATGTCGTTGTGGTCAATCTGATCCTTCAATTAATTCTTTTCAAGAGAAAAAATTGAATGTTGTAAGAATTTTAAATATAAATCATTCATCTATTGTAAACATCCTCAATTTTTTATATTATTTAAGAAAAGATAAAAACCATTCAGAAATGGAATATTGGATATAACTCGTTCATCCGGCGTAAATTCCTTTTTCAAAGCGATTTTAAAAGGGTACCACTGATCTGGACGATGAGCAACTGCCCAGGGAACCAAACGCATACCTTTGAAGGAAGATATTTGACGTGTGCCTGAAAGATATTTTCTTCTTAAATAAATTCGAAAGAGTGATATTCTTTAAACTTGATTAAAACTTCTTTTCTATTTTGCTTTTTTTAGTAAAAACAAAATAATTTCATCGTAAATGAAAAGATTTGAAGAAAAGGAAATTATCAGAATTTTCATATCTTTTGAGAAATCACACTTTATATAAGCTTTCAAAAAGCAATGAGATAATGCAATAGAAGCTAAAAGCAACTGAGCTATCAACAATTAAAGAATCAAATGCAAATTACCTCAGACAAAACAACAGAATAGTTTCACTGAAGAAAGATGCAAAATGAAAATGGAAAATTAAGAAATGTGTAAAACCTTCGAAAGTATTCCATACGATATAAAGTACAACAATATAAGCAGAATTTCTGCCTGTTTCACCAGGTCCTTTAGCTTCGATAACTGCAGTTACCACAATATTAGCTATATATTGTTCACAGTCGATGAGATCTACCTAGAACAGAAAAAAATTTGAAAAGCCAAATAAAGCAACTAGAGAGATAAGAACTTTAATTTTAAGAATTGCATTATTTAGAGTCCTTTATGCAATCTTACGACTAAAAAAAAAAAATTTTTCAGTACAATACGCAGAATACTGAAATGTAAAAATGAGATCTTTAGTATTTTAAACTATATATTAAACATTAAAATCGTAGATGACGAATAAATATTAATCTTTGCTGCAAAAGACAGTTTCAATAATCGGTCACAAAATGCGAATAGTAGCGGTGAGCACTGCAACAGAAGATGCAATATATGCTCAAAAGATTTAAGTAAAAATGGTATGCCATTTGCTAATTAAATTTATAAAAAAAAAAATTACTGTCACCTTCATTAGAGAAATCAATGAAAATTTACCAAATATATGTCGAAGATCAACACAATTATAGACAGATTTCTAGAATTATTCACAAAGTGATCAATGAAAATTTTAGAAATTAACGATTGCTATGGTTAACTTGAAAGTAATTCCAAACAGAAATTACTTGAATATAAATTTTCTTATAACACAAAAATAAGAATAAAAATACCTCATAATCGATTAAACCTTCATATTTATAGTTTCCATACATACGTGAAACAATTACAGGCATAATTTCGTACAACAAGCGTTCAATGTCCATCAGAGTTTCGGTGATGAAAAGCGGCTCGCTTAAGCCTGCTGCTGAGGGATCGTTGTCTAAACTTTAGGTGTAAAAACTAGACTATTATCTGTAAAAATTAAAAAGATATTGAGAAGATCTCTGTGAAAGCAATCCGTTTTAAAACTTTGTCTAGAAAAGCACGATAAGTTTCCATATGAGCCTGGGAATATAACTAGCTCATCTCCCTAACTGAAGTGTAATAAAAAGTCATGGAAAGAAAAAAGAAAAACCTGAAACAGTGATTCGCTTTAAACGGTATTCTCGAGGAGAGTTTCCGTAATGTGAAGTTGCATCATCGACTCTAATGTCTTGCGAATTACAACCTTCAAATATTTGTATTTCACCACCGTCCATTATTTCTGGATCAATCACTTGCATTATCTGCAATAAACAAGAAACTTAACAATTTCAAATTCTCAAGAAATTCGAAATATCGTACGAAAGCTCTTGATTTGAAAGATTTGTGGATCTTCCAATTTCCAGTAATGATTTATGAAATACCACCTGCCTGTTTTTTAGACGAAGAAAAATTTTCCGATGCTCTGAATTATATACTATACTATAAATTTGGAACAGGACATCAAATGACATAGTTCAAATTATTCAGTATTTCAAACTATCTTATTAAATCATAGTCAACAAAGCAATAAGATGACTTGGATGTAGTCGAAAAAGTTGGTAGGCTTAACTATAACTTTGCAAAATGCATTTTTGTATAAAATTACTTCAAAAAGTTAGAATTTAAGGACATACTAGGCGTGACATACGAACTGCTTTCAAAGGAGGACAACTATTCGTAAAAAGATAAGAAATTAATGCAGTTCCGCCATTCAGTATACCACCGTGATCCGTTGAACGCAATACTGTTCTGTAAATAAGAAAATCACTCATAGCAAAGCGAAAATCTTTATAAACTAGCTGATTTGGATCTACTAAATTCTGTCACCCTTTAAGTTTGATTTCTGTGAGTTACTAAAAATAACATATAAAAGGTAAAAAGAGATAATGCCATCACAGAATAGTTTTATTCCATCTTTCAATATAAAAAAAACGAATCGAACTGAATAAATAAATAAAAAATGAATGTATTGTACTATTGGGTTAATCACATTAGTGTCATTCATATTCCAATTATCTGTTGTTATATAAGGTAACAAAAGATAATTAATATAAGAATGATACAGAATAAGGCTAAGTTATGAAAATCATAAAATAGAGTTATAAAATACCTCGATAATTTCAAGCCATTCCAACGATAAGACATAACAAGGCATGTGGTTAAAGAAACAGTGATACGAAAGCGAAACAATATAAATTTAACTTGAGCAATAACGGAAAAAGGTTCCAAGTCTAGTCTGGATATAGTTGAATTCCTTGGTTCAGTATTTTGCTTACTGAAATTTTCAAGCAGACAGTAACTTTCCATCAACTTTCACTTTGTCTTTTCCTATTAAACAATTGATAAATCAAACTACTGAAAATTTCAACTTCATATACTGTTTCAATTTTTTAATGTGGCGCGTTAAAAAGTTAGAATAGTATATTAAATTAAATGTTTGGTTTCTGTCATTGTTTTACTGGTGAATTTAAAACTATACAACTTTATATATA